>CM035284.1:64857572-64984330 GCA_020226075.1 Hydropotes inermis
CCCCCCCCCCCCCCCGTGGTGATCACTGCACAACGTTTCTATTCACGAATCCATGCTCTGCTCCCCTCCAGCCTTCACCCTGGGATCCATAACTTATTTGTCTGGCTTCTCGGAGGCACCTCTGTGCGTTTGTCCTCAGGTGGTCTTATGGATGTCTTTCAAAAAATGGTTATTTTATATGATTTGTCATGGAATATGTTCTAATAAATCATTCTTCTATCATGTGGCAACAGGCCGCTGTCTGTCGCCATGGACTCATTTCTCCAGCGGTGGTGTTTGGGGAGGGAGGGGGCCCCCTGCAACCGGGAGGTTCATGCCAGGGTCTCCCTTCCTGGTCTGCTGCTGCTGCCGCGAAGTTGCTTCGGTCGTGTCCGACTCTGTGCGACCCCATAGACGGCAGCCCACCAGGCTCCCCCCGTCCCTGGGATTCTCCAGGCAAGAACACTGGAGTGGGTTCCTGGTCTGGAAAAGCTGTTTCAATCTCCAAGTCAGGCGCACTGCAGGACAGACACGCTGCCACCAGAGGGCGACCTGGGCAAGAAAGCAAAGCTGGGAAATGTCTGCGGTTTGCTTTGGAAAAAAACGTTATTCAAGCCATGCAGTGATGCAGCGTCCAAGAGCACCCTTCACAGCGGGCCCTGCCGTAGCCGGAGCTCAGGAGGGACTCAGGCCCTGGGTGCTGGGCGTCTGCTGCTCCCAGTCCGTCCCCCTCCTCAGGGCTCAGAGGGGCCTCTGACCTTACGTGCTGACCCTCCCGCCCAGGAGTGATATGTGCCCACCTACAGGGAGGACTCGGAGAAGGCAATGGCACCCCACTCCAGTACTCTTGCCTGGAAGATCCCATGAATGGAGGAGCCTGCTGGGCCGCAGTCCACGAGGCCACTAAGAGTCAGACACGACTGAGCGACTTCGCTTTCACTTTTCACTTTCATGAGCTGGAGAAGGAAATGGCAACCGACTCCAGTGTTCTTGCCTGGAGACTCCCAGGGATGGGGGAGCCTGGTGGGCTGCCGTCTATGGGGTCGCACAGGGTCGGACACGACCGACGCGACTTAGCAGCAGCACTAGCCATGTCTCTTATGCTCTTTTCTATATTTCCTATACATTTTTTCTCTTTGTGCCTCAGTCTTTATTTCTACTGCCCTGAATTACGGTTCAGGTGTCCTAGGGGGCACCAGTGGTAAAGAACCCACCTGCCATTGCAGGAGACAAGAGACATGGGTTCGAGCCCTGAGTCAGGAAGACCCCCTGGAGGAGGGAATGGCAGTGCACCCCAGCGTTCTTGCCTCGAGAATCCCATGGAGCCTGGTGGGCTGCCGTCCATAGGGTCACAAAGAATCAGACATGACTGAAGTGACTTAGCACAAATTCCAGGTCACCAGTCCTCTCTTAATTTCTCTTCAGCTGTCCAGCAGCCCATCGCTTGCTCTATTTACTTTAGCTATTTTATTTTTAGTTCTAGAATTTCCATTTAATTCATAAAAAAATAATTTCACATCTCTAAGTAAAAATTCCTGAGCTGTCATTTATTGTTCTGAACATATTAGTCGTGTTTATCTCAGAGGTTGTGTTCAATAGCTCCAGAACCTGGGTCCCCTGCTTTTATGCTTGGCTCTATTTCTTGATGTGCCTGGTGACTCTCGACATAAAAAACGTGAAGTAAAGTAAAACTGAAATAAAGGGGCAGATATTGTGAGTGAAAAAAAGCGCAGAGGGACTTGCCTTGTGGTCTCATGGCTCCACGCCCCTAGTTCAGGTTTGACCCCTGGTTGGGGAACTAGGTCCCACACGCCGCAACTAGGAGTTCACGTGCCATCGCTAAGCATCCCATGTGCCGCAACCAAGACTCAGCTCAGCCACGTGAACGGATAAATAGAAATAAACAGGGACTTCCCTGGTGGTCCAGTGTTGCGAATCTGCCTGCCGAGGCAGGGGATACTGATTTGATCCCCGGTCCGGGAAGATTCCACGTGCCGCGGGGCAGCTGGGCCCGGGACCCACAGCCACTGAAGCCCACATGCCCTGGAGCCCGTGCTCCGCAAGGAGAAACCCCCGCAGCGAGAAGCCCGCGCGCCGCACCTGGAGGTTAGCCCCCGCTCAGCAGCCGGGAGCGTCCTCGTGCGGCGGCAAAGAGCCTACGCACCACAGCGGGGACCCAGCGCAGCCAAACCGTTTTTGTTAATTTAAAAATAAAGATTTTTTTTGAGGAAAGTACAGTCTCTAAACAATGCTATATGTGGTCAGTGAGGATCACCCTGTCCTCTGCTGGAGGGACTGAGCTGGCCTGAAGCTGGATTGAGATGCACTCAGGCTGGTCCACGTCCTGATTGCCGGTGGGATCCCAGTGGAGAGTCAGGTGAGCGACCAGCTTTCTCCTCCTCTGACGAAGATCCCGAGCTCAGTTTTGTCTTCCTGGAACGATAATATTACTGTGCTTGGTTCAGCTTTGCATCCACTCCAGGCTCAGCCTGGGAGCCCTGTGCGGCGGGAGAGTCAGCAGCGCCGCAGGAGGACAGCGCAGAGCGCCGGCTCTCTCCCCAGCTGCCCCCGCTCCTGGGAATCTCAGCCCGGCAAGCCCTGGTGGCCCTGGCAGCCCTGAAGCCTGGTGCCCTGCTAGCTTTGCGGGTCTGCACAGACCCAGCCTGTCCACCCTGAATCTTCGCAGCCACCCTTGCCCAGCTGCTCCGCCTCTGCCTCACAGCTTCTCTACCAACTGGGAAGCCCAGCAGTGCTGCTGAAAATAAAATGAAAATTAGACACAAAGCTGAGCTAAGAAGACAGAAAGGGAAGCCCCCATGCCCCAGAAGTAAGGTGGGAAACAAAAGGCAGAATGGATAAAGAAACAGCGCACCACTTCCAGGGGCCGTTAAGGTCCATAAAGACCCCTGATGTTGAAGCAGGTGATGTTTTCTGTCCATACAGAGTCAGAAGATAAGGCTTGTGCCTGGTAAGAGGAGAGTTGATATTAAGAATCCTGTTCAGAGCCGGGTGTTCAGAAGTTTGTACACAGAGGGAAAGGGGCCAGAAAAGCTCTCCCCATGGCCCCAGTGACACAGCAAGGAGGCTTGTCTGTCCCCAGGTTCTGGGTGAGAGGTGGGCAGAGTCTGCAGTGAGAAGCGGGGACCTTGGGGAAAGTTGACCAGCTAATAAACGGAGCTTAGAAACAAGCAGTAAATGGGAAAGTTGGTCACTGGAAATCAGCCAGATTCAGAAAAGGAGAAGGATAGATGTAGCGTGTAACAGGAGATTGTGAGTCATGGAAGCTACAATGTAAAGCTTCTGCATACAGTTAATCTGAGTTTCAGTGTGGGGGTAAAGAAAATACAGAGCAGGGATATTCAAAGAGACGGTAGCTGAGAACTTTCCAGAAATGATCAAAGGCATAAATTCTCACAGGTCCCAAGAGGGATGTTTAAGAATAATATTTGGTGACTTCCCTGGTGGTCTAGTGGTTAAGAATCTGCCTCCCAGTGCAGGGGACACAGGTCTGACCCCTGGTCGGGGGAGATTCCACATTCCGCGGGGCGACTAAGCCTGTGTGCCACAAGTACTGAACCCACATCGCTGCAGTGACTGAAGGTCACGGGCCTGGAGCCTGCGCTCCTTGGGAGAAGTCACAGTCACGGGAAGCCCAAGCCCCACAGCTGGAGAGAAGCCCCCTGCTCTCCACGACTGGGGGAAGCCCTTGAAGCAACGAAGGCTCCGTTAGCAAACTATATACCTATATATTAAAAATAAATTAAAGCCAACGTATTCAAACTATTGAAAGAAAAGGATTGTCAGCCAACAACTTTGTACCCAGAGAAACTACCCTTTGAGACTGAGAGAGAAAGAAATGGTTTCTGACAATAAAGCTTGAAAATTTACTGCTCTTAGCGCCACAATGAAAGAACTATTTAAGGATAATTTTAGGAATAAAAAACTGAGCTCAGAAGGAAGACGTGGCATACAAGAAAAAATAGTAAATGAATTGGCAAACATGCAATAAATCTAAGTAATTGTTGACAATTAAAAAATTATAGTGATTGTGAAGGGTTACCTCAAAAAGAGGAAACTAAAATACTAGAGAGTAAGTAAAACGGAATCCTTGAAGAAATAGCTGGAAGAAAAAATTCCCACTCTCATTTTCTTGTTCAAAAAGGTGGAGGGATCAATGAATTCTAGACTTTGAAGTCAAGTACTGTGTGAAATATTTAAGGCAGCCACAAGAAGGATAGGGGGCTTCCCAGGTGGCACTGGTGGTAAAGAGCCCGCCTGCCAGTGCAGGAGACGCAGGTCTGATCCCAGGTCAGGAAGATGCCCTGGAGGAGGGCACGGCACCCCACTCCAGCGTTCTTGCCTGGAGATCCCACGGACAGAGGGGCCTGGTGGGCTAAGGCCATGCGGCCTCAAACAGCTAGGCACGACTGAGGCGACCTAGCGCGCACAGAAGGACAGGACGATGAGGGAGCTTTTCCTTCAGCTGCTTGGTGGGTTAAGAAAGTGGAAGTCAAGATGTTGGATCATTGACCACAAAAATATGTTTGAATGTTTTGCTGAACGCCAAAGAACATACTCAGCTGCAGTTGGCCTACGGCTTGATGACCTCTGACCTGAGGCTTGATGACCTCTGGCCCGAGGCTTGATGACCTCTGGCCTCTGACCCAAGGCCTGATGACCTCTGACCTAAGGCCTGATGACCTCTGGCCCAAGGCTTGATGACCTCTGGCCCAAGGCCTGATGACCTCTGGCCCAAGGCTTGATGGCCTCTGGCCCAAGGCCTGATGACCTCTGGCCCAAGGCTTTTGACCTCCGGCCCAAGGCTTGATGACCTCTGGCCCATGGCCTGATGACCTCTGACCCAAGGCTTGATGACCTCTGGCCCACGGCCTGATGCCCTCTGGCCCAGGCCCTGGCTCACCCAGGCCGGGCCCTCTGTAGGGGCAACATGCTCTGTGTCAGGCCGCAAAGGCGGAAACCCGCCCGTCTTCAATGTTGAAGACACCTCTCTGTCTCTGCCCTAGCTTTGGATGGAAAAAACCAGAAACGGAAACGCTCTTGTGTAGATGGAGTCAGACGGGAAGTCTCAGGCCCTGCCTGGTACGTTCGGGAGACGGTGGAAAACGGGACAAACACACGTAGGGAGGAACACGGCAGCCGGTCCTGCAGGCACCCGCAGACCTGCGGAGAGGCGAGCTTGGTGAGTACTGCGGGGCTGGTGTGCTGGAGAATGGGGTCTGACAGCCTGGGGGGGTGTTAGCCGCGCATCGCTGTCTGTGAGCTGATGCTTTTTCTTCCCCGCTGAGGGCCTATCAGCCATCTCTGAGCACAGGAAGACTCACCTGAGGGTACCTGGGATCCTCACATGGCTGCAAAGTGTACACTCACCTCACTCACATGAACCCGCTTCCGGGCTGGGCCTTTGCAGACACGACTGGCCTGAACCTGCCTGCTCGGCCTCCCCGCTCCGTCCTGCAGAGGCTGCAATCACGGCTCTTCTCGCAGTTCACTCCCGGCCTGTGACTGGCCGAGCACCTCCTGTGTGCCCTCTGGGGCATGCTCTCCTTCCCCACAGAGCTGGGGGCATAGGTGCGAACTGCTGGGTATAAAATGAGTAAGTTATGAGACCTCCTGGTGGTCCAGTAGTTAAGACTCAGCGCTAGCAATGCAGGGGGCCCAGGTTGAATCCCTGGTCAGAGACCTAGATCCTGTACGCTGCAACTAAAACTTCACGTGCCGCAACTAAGACCCAGCACAGCCAAATAAATATTTTTAATAAAAATATAATAAAATGAATAAGTTATAGGGATGTTATGTACAGCACAGAGAATTATGTTACATTGTAATAACTTTATATGGAGTGTAATCTATAGACTTATTGAATCACTATGTCATACACCTAAAATTAACGTAACATTACGAGTCAACCACACTTCAATTGAAAGGTGACTGCAGCCATAAAATTAAAAGATGTTTGCTCCTTGGAAGAATATCTATGACAAACCTAGACAATGTATTAAAAAACAGAGACATTACTTTGCTGACAAAAGTGCAAATAGCTATGGTTTTTCCAGTAGTCATGTATGGATGTGAGAGCTGGACACTAAAAAAGGCTGAGTGCGGAAGAACTGATGCCTTTGAACTGTGGTATTGGAGAAGATTCTTTTTTTTTGAGAAGATTCTTGAGAACCCCTTAGACTGCAAGGAGATCCAACCAGTCCATCCTAAAGGAAATCAATCCTGAATATTCACTGGAAGGACTGATGCTGAAACTAATACTAATGCCTCTAATACTTTGGCCACCTGGTGCGAAGAGCTGACTTATTGGAAAAGACACTAGTGCTGGGAAAGATTGAAGGCAGGAGGAGAAGGGGACGACAGAGGATGATCTGATTGGATGGCATCACCGACTCAATGGACACGAGTTTGAGCAGGCTCTGGGAGATGGTGAAGCCTGGAGCACTGTCACACATGGGGTTGCAAAGAGTCACACACGACTGAGTGATTGAACAACAACGACAAAAGTGGGGGAAAATAATACAAGAAAAAAGAAAAAAAAAGACGACCTTGTAATGTCATGCATGAGTTGGGAATAATCAACAGGAGCTTCCTTACAGAGGACTGTCATGAATAACACAGAAGAATGATCAGCTCAGAAGGCCAAAGGGTCTGAAGCCGTCTGACACGAGCTGAGGCGTGGGGAGTTGTGGGGCACCCGAGTGCTTACCCTCAGGCTGCTCACCAAGGGCAAGGAAGGCGATCCAGCCTGATAGCCACCAGGCTTTGTGGCACTGACGGTGTGGGAGCCGGACCCCAAGGGGACGCCGAGCTCGGGGACGGCTTCACGCAGCACCTCCCGCTGGCATCCTCGCCAGGGCTCCGTCCGCCTGAGACTGGAAGTGGTACATGAGAAGCGACTTACTGAATAGGACGCTTGTGCGGCCGATGAGCAGGAGGGCGAGGAGCGCCGTGCCCCGAGCACGTACGGGGCTGCAGGTTCGTCATCAAAGGAGGAGTGGGGAGGGGAGAAGACCGTCTTTGTCTTTTCTGAGTAGACGCTATGCTTCCATTATTGGCCCTGCCTCCAGGTTGAGCAGGGGAGTTTTCCTTCCCTACATGGTCAAGCTAGGTCCACAAATTACCAGTTTTCATGCGTGGGAAGAGCACGTCCTAGGGCTCATGAACTGACTGAGCTCCCTGGCAGGATGTGGGCCGCAGGCCACCGTGTTTTATTGTGTGAGGGCCTGTCCTGGGCTTCTGCTGAATGGTTTTGGTGCTAAGCCAGCCTGCTTGGTTTTGTGGTTAAGCAACCCTGCTTTCTCGGTT
The DNA here is from genome assembly GCA_020226075.1 of Hydropotes inermis. Taxonomy (NCBI): domain Eukaryota; kingdom Metazoa; phylum Chordata; class Mammalia; order Artiodactyla; family Cervidae; genus Hydropotes; species Hydropotes inermis. The sequence continues at coordinate 64,864,878 of CM035284.1, forward strand.
ATCGTTAACTTACAGGGGTCTCTCAAATTTCCTATTTACACTTCCCTAGTGGGAGTAACTATTTAATCACCCGTTTTGTCCCTTCATCCTATCCCTGTCATAACCAGGCTTTACAACTCACTTCTTGGTACAGGAGCCCGGGCAAGAGGAACAGAGACTCCATGAGCGGAAGGGGAGGCGGTGGAAAGGTTGTCTCAGGTGGGGTGAGGGCGAGGAAGTGATTTAAGGGACATAAAAACCAAACTCAGTGTGGGGACCGCAGCTGGATGCAATAACAAGTCAGCTATAAATGACAACTTGGTGACAATTGGTGAAAGTTTTAACATCACTATAGACCGATGTCTAGCATCCCCCCAAATTCCTGTCTTTAAAACCTAACCCCCAATGTGATGCTATTAGGAAGTGGGGCCTTGGAGAGGTGATTATGTCATGAGGCTGGAGCCCCTGGGAATGGGATTAGTGCCCTCAAGAAGAAACCCAGGGAGCCCCCGGCCCCTCCCACCAGGAAGGAGGAAGACAGTGAGAAGTCCAGCCACCCACCATGCAGCAGCCGGAACCAGACACCGAATCAGCCAGTGTCTTGACACTGGACGTTCAGCCCCCAGAACTGTACAAGCACCTCAGTCTGTTACAGCAGCCGGGACGGATGAAGACAAGAATAAACCATGAAATTGATAAAGTTAAGGAATTGCTGATTTTTTTAGGAGTGATCCTGTAGGAAATTTGCTTATTTAGAAAGGCACACTGAAGTATTTAGAAGTGAAATGTTCCCCATGTCCTCTGTTTGTTTATTTATTTTTATCGAAGTGTAGTTGATTTATAATACAATATCATGTAAGTTATGGGCTTCCCTGATAGCTCAGTTGGTAAAGAATCCGCCTGCAATGCAGGAGACACCAGTTCAATTCCTGGGTCAGGAAGATCCACTGGAAAAGGGAATACATTATTCTTAGGCTTCCCCTGTGGCTCAGCTGGTAAAAAATCCGCCTGCACTGTGGGGGAGACCTGGGTTTGATCCCTGGGTGGGGAAGATCCCCTGGAGAAGGGAAAGGCTACCCACTCCAGTATTCTGGCCTGGAGAATTCCACGGACTGTATGGTCCATGAGGTCACAAAGAGTCGGACACGACTGAACGACTTTCACTTCGTTATATAAGTTGCAGGCGAACAATATAGTGAGTCACAGCATTTAATGGCTGTGCTCCACTTGTGTTTATAAAGTGTTGGCTATAGTCCCTGTGTTGTATAATTCCTCTTTAATCTGAAATTCCCTCCTGGGGGCTTCCTTGCTGGCTCAGTGGGAGAGAGTCCGCCTGCCAATGCAGGAGACAGGGGTTTGGCCCATGGGAGGCTCCCACATGCCATGGAGCAACTCAGCCCGGGTGCCACGACTCCTGAGACTCCAGAGCCCGGGAGCTGCAGGGACCGAAGCCCGCGCACCGTAGAGGCCCTGCTCCACAGTGAGAGAGGCCACCACGATGAGAAGCCACACACCGCAACGAGAGCGGAGCCCCACTTGCTGCAGCTGGAGAAAGACCCGGCACAGCCTCAAATAAAGAGTAAAATAAATAAGCAAATAAAATGAAAATTCCTTCCTGACGCAGAGGCGGTGCGTGTCGGCAGTTGTGGAGTCTAAGCTGCACGTCATGGCTGCTCGTTACGCTCTCCCCTCAGTGTGCGGGTCTGAGACTTTCTGCAGAGAAAAAGTCTAATGAAGCAGCAGAGAAGAGAAGATGCTGCTACACTTATAAGACTGATGACTCAGAAGATACGGCAAGCCCTTCAGACCTGTGAGGCAACGTCAACAAATCATTAAAAACAGCAAGAATACAAACAGGGCTTCACAGAGGAGGAGACCCGTGACTGGCAAGCGCGCTTCGTCGTCAGGGGCCTTCGAGCTGCAGCCACACTCGATACCACTGTGTCTCCAGATGCAATAACCACAGAGCACGGTGGGAAACGCTTCTGAAAATACCCAGCATAGTCTTGGAAAGTGACGATGTTACTGAAGGAAAACGGGCCAGTAGACTCAGGTGTCCAGTGACCCTACCCGGGAGCAGAGGCCACCTCGGCTGTGGTCTGGAGAGGAGGGCAGACCCCCAGGTTGAACTGGGACAGGGTATCTGGAAGAAAGCGCAGGGGCCTGGGGGCAGCCAGTGGCATCTTCCCCTTTCACCTCTCAGCCCACTCACACCAGCCCCAGGGCTCTGCCCGGGAACCGATACCCTCTCCCTGGTCACCGAAGGTCAGCACCCCGGACAGGGCCCCTGCGGCCCTGGCCTGCTGCGGTCTTAGAGGCAGGGCCTGGGCACCCACCCAGTCCAAAGAGGACTTTGAATGAAGGAGTGGGAAAGGGTCCTGTCCTCAGAGAGTCCCAGGCAGACGGGAGGTGGGGGGGCAAAGGAGGCAGACACCCGTGCTGGGAACCCAGGCCAAGCAAACTACAGCCAGCCTGCCTTTTCAGACAGCCCAGGGCGTGGCCGACCTGCATTCTCCAGGACGGAGGTCCCAGCTGCCTCCATTTCCCAGACTCCCTTGCGGCTAGATGCAGCCACGTGACTAGGTTCTGAATCATGAGACATGAGTGGACGTGCCCCGTGAGGCTTCCAGGATGTCTGCCCTTACAGAACAGGAGACGGTGACTGAGCCCCGGCAGTCACTGCGGGGCCGTGAGGCTGCCCGTTAAGCCTAGGGATTGGAAACTGAGAGCTGCAGGGCCAATACCACCCCTAGGCGGCCAGTACTGTGGCGAAATAAACAGTGTTGCTCAAGACCTGGTTCTGTGAGTCTCGATGCATGTGTGCATGCCAACACACTTCAGTCTTGTCCAAGTCTGTGCAACCCATGGGCTGTAGCCTGCCAGACTCCTCTGTCCATAGGATTCTCCAGGCAATAATCCTGGAGTGGGTTGCCATTCCCTTCTCCAGGAGATCTTCCCAACCCGGGGATCGAACCCACATCTCTTAAGCCTCTGGCATTAGCAGGCAAAACACTAGTGCCACATGGTTTGCACCAAACCTAACTCGGATGCACAGGCCTGTGACTTGGGGGTGGGAGGTGGGGAGGGATTTTCTCCGGCCGTGAAAGTTCTCAGCCCCACCCGGCTCCAGATGTCTCTCAAGGGTGCAGAGGGAGGTATGCAGGACGAAGAGGAAGTGGCCAGAAGGGGAAGCAGCAAGCTGCAGAGAGGAGGCAGGTGGGCGGTGATCGCAGTAATGGCCTGCAAGCTGAGGGCCTGCGTCCGCGGCGAAGCCAAGATGAATGTCAAGGCGGGACCCTCGGAGGTAAGAGCCAGCGAGGCCAGACGGGAGGGCTAGACCGAGGGCCCTGAGAAAGGGGGGCTTCTGTCCACTGCCTCCTGACCAGTGCTGCCAGCTGCCTGGGCCCAAAGTGCCACGAAGCTCCAGTGGGGCCTGCGTACCATCCCTCCCTCTCTGCTGGTTTGTGCAGCAGGGCCCACCAGGGTCTGGGGTCTCCCGGCGAGCTCAGCCTGGGGTGAGCCTGCCTAGCACAGGGCGTGGGGAGCTCAGAGCTGCCCCCCGGGGGTCTCCCAGCCCAACACAGCCTTGAGATGCCGGCGCTGGTGGGTCACCCTCTCCCAATAGCCAGTCCTACCCCTGGACACACGGGGTCCTCAGGGTCGAGCTGCCCAGAACCCCCTGAATGGCGAGCCTCCCCAAGCCCTTGCAGTTCCCAAGGGGGTAGGTGGCCTGGCAGGCGCCTCAGCTGGGCACCCCTTGGATGGGCTGGGGGGGCAGGGCACGCCCACCTTCTCCTGAGCCTGGGGCCCCCGGGGCGCTGTAGCAGGGCACACGGCCCTGGGCTCCGTGCAGGACTGCACCCCGATCGCCTCTCCCGAGCATCAGGGAAGGGTCTGGGGAGCCCACAGTGGGGCAGGGAGCGGGGTGGCAGGCCCCCAAGCTCCCTTCTTCAGGCTGCAGGTGAGGACCTGACTTCCACCTGAAGGGGCCCCTGAGTTCTGAGCCCCCTCTCTCACTCCGGGGCCCCCACCACCCTGTGATGGTTCTGCTCAAGGCAGACCGCCCCCCAACCCCCAGGCCCAGCTCCCAAGGCTGCCCCTGCCCCATGGAGGCGGGCTGGGGGCCCTGCGGGAGGGCACCCCCAGAGCCCGGGCACAGCCTGGCTCCCTGGGCCCCTGTGCCCAGCCGAGCTGTGCTCACAGGCAGGCAGCGTGACCCCAGCCCCAGGTCCCAGGCGGCGGTGGCCACTCGCCATCAAGGCCAGGAGGGAGGGCTGCACCCGCCCCTCTCGGAAGCCTCAGAAGTTGGCTGGTGGTGGGCATGGGGGAGCGGGGTCAGGAGGACCGCGTCACTATGCAGGGACCCCGCCCCGCACTCCAGGGAAGGCAGCCTCAGCTCAGAGCTGGGGGGCGTCCCGTTCAGGGTGGCAATTGAGTCTGCTCTGGGGACCAACTCCAACCAGGATCCAGTCCACCTGGCTTCCAGCTCCTCGTGAGAGTGACCACTCTGAGGGGACAAGACCTCCATCCCCAGCTGGCTGCAGAGTTCTGGGACAGAGGGAGACCCCCACCAGCATGAAGGGATCCTGACTCAGCCCTCAGCCCCCAGACAGCACCACAGGGCCCAGCTCAGCCCCTAGCCCCTGGCCCCCAGAAAAACAACCCTCTCTCTGTACCAGGCCCCCCATCCAAGTCCAGGGTCATGGCCCAGCTCCCAGGACGGGCCAGCATAGGGCCAGGATGGGGGGCCCAGCCCAGGAAGGGAAGCAGCTATTTATGAACCCCCCTCGAGAGGACCCAGCCTGAAAGCAGAAATGGCGGCAGACTCGCTGTGGTTGAAACGAGGAACTGAGATTCAGACGCCCACACGGCCTTGGGGGATTGCCGAGAGGGGAACCAACAGGTCATACGTGCCCCGGGCACACACGGGACACAAGTGTACACGCACATGCAGTAGTGGTGGGTGAGGGACGGGGCGGCCCCGCCAGGCATGAGGTCTGCGGGGTCCCCACGAGGTGGCCCCCCGTGCCCAGCTGCCCGGGAGCGTGGGGTCACCGCGCCCAGGCCCAGAGCTGCAGGTGATACCGGTCACCCCGCCCAGGGGCTGAGGCCTCTGCTGAGCACACGGGTGGCCTCGGCGCGGCCTGGCTCCACACTGCCCCGTGGCCTGCGGGACAGGGCAGCCAGCACTGCGAGGCTGGGGGCCCACGGGAGGGGCTGAGCCGCGGCAAACGACCCCCGGCCAGAGCGGCAGGGGCGGGAGGAGCCAGGAGGGGCCAGGACTCCCCGCCCAGGGGCTGCTGGCGCCTGTCTGGAGGAGCCGGGGACGCGGCCAGTCCCTAGGCCATGGCCTCAGGCCTGCCCTGGCCAGCCAGGGGAGGTTAGTCTCAGCACTAGAGTGGCCAGGACCCGCTCAGGAGAGTGTGGCCTCCGGGGGCCCGGGTGATGTCTTCCTCCAGCTGCAGGTGCGGGGGACGCTCGTGCTGTTGTGCCTGGGGGCTGTGACACTCACCTGCCTCCTGGGGCTGGGGTCCTCCCCTTCCGCCTGGAGCCGGGGCTGCCTTGAGGAAGGGCCCGCCAGGCCTGGGGGCCTTGGCTCCCCTGTGGACTGGGATCCTCCAGGAGGGGAGGCCCGGCGGCGGCATCAGCAAAACGACTCCTGCCGGTGAGCGAGCCGTGCGCTCCGTGGGGTGGCAGCCGGGCAAGCCCGTGAGGCTCTGTCCCGGGCGCCCCCTGCCTTCTCAGCCTGGGTCTCCCCAGAGGGACAAGCACCACCCTTGGTCCCCTCCTCTGGGAAGAGGCAGGTTCTGGGAGGGTGGGCTGGAGGCAGGGGGGAGTGGTCTGGGAAGAGGGGGCCCTGATGGTAAGGGCGGGATGGGGATGCTCTTGGCAGCAAATACAAGCTGTCACCTGGGACTCGGACTAGGTGGTCATCACAGCCCTCCCACCCGGGATGGGGTCACAGGGCCAGCCCCTCCCACCCCCCACAGGGTTTGGGACCTCAGGGCCCCCCAGCACACCCCCTGACCGAGCCCCTCCCTCTGGATCAGCCTTGGTGACTCCAAGGGCCTCCACACCCACAGGAACCCAGACCCAACAGCTCCGAGGGGAGCGTGCCGGGCCTGGGTGGGAGTGGGGACTGGGCACCAACCCCCCACTCAGGCGGGCCCCCTGGGGCACTCCTGGTGTCAGGCCCACCCTGCTCCGTCCAGCCTGCGGCCCGGCCCCCTATGCCTGGGGGGCTCTGCCTCCCGCTTGCTGACTGGGACTGAGAGGGTGACGTGAGGCTGGCCAGCCACTCCTGCGCTCACACCCGGCGCCCCCTCTGCAGGCTCGTCCTCGTGGAGAGCATCCCCCAGGACCTGTGGTCTGCAGCAGGCAGCCCGGCTGCCCAGCCCCTGGCCCAGGCCTGGATGCAGCTGCTGGACGCCGCCCGAGAGAGCGTCCACGTGGCCTCCTTCTACTGGTCCCTCACGGGGCCAGACATAGGGGTCAACGACTCGTCTTCCCAGCCGGTGCGTGGCCCTCGGCCCTGACCCGGAGCCTGCAGGCTTCCCGTCTGTCTGGCCGAGCCGTGGGCCAGTGGGGCCGCCCCAGGGGGATCTGGGCCCCGCCCTGTGGACCGGGTCGTCTCCCTCTCATCCTGGCCTGCTCTCACAGGGCGAGGTCCTCCTGAAAAAGCTTCAGCAGCTGCTGGACAGAAACGTGTCCCTGGCCGTGGCCACCGGCGCCCCGGCCCCGGCCAAGAACTCCACTGACCTGCAGGTCCTGGAAACCCGAGGTGGGTGGGCACCTGGGGCCGCAAGCGCCTCCGAGCGGGCCTCCCTGGGGACCGGTTCCAGGAGCCAGATGTGTCGTTTCCCACGGGGCAGAGCCCAGGCTGGCCTCTGGGGCCTGCTGCGTGCAGCGCTCTGAGCTGTGGGTGGTGGCTCAGCGGGGAGCCCGAGGCCACGGGGACAGTCCCCACAGGGCCAGGCTGACTGGGGGCCCTGGGCCAACCGATGCCTCCGTCTTCCCACCTGTAAAGCGGGGGTGAGGACACCATCCACGATGAGGACTGCTGTGAGGAGGAAGGAGCTGGGCTCAGCCCTCTTCGGGCTCAGCCCACCTCCCTACACCCTTGTCAGGCGCCCAGGTGCGACGCGTGCCCATGGGAAGGCTCACTGGCGGCGTTCTGCACTCCAAGTTCTGGGTGGTGGACGGGCAGCACGTCTATGTGGGCAGTGCCAACATGGACTGGCGGTCCTTGACACAGGTGAGTCCCCGCGCCCCGGGAGGGGAGGCCCTCCGGAGCTCATCCACCCTGGCGCCCCTGACATCCACTTGTGGGCAGTCATCCTGGGGGACGCAGCCAGGTCTGTAACGCCCGTGCAGTAGAAACACCCGGAGACTGGTTACGGGACTCTAAAGGCACTGAACTCCCGATGCAGAAGGTCGCTTACCCGCCTGGAAACACGGTCAGGTCACCGTGTCCAAGGGGCCCTGCGGACAAAGCAGGAATCCTTTCAGGAAAAGCAGCGCTTCAGCCACCAGTCACAAGGCTGGCAGCGGTTGTCGATTAGCAGTGAAGAACGAGTTGTTTTCCTTTGAGCGTTGATGCTGTCTATTGTTTTTGGGCAACGAACACGCATCGCCCTTGGAACATAATGTCTAAGAAAAGCAGGGACCCACTGGGCTCCCCTCCAGACTGGCCGCCCAGTGGGGGCATGCGCCTGCCCGGCGGCCCTCGGCTGGGGTGGGCTGGGGGGTCTGCCTAGCCCCACAGAGGGTCCCCCCCGCAGCACGGCCCGGGTGCCCACAGGTGAAGGAGCTGGGGGCCGTCATCTACAACTGCAGCCGCCTGGCCCAGGACCTGGAGAAGACCTTCCAGACCTACTGGGTGCTGGGGGCACCCAGGGCCGTCCTCCCCAAGCCCTGGCCTCGGAACTTCTCCTCCCACATTAACCGCTTCCAGCCGCTCCGGGATCACTTTGACGGGCTGCCCACCACCGCCTACTTCTCGGTAAGGGTGGACAGGCCCGGAGGCCCTTCTGAGCCCCTGCTCTCTGGCCAGCCACGCCCACAGGAAGTCCCACCCACCCCAGCCCTACCCTGCAGACCCCGGTATCTGCAAGGTCCGGGGCTGTGGTCCTGGGGTGACCCCAGCAGAAGACACGGCCATTGTAATCCACGGGAGACAGGCAGCCTGGGTGGCAGGGGACGCCCCATGGCCCTGGAGCCTCCACGCACAACCCTGGCTGGGGTCTGACTCAGGACCAGGAAGGGTCTGAGGGAGGACCAGGGCATCAGCAATGTTGTCGCTACACCAGAGAGGGGAGGGAACTGGGGGGCGGGCGGCCACAGCCACCAGCCAGGAACCTTCCTTGGGGTATGGGCGGCTACCCCAGGGCTCGGTTACAGTGGAGACCTGGCCTCAGAGGCAGGGACACGTCCCCAGATGTGGGGGTCCGGCTGAGCCCCCCAGGGAGCTTCCTCCAGGGTCAAGCCAGCCCAGGGCCCCAGCCCTGCGGGCTGCGCCTGCAGCCTTCATCCCGGTTCCCGGGGCTGAAGGGTGGTGTGTGCTGGGGTCGCGGGCCCAGTAACCAAGCAGCTCAGAACCAGGCCTCTCAGGGACCTCTCTGGCCCACAGGCATCACCGCCTGCTCTCTGCCCCCATGGCCGCACCCGCGACCTGGATGCACTGCTGGCAGTCATGGGGGCCGCCCAGGAGTTCCTTTATGCCTCGGTGATGGAGTACTTCCCCACCACGCGCTTCAGACACCCTGCCAGGTGGGCCGGCTGGGGGCCGGGCTGCCGTCTTCTCACCAGCGGGGACCCCCTCGGGGCAGGCCGGCAGGGCCCCGCTGGCCCAAGGACCTGACCCTGCCGTGCGCCTCCCCCAGGTACTGGCCAGTGCTGGACACGGCGTTGCGGGTGGCGGCCTTCAGCAGGGGGGTACGTGTGCGCCTGCTGGTCAGCTGCTGGCTCAACACGGACCCCAGGATGTTCCCCTTTCTGCGGTCCCTGCAGGCGCTCAGCAACCCCGCAGCCAACGTGTCCCTGGACGTGGTGAGAACGCGCCCCTGGGCCGGGTGGGGGAGCGGCCTCTCCGTCCCCTGACACACCCTTTCTGTCCCCCCAAGAAAGTCTTCATTGTGCCTGTGGGGAACCACTCCAACATCCCCTTCAGCAGGGTGAACCACAGCAAGTTCATGGTCACGGAGAAGGCGGCCTACATAGGTGAGCCGGGCGGCGGCCCGCGTCCTCCTGGGCTCCAGGCGCGGCCACCCCAGCCTGCACGGGGCTCGTGTCCTTCAGGCAGGGGCCGCGGCGCTGAAGGGGGCTGGGCTCTCCCCCCCCAGAGTGGACCCCCAGGCAGGGGGCCTGCATGCGGAAGGGCTCAGGACCCACGGAGGAGGCCAGCCCAGTGGTCAGCCGGCCCCACAGGGCGGGTGGGGAATCCCCGCACAGAGCTCCCCGAGCCCCGAGTTTGCAGGCGGGCAGGGGTGGGGCCCCTCCGGTGTAGAGCTGGCCTCATTCCTCAGCGGGCACAGGGGCCGCCGGGCTGGGCGGGGCAGCAGAGGGACCCGTGCAGCCCGGCCCAGCCTCCCACGCCCGCCGCCCACAGGCACATCCAACTGGTCAGAGGATTACTTCAGCAGCACCTCGGGTGTGGGCCTGGTGGTCAGCCAGAGGGCCCCCGGCACCCCAACGGGCGCGAGCACAGTGCAGGAGCAGCTGCGGCATCTCTTCGAGCGAGACTGGGACTCCCACTACGCCGTGGGCCTGGACGGACAGGCCCAGGGCCAGGACTGCGTTTGGCAGGGCTGAGGTTCGCCCTTCCTGCCAGCGGGGTGGGGCCTCCTTGCCTCGCCTGGCCCCCAGCCTGGACTCCTAGCAGCTTCACCTGCACAAGCCCTGGTCGGGGGCGGGACTGCCCAATGCAGGGCGGACACAAACTACTTGCTCTTCAAATCTAGTCCCTTTGAAACCCACCCCCCCCTCCAGGGAGCCCTCCGGGACGCCCCTCCCTGACTCCCAGGGAGCCGCCCCTCCTGTCCACAAGTGGGGCCTTGAGAACACGCGTGTGCCTGGCTTTTGTGTACGTCCGCTGTGGGGCCGCGCCCGCCTCTGCTCGGCCTCGATCCACCTGCGAGGGGCCTGTGTCTGTGAGGCCACACCGAGGCGATGCCAGGAGTACACCGTGGGAGCCTCTGACTCTCGAGGGTGTGCAGTCCTGGGCCCGCAGGAACCGGAGACAGATCAGGGGACGGGTTCAGCAAGAAGAGGGGGACAGGGGCCTGCGGGGGTGGGGCTGTGCCCAGGTGGGGCCCCAGGCCTGTGGAGGCCACGCTACTGTGGCACCCCGTCCTGGTACGTGGGACCAGGACCAGTGGGTAGTCGGGAGGACCCAGGTGTGAGCTGGAATGGAGGGTGACACCGGGCTGGGTGCAGCTTGATGCAGCCCACGGAGCTCATCCTCCGCGGGCCTCGCCCATACCTGCCCTGCAAAGGCGGGACCAGAATCCAAGCCCGACGACTCACGTCTGCCCTTCTGCTAGGAGTGCTGGGTCAGAGGCCTGTCTCGGGCTCAGCTCACCACCTCCTGGTTTCTGACCTTGGCTTCAGAGCCCACCTGCCCTGGCAGAGGCCCCCAGGCCGCCTGAGGCTAGAGCTATGGGCTGGTTCAATGTCCAAGATACCCTGGCAGCTGAGGGAGCCATCAACGGGACGCCAGGTCCACCCCGAGCTGCCACCCCTGGGCCCTGAGTCCTCACGAGCTCAGAGAGAGCCAGCAGGGTGGCTGTCGACCCGTGGGGGTCGGGAGAGGATGCCACAGCTCCACGTGGGCCTCCCAGGCATCGGCGTGTCTGGGAGCTGGTCTGTGTGTGAGCTGCCCCCGGTGCCCACCCCCGGCCACCCCCCCAGCTGTGCCCCAGGAGCAGTGGAGCCCAGGACCGCTCTGCTCCCCTGGCCACTCGGCCATGGTCCAGGCTGTGATGGGGAGATAGCAAAGGCCCACAGCCAGGGCAAGGCCTGCCCTACACGTGCCAGGTCTGGTGGCCAGCTGCCGAGGCCTGCTCCAAAGCACGATCCTCTCTCCCCCTGGGAGACCCAGTGTGATGAGGCTTGAGAGGCCTGGGGGCTCCTTCCAGGGTGTGGGGGACAGAGCCTGCCTCCGAGGACCCTGGACCCAGGCCCTTGTGTGGACAGCTCTGCTGCCCGGACGGGGGGCGTGTCCGCCTCACTTGAATGGGTGGATGAACAGGTGGTTAGTGGTACAGGGTGCTCGCAGCTCTCGCCGGGGGCCGACCCCCTCTGCGAGATGCAGGAAGGTGCTGTGAGCTGTCTGTCAGCCAAGCCCGAGAGCAGCCTCCAGCCAGTGAGGAACGGGGCCCTGAGCCACCCAGCCGGCAAGTACCTGACCACCGGGGGCTGCTCCGTCAGTTTGTGAGGTGGCTCCTCTGAAGGTTGCATCTGGAGATGAGACAGGGGCCTCGTGGGACCCGGCTGAGCTGAGCCTGGACCCCCGACCCACAGAGACGGGGGCACAGAGGCGCGGGGTTTCAAGCCCATCGTGTGTGGTGCTGTCACACCGCATAGGCGACACGCTCACGCTGTCAGAACGGAGGCCGCCTGCACGGCAGAGGGCTCCCCGGGGCCTCCAGCACCACGGCCCCGATAAGTCAGACGTGACTGTGTGCACAGAGGCGTGAAGCCCACGAGCCAGGCTGACCCCCACCACGGCATTTCCCAGGAGGCTGGGCTCCCCGTCTTCTCCCCCCGGGGCCAGGAGAGGCTCCTGTAGCCTCCTGGACCGTGAGACCAAGTCCCCACTGAGTGCCCCCTCCCCAGCTTCCAGAAGGTTCCACATCTCTGACTGGGGGGCCCTTCCCTGCCGGCCCCCACGGGAGTTGTGACTTCCCTCCAGAGGGAGGGCAGGGGAGGGGAGCTGGCAGCCCGCTGGGCCCGGAGTCCCGCAGCGTCCCTGGCCCGCCCTCAGTGTTTACAACAGGTGTCCCTCTTGGAGCAGAAGGAGGCGTCTCCAGGAACCTCCCCCGGGCAGCAGAGAGGGGGCCAGGCTGCAGGTCCCCCCATGGAGCACTGCACGCTCACGGGCCAAGAAAGAGCCTCTGAAGGCCATGGGGAGGAGTTGCGACCCTGAAGGGCTGTAGGACGCTCCCTTGACCTTGTTCTGCGTCATGCTCCCATGGGCGGCTGGCGAGGACGGCCTCCATGGTGCAGGGAGCCCTGAGTCGGGCAGCTGTGGTGGCTGAGGACCCAGTGAAGCCTCCGGGCCAGGGCCCTCTGCCCCCCGGGCCGCCCCTGCGCTGCCCACGGCCCTCGCCTGGCGCCTCCCAGCTCAGGGCAGCCTGTCCGGGGCCTCGCGGTGGAGCCTTGGGTCCGTACCTTCCTCCTCGGTCTCTCAGAGTGGCGGGTGGGGAGGAGGCCCCAAGCAGACAGGCGGTGGGGGAGCCGCCCTGACTCTGCCCGCAGAGCACCTAGCAGCCATTAGGGGGTGTGTGCGGGGGAGCAGAGATGAGCTCCACCCAGAACAGAACACTCGAAGCCGTCACGGGAGGGGGGCAGCGCTTTATTTATGCCCGTTTGGGGTAGAGGGAGCAGCCAAATGGGTCCCATCTTCAGGCACAGAGAAGCTGGGGGCCACGCATGCCAGAGAGGGCAAATGGATGCCCACGGGCGTCTAGAGGGCACTCACGGACGGACGCCTGGACCACTCGGTGGCCTGCTGCCCCCAGCCCAGCACGGGCATCACTCAAAGCATCCCAGGGCTTGCCTCGGCGAGACGGCCCCTGAGGAGTGGGCCAGCTCTAAGCGGGCAGGGAGACGGTCTCCTGGACTGTGGCAGACTCTGCCGGCAACAGGGAAATAACCTTCACCAGGAAGCGGCAGCTGTGTCCTCAAGGGGCTCGTGGGCAGGGGTCTTGAGTAACATGTGTCTAATAAAGACCCTCAGGAGCCCGGGACCCCTCCTGAGGCTTTGGGAGGCAGCACACTGGGGGCCCCGCTTCTGGAGGGCCGGGGGCGGGGGCCCCTCTGCTCGCAGCCGGCTCCGCTTCGTCCTCCGCTCTGGGGGTCACGGTGGACACCCGCGTGCACACGCGGGGCGCAGGGCACAGCCGCACTCCCTCCCGTCCTCACTGGGCAGCGGGCACGGGGGCAGGCTCGTCCGGGGCCCCCGGGTCCGGCTCCAGCAGGATGAGCTCCGTCCTGGCCGTGGATGTGACCATGGCCCCGGCGCCCGGCACCGCCTCCCCCTTGTCTTCGGGGGAGAAGCTCTCGCGGGCGTCAAAGAAGGCGACGGCTTCTTCTTGGAGCTTTTGCTCTGCTGAAGCCACCTCGTCCTCCAAGCTCTTGCTTTTCTTGGTGGGGGAGGAGGAGAACCCTAATTTGGGGAATCGGAACCAGCCCGCCTTCTCGGGTTTCTTGGGTGGCTCTGCCTCAGGCTGCGAACTTGGCGGGGTCTGGATGGGGGCTGGCCCATGGGTTTCATCTTTGGAGTCAGCACGTGTCTCTTCGGAGGAAGAAGAGAAACCGATGCTGGGAAGCCAAAATCGGAACAGACCGTAAGACCTCTTACCTTCCAGCTTCTCTTTCGGAGCCTGGTTTCCTTCGGCCAGGCCCGCGGCAGCCTCCTCGCCGTCCTCTTCGGGGGGAAATTCGAGGATTTCTGCAGGCTCCTCGTCGGAGCAGCTCTCCACACACATGTGGCCAGAGTGCAGGTCGGCAGTGAGCGCTGGGCCTCCAGGTACGCTGACGCTGGACGCGATCACTTCAAATGGTTCTCTGGTGTCTGGCTGCAGGTCTCCAGAAACAGGGTCTGCTCCGGGGCCGGCTTCTTCGGGAGCCTCCTGCAAGCCCACCGTTGGCCGGGAGTCTCGGACCCTCCCCTGTGTGGGGGGCTCAGAGATCTTCACTTTCAGCAATGAAAATCCGTAGGAAGCGGTTTGGATCTCAGACGCGGGGATCTCTGATTCCCGCACAATCTGGGTGGAAACGGCCTCGGGTCCCGAGAGGTCGGCCGGCTCTGCTGTCACCACGCCATGTACGCCGACCCCGGGACCCTCTCCCCGAGCACCGTGAATGTGCACTCGGACCCTGGAAGCATCCGGGGAGAGGTCAAAGGCCCCGGGTTGCTCCTCGGGGGTCCCGGCGCCAGCCTTCAGGATGCTGGCACCCCAGGCTCCCGGGCTCTCCGTGCGCAAGGCATCATCCAGGCTGCTCCCGGCGCACTGCACCTCCCGCACGGTGGGGATGAAGACGTCGGCCTCTGAGCCGGGGTCAGGGAAGGCGAACCTCGGCATGCTCAGCCTGGGCAGTCTGACAGTTACCACGGAGCCCTCCCAGGGCTGACCCACGCTGACCACGGAAACCTGGGACGGCCCGTCGGTCCTGGACACCTTCAGTTTAACAGGGCCTTCGGGTTGGGAGGACCATTTCTCTGCCCTCCCCTCTCCCCCAGGGAGGTCCAGGCCTGCAGGCCCAGCAGGAGGAGCTTTTGTTTCCAGAAGTGCCCCGCTGGGCATCCGAAGCGGAAGGGAACCTTCACCCGGGCGGACCCTGGCCTTGGAAGTGGACAGGCCCGCAGGAGATGCCCCCGGAGGAGGCGGGTGCAGCGTCGGGTCCCTGTCGTCCAAGTTTATCTTTAGCATGCCCACACACGATGCACTCTTCTCAGCTGCCTCCAGAGGCTCAGGTGCCTCCACCTCTAACCCTGGAGGCCCCTGAGCCTTGACAGGAGCTGGCCCTTCTTCCCCCGGTGAATGGGCAGCAGGCGGGGGACTCTGCACCTCAGGCACCCCCTTCGCCCTGGTGGGGTGCCGGATGCTGGGCAGGTGGAGGGCGGGCATCCTGAACCAGCCCCCCTGAGCGGGTGTGCTCTCCTCCAGCGGGGTGTCCGCACCTATGGTTCTGCGCGACTGCTGCAGGGGGTCTCCTGCTGACCGGGCTGTCCCCTGGCCGTGAGGCTGGCTGGCCGTGATGTCCCCAGGTGTGTGCCCTTGGCGGCCGTCTCCCAGGGGCAGGCCGCGTGCAGAGTCCAGGCCCTGAGCCTCGCGGGGAGAGCACAGGGCAGGGGAGGTCTCTGCGGCCCCAGCATCCACCGCAGGGCCTCCTGCTTCTGAGCCAGAAAACTCAAACTTTGGTCGATGAAACTTGGGAAAGGTCACCCGACCATAAGATTCAAGAAACAGCGGGTCCAGAGGGCTGGCAGGACGATCAGGTGGGCACGGAACGTGCTCATCGGGAGACAGAGCGGCAGGACATTCTCTATCCTCCTGGGAATACAAAGGGACTTCTGGAGGGAACTGTGCGGCCTCGGGAACAGTCACCTGGTACTTGATGAGAGAGACGGGCTCCAGAGAGATGGACGAAGACTCAAGGTGAGAACGGCTGACATTAAGGCTGCCTGAGGACACGCCAGGCCATGCCAGGCGGGGACATGGCACAGATGGTTTATGACTGGAAACATCTGGGAAGTCAGAATCTACATCAGAAACACTTGGGGGCAGAGAAACGTGAGTATCATTGTCAAGCATGGGAGAACTTGTAAAAGATTTCCCTGAAGAGGAAAACAACTTTGGGAATTTAAAATGGGATTTTTGTACGTGGATTTTAATATCGTCTTCGGTTCTCAAGGTGCGAACTCTGGCGGCCACCTCATTGTCCCCCAGGGCCAGGTCGCCCTCCAGCTTGGCGCCCGGGGCCTGGGTGTCCACCTCCACGCTGGGCAGCGACACCTCCACGTCGGGGGCGGCCACCTCGGCCTTGGCGCCCTTCAGGTCCAGCTTGGGCCCCTTGATGTCCACCTGCGGGGCCTTGATGTCCACCTTGGGCAGCTTGACGCTGGGCATCTGCACCTTGGGCAGGTGGCTCTTGATTCCGACTCCCGCCGCCCCTTCCTTGAGCTCGGCTTCGGGCAGGTGGGCCTCCGGCAGCTTGACGCCCACCTCGGCGGCCTTGACCTCCAGCTCGGCCGAGGGCAGCTCCACGCGGACCTCACCGGTCTTGACGTCGGCCTGCACCGAGGGCGCGGTCACCTCGGCCTGGGCCTTGGGCAGGGACACGTCCACGGCGGCCTCGATGGCCTTGCTGGGCGCCGACACGCCGAAGGACGGCATCTTGAACTTGGGCATTTTGAACCTGCTGTCTCTGTCTTGTCCTTCTTTCCCCTTTCTCTCAGTTTCTGTTGTTTCTGCTCTGTCCGTGGTTTGTTTTTCTTTTCCTCTTTCCTGAATATGTGTCGTTTTGTCTCCTCTGCTCTCCTTGGCTGGTGACCACCCAAATGAGGGCAGCTTGATCTTCAAGATTCTTGTCTTTCCGTCCATTTCCTCCGAGTCCTGGTCCCCTGCCTTGCTGTCCTCCGCCGTCTCCTCCTCTCCTTTTCTGTCCAGCTTTGTTTGCTGTGTTGGTCGTCCGCTCGCCATCTTTGACTCTCTGTCACCGTCGTCCTCCACCGTGGTCCCAGTGTCGTCTGCAGAGACCTGTGTCCACCAGGGTCCCCAGCGCACCGGCGCCGTGCCCTCTGCATATTCGGTTACTGTTTCTTTGGCCACTGTGAACTTGGGTGTCTTTAGGCTGGGTATGTGGATGCGGAATTCCGGTTGGCCGTTCTGGTAGCCGCCCTGGTCTGCGGAGCCCTGCAGAGACAGCCTGGCAGTGCCCACCTGAGGCCCCTGAGTGTCTTCTGTGGCTCCCTCTGTCGTCTGGGCCAGGGCTGTCCCTGCCTCTGTTTCGTCCTCCGCTGGAGTCTCCTCCAGGGCTGTGGCCTCGGTTTTCTTCCTTCGTAGTCTGGGTGCGGGGCCCGCCCCATCACCTGTGGGTCCCTCTCCGGGCTGAGCGGGCTCCATGGGGGCCTCAGCCTCCTCGGGCAGTCCTGCTCTCACGTCCTCTCTCTCACCACGTCCGGCCGCCCCAATGGCCTCTTTTTCGGCCTCCGAGGGCCCTGCCTCCTCCAGCAGCTCAGCTGGGCCTGCCCCGCCGCGGTCGCCCCTGCCCAACGGGCCCTTCCCGGGGCCCATCCTGAACCTCAGGCTGGGGAACCGTCTCCTCCACTGGCTGCCCGGCTCCTCCTCTGCGGGGAGCGGGGCCTCTGTGTCTGTGCTGGTGGGTGACAGGTCGGGCCCCCGACCCCGCTCGTAGGCCTCCGAGGAGCTGTGCGACCTCCGGGGCCCTCGCTTGCTTTTCAAGGCTTGGAACTTGGGCCAGGAAAGCCGCTCCCGCTGGGCGCGCCGGCCCCTGCCCTCCCTGAGGGTGGGGAGGAGCCTCTGCTGGTCTCCGTCCCCTTGCGGCGTCTTCGTGGGGGTCTCCGTGCAGCCATCAGCGGCATCCTGGTCCTGGAACAGGGAGAGAGACCCTGTTGGCCCCGAACAGGGAGGCGGAGGCCCTGGGCTCCGGGGACTGGAAGGGGCAGGGAGGAGCCAGCAGGCCAGAGCCCCGGGTCCAGGGCGCTCACCTGCTCCTCGCCGACTCTCGGGCCCGTCTCAGCACTGTCGGCTGCACCCTCCTCGGCCACGCCAGCAGGAAGCTTCCGTCTGAGTCTGAACTGGACCTTGTAGGGCTCTGAGTACTGAAGGATTTTGAGAGCATCTTCATATTTAATGTTGTCGAAGAATATGGTTGCACTGAGCAGTTGATCCCCTGGACAAAGACAGAGCGGCCTGGCGCCTTAGTGCCCTGGCCTCACGGGAGGGGCCCACAGCGGGTGTGAGTGGAAGGCTGCCCACCCCTTCCATTTACTGAGCCCCGGGTGGATAGGAGCCCCTCATTTCCAGGCAGAGAACTCAGCACAGAGAGTGACCCCAGCCTGGATGCGGCCGAGAGGTCTCCAGGGAGCAACCCTGCGTCCACTGGGGCCCATCCCCCTCCCCCTCCGGGGACCATGGGGAACTGGGGACGGGCCCATGGCACCTTCTCTCAGGCTGAAGAGCTTGGCAGCTGACGAGTCCTTCAGCACTTGCTTGACAAAGATCCCCTGGTCCCCACCGCCCGTGACACTGTAGCCGCTGGCTCCAGCCTCCACCTCCGTCTTCAGTGTCACTTCTGTCCCATCCTGTGTGGACTGAGCAAATGCCCAGCAGGGCCTTCGTGAGCGCGCACCTGTCCCACCACGGGGTAGGTGCTGGGGGCTGCCTGCCCTGGAGCCTAGGACACCAGAGCCCTCTCAACGGGCAGCTGGGCGTGGGCCACAGGGTCCGGCTCTGGGGGAGGCCGGCGGCTGCAACCTCTGCTGACAGCAGCCTCCCCGCTCCCTGCCCCCACTCCAGGACTCAGGAGCACCCTACCCCGGCCGTCCAGGCCCAGCAGGGCTGCTAAGGGGAGGAGGTGGCTTCACGCGCGTGTGCCAGGCCTTTCTCCACAGGCTCCTGGCTCATCATCACCCTCACTCCTAGTACCGATCACTTACAAGGTGATACTCAGCTGGTACTCAGACCAAGGAGGGTCATTTGTTGCTGCTGTTCAGTAGCTCAGTCGTGTCTGACTCTTTGTGACCCCACGGACGGCAGCACGCCCGGCCTCCCTGTCCTTCACCACCTCCCAGAGTCCACCCAAATCCATGTCTATTGAGTCGGTGATGCCATCCAACCAGGTCATCCTCTGTCGTCCCCTTCTCCTCCTGCCCTCAATCTTTCCCAGCATCAGGGTCTTTTCAAATGAGTCAGTTCTTCGCATCAGGTGGCCAAAGTGTTGGAGTTTCAGCTTCAGCACCAGTCCTTCCAATGAATATTCAGGACTGATCTCCTTTAGGATGGACTGGTTGGGTCTCCTTGCAGTCCAAGGGACTCTCAAGAGTCTTCTCCTACACCACAGTTCAAAAGCATCAATTCTTCAGTGCTCAGCCTTCTTTATGGGCCAACTCTCACATTCATACATGACCACTGGAAAAACCACAGCTTTGACTACACAGATTTTTGCTGGCAAAGTAACGTCTCTGCTTTTTAATATGCAATAGGTTGGTCATAGCTTTTCTTCCAAGGAGCAAGTGTCTTTTAATTTCATGGCTGCAGTCACCATCTGCAGTGATTTTGGAGCACAAGAAAATAAAGTCTCTCACTGTTTCCATTGTTTCCCCATCTATTTTTCATGAAGTGATGGGACTGGATGCCGTGATCTTTGTTTTTTGCACATTAAGTTTTAAGCCACCTTTTTCACTCTCCTCTTTCACTTTTGTCAAGAGGCTGTTTAGTTCTTCTTCGCTTTCTGCCATTAGGGTGGTGTCATCTGCACATCTGAGGTTACTGACATTTCTCCCCACAGTCTAGATTCCAACTTGTGCTTCATCCAGCCCGACATTTCACATGATGTGCTCTGCATATAAGTTAAATAAGCAGGGTGACAATATACAGCCTTGATATACTCCTTTCCCAATTTAAAACCAGTTCATAATTCCATGTCTGGTTCTAACTGTTGCTTCTTGACCTGCATACAGGTTTCTCAGGAGGCACATAAGATGGTGTGGTATTCCCATCTCTTTAAAATTTTTCCAGTTTGTTGTGATCCACACCGTTAAAGGCTTTGGCATCATCAGTAAGGCAGAAAGAGATGTTTTTCTGGAACTCTCTTCCTTTATCGATGATTCAACAGATGTTGACAATTTGAACTCTGGTTACTCTGCCTTTTCTAAATCCAGCTTGAACATCTGGAAATTCTCAGTTCACATACTGTTGAAGCCTGGCTTGGAGAATTTTGAGCATTACTTTGCTAGCATGTGAGATGAGTGCAATTCTGTGGTAGTTTGAGCATTCTTTGGCATTGCCCTTGTTTGGGACTGGAATGAAAACTGACCTTTTCTAGTCCTGTGGCCACTGCTGAGTTTTCCAAATTTTCTGGCATATTGAGTGCAGCACTTTCACGGCATCATCTTTCAGGATTTAAAACAGCTCAAGTGGAATTCCACCACCTCCACTAGCTCGCTCATAGTAATGAGGTCCAGTTCCCTTCACACTCCAGGATGTATGGCTCTAGGTGAGTGATCACACCACAGTCATTATCTGGGCCTTTAAGGTCTTTTTTGTATAGTTCTGCGTGTTCTTGCCGCCTCTTCTTAATATCTTCTGCTTCTGTTGGGTCCATACCGCTTTTGCGCTTCATTGTGCCCATCTTGGCGTAAAATATTCCCTTGGCATCTATTTTCTTAAAGAGATCTCCCATTCTATTGCTTTCCTCTATTTCTTTGCATTGTTCCCTTAAAAAGGCTTTCTTACCTCTCCTTGCTATTTTTTGGAACTCTGCGTTCAGATAGGTATATCTTTCCCTTTCTCCTTTGCCTTTAGTGTCTCTTCTTTTCTCAGCTATTTGTAAGGCCCCCTCAGACAGCCATTTCGCCTTTTTTCGTGTCTTTTTTGGGGATGGTTTTGATCTCTGCCTCCTGTACAGTGCCCAGGAGAATGCCAGAAACGGCATGAGTGGCCCGAGCTCAGCCGTGACAGACCCCCGGGGTCTGGGAGAGCACTGGGATTGCTGGCCTTGGGAAAAGTGCTGTCGGTGACAGAACAGGCTGCCAGGCGGCGATATGCCTGGCTCCCGAGGAGCCCACAGGACCCAGCCCCTCCTGTGGTCTTGGATGCAACAGGCAGTGGCCAGACCCACTGCACAGGTGAGAACGCTGAGGTCTGGGCACCTGGGTCCAGCTGGTCAGTGGTCTGGGCCCTTCCTCCTGAGTCCTGGGAGGCCTGGCCTAGCGTCCCGGAGCCCCGGCCCCTGACCTGATGAAGGAGGTGGCACACCCTTCCCCAAAGCACAGGGGCACCCTGCCAGCTTTCCTGCTCCTCGACACCTCGCTCTGGCCCTGGCCTCCCGGCTGGAGGCCCTGTCAGGGACCGGCCCCGCCCACCCTGAGCTCCACTCGCCACATGCCCACCTCCAGGTGGCTCATCCTGGAAAGCGTCCGCGAGTCCCCTGAGTCCCGCTTCCACCAGGACCTCCGCCTCCTCGGCGCGTCTTCCTGCAGCAGCAACAAACAGCGGGGTGACCGACCCTGCCCCAGCCCAGGGGACAGGAGGCACTCGGGGAGGCCCAGACGCCCGAACCTGCCCAGAACCTGCAGGGTGCGGCCGTCTGCAAGCGGAGCCAGGCTCCTCGAGGGCGCAGGCGGCGCTGGGCCTCGGCGCTTCCCACCGGGCCCGGCCCGCACGTCCACAGGTAGAGCGGACAGAAAGGAAGCAGCGCCAGATGGAGGCCTTTTCGGGAACGCGCCACTGCGGGCCTTCCGCAGTCGTCTCCAGAGGCGGCCGCAGAGGCCCCGTCTGCATCTCCTCGCCAGAGAGCCGCACGCATGCACATGTCCTGAGCCCCACCGCACACGGGGGCATGAGGTCTCCTCCCCAGCTGCACACGTGTGCTCTCTCTCCCGGTCTTGGCTGGCTGAAGGGAGGGCCCCGGGGCAAGCGCAGAGGAGCCAGAGGAGACGGCTGACCAGACACAGCTGTCCACGCGGGGCGACCCGGAGGCGGGGTGGCCGCCTGTGCCTCTCCCCGCCCTCCGCCCGCGCGTGTCCGTCCAGGGGGCTTACCGGGAGTCTGAAGCCAGCACCCTCCGTCACGCACTCGTAGACGGGTGAGGAGCCCTGTGGCCGGGGACGGATGAGCTCGGGCCCCGGCCCTGCAGTCACCTGGCGGGAGGACAGAAGCTCAGGCTGCCCTCAGCCAGGCGGCTCCGCTCGAGTCCAGGGATGGCCCGGGGGGTAGGAGCATGCCCGCGCCCTCCCGGACCTCACTTACCGAGCGCTCCTCCTCGGATTCTGCATCCGGCTCTCCAGGCTGCAGCTGCCGACCGGACACTACAAAGGGAGGGCTGAGTCAGTGGCGCCTCGCCGGCGGGCGGGGCAGACGGTGGCTGCGGGCAGGGGCCCGGGAGGGGCTGTGGACACACAGGTGGGCTGGCCCGGACACTGGGCCGGGGGCAGGGCAAGGGCCAGGGGAGGACCCACAGCCACTGAGCTGGGGAGGCCGCGACACTGGGTCTGAGAGCAGGTAGCCGGGATGGGGGTGCGCGGATCAAGTAGGTAAACTTCGCAGGTTTAGTCAAGGCAAGTTACTAAACAAACACACAAATAAAACAGTGATTACAACCCTGACAAAGAATTAGAATCCAGAGTTCCTGTAATAAGGAAAGTATAATGTCCAGCATTCAACACAAACGTGCATGGCATGCAAGGAAACAAGAAAGAATGATCTTTAGTGAGGAACTAGAGCAGTTCATAGAACCTGTCTTTGCCTGTCCACAGACGTTGGATTTGGCACAGACTCCAAAGCAAGATTCATAAATTTGTGCAAAAAAGTAAAGGAGAGCATGTTTGAAGAATTAATGAAAAATATGATGACCAAGGTTTGATGAAGAATGTCATAAAGAAACAGAAATTATTATCTTTTTTAATTGGAAATTCTGGAGTTGACAATTTACTGGAGAGACTCCATCGCAGAGCTGAGCTAACAGGGGAAGTGAAAAACTGGTAGATTAGGGGAATCCCCTGGTGGTCAGTGATCACGACTCAGCACGTTCACTGCTGGGGCCCAGGTTCAATCCCTGGTCAGGGAGCTAAGATCCTGCGAGCTCTGTGGTGCGGTCAGAAAAAACAACCACAACAAAAACACTAGTATATTAACAGAAATTAGTCACTTTAACCACTCTAATGGCAAAAAGGGAAGAGGAACTAAAGAGCCTCATGATAGGGGTGAAAGAGGAGAGTCAAAGCTGGCTTGAAGCTCAACAGCAAAAAAACTAAGATGAAAAAAAAATAAAAATAAAAAAACTAAGATCATGGCATCTGGTCCCATCACTTCATGGCAAATAAAAGGGGAGGAAAGTGCAAGAAGTGACAAATTTTATTTTCTTGGGCTTCAGAATCACTGCAGACGGTGACCACATCCATGATATAAAAGATGCTTGCTCCTTGAAAGAATCATGACAACCCTAAACAGTGTATTGAAGAGCAGAGACATCACTTCGTTGACAAAGGTCCGTACAGTCAAAGCTGTGGTTTTTCCAGTAGTCATGTACAGATGTGAGAGCTGGACCGTAAAGAAGGCTGAGTATCAAAGAATTGATGGTTTCAAATTGTGATGCAGGAGAAGGCTGTTAGGAGTCCCTTGGACAGCAAAGAGATCAAACCAGTCAATCCTAAAGAAAATCAACCTTGAATATCCATCGGAAGGAGTAATGCCAAGGCCGAAGCTCGAATACTCTGGCCACCTGATTCGAAGAGCTGACTCACTGGAAAAGACTCTGATGCTGGGAAAGACCGAAGACAGAAAGGAGAAGGGGGAAGCAGAGGATGAGATGGTTGGATAGTGTCAGTGACTCAATGGACGTGAATTTGAACAAACTCCGAGAAATAGTGGAGGGCAGATTACGGCCTGTGCGCTAAATCTGTCCTGCTGCTTGTTTGTGAGTGAAGTTTTGTTGGGTCAGTTACGCTCGTTCACTTACATGTTGTCTGTAACCGCTGCTGAGCTGCAACCATGGAGTTGCAAGAGAGATCACGTGGCCCGCAAAGCTGGGGTGCTGCTGTCCACGGGATCACAAGGTGTCGGACATGACTTAGCGGCTCAACAACAAAAACCAGCGCAAATAACAAGGGGGAGAGGGTTGAAAGAAAATGAACAGAACTCAGCGATCCATGGGATGACATTGAGAATGCCAATTATGTGTAGCTGAAGTCTCAGAAGGAAAAAGAGAGAGGCAGAAAAAAAAATTTTGAGAGAATAATGGCTGAAAACAATCTACACATCTCAGAAGCTCAACAAACCTGAGTAGGATAAACACAAAGGGATCCAGACCTAGACAATCACATCAAAATGTTCACAAGAAAGAGACAATTTTGAAAGGAAAATGGCCCATCATATTTAACGGTATGACAATGCAATAACTATCCAATACCATGGAAGCCAGGAAAAAGTGGAACAATAGATTCAAACTGCTAAAAGAAAAATGTTGTCAAACATGAATTGCATATCTAGTAAAGTACCCTTCAGAAATAGAGGCAAAATAAAGACATCTGCAGAGGAACAAAGAGAATTCATTGCCAGCAAGTCTTCCTAGAAGAAATGCTAAAGGAACCAGTATCAGATACTAAACCATTTCTACAGAAAGAAATGAAGAATTCAGAAAATGGTCACTATGTGGGCAAATATAAAAAGCTCAGCAAACATATCTTTCCAATGAGAAATCTATAAATATATCCCATTCCATCTTTTAACTTCTTAGATAAAAGATCATACACAACAGGGGTTTGCAAGCTTTTCTTGAGACAGGTCAGACAGCACGTATTTCAGGCTTTCAGGCCATGTGCTCTTTCTTGCAAATCCATGGTTGTAGCTCAGCAGTGGTTACAGACAAAATGTAAATGAATGAGCGTGACCGTGATCCAACAAAACTTCACCTACAAGCCAAGCGGCAGGACGGATTTAGTGCGCAGGCTGTAATCTGGCAGCGTCCCATATAAGGGGGTGATGCTAAGTCATATTGTTGGGATGATAATACATGCAGATGTAATATATGTGGCAATAATAGCAAAAAGGAAGGGGAAGGATATATGTTGGATCAGTTTCTATATTTTCGCACAATTAAGTAACTGCTAGGGACTACGGTTGGGAGTAGGCACAGGCTACAAACAGGCTCCAGAGAACTGGGGTTGATGGGAATGTTCTAGAACTGGACAGGGTGATGGCCGCAAAGCTCTGTAAAGTTACTGAAATGACTGAATCATGCATTCACAATGGGTGAGGTTTATGGTATGAAAATTACACCTTAGTAGACCCATAAAAGGAAAAGGTAATTAACTGTATAAAACAAAAGTAATAAAACATAGAATTTAACATATGTAGGAGTAATGCATATGACAACTATAATATGAAAGAAGGAGTTGGGGTAATGGAAGTTCCTACTGTAAAATTCTCACATTATACATGAGGAAGTATAATTTAATAGGAAGACACACTGTGATAATAAAAAATACATGGTATAAACCATGAAGCAACCATTAAGATGAAAAACATGTGTAGCTAATAAGCCAACAGCAGAAATAAAATACAATACTAAAAATATATGTTTGTAAAATATACATTAATATAGATAACAAAATAATAAAATATACATATATGTATATATACAATACATATGAGTGTATTATTGTATATATATATATAGAATAAGTTTGTATATACAAGAATGTATATAATTTGGATATATACAAATTATATGTATAATTATATGTACAATGTATATAATTTACATTACTTACATTAATATAATTATACATGTATGTGTATAATTTATATTAATACTTGTCTAGTATATAATTAATTATATACATTTAATGTATAAATATATATCGATTTATAAATATAAACTTTATACTTACATATGTAATGTATGTTATTAAGCAATTATAGACATTTGTATGTGTGTGCATGCTAAGTTGCTTCAGTTGTGTCTGACTCTGTGAAACCCTATGGACTGCAGCCCACCAGGCTCCTCTGTCCACGGGATTCTCCAGGCAAGAATACTAGAGTGGGTTGCTATGCCCTCCTCCAGGGGATCTTCCCGACCCAGGGATCGAACCTGTGTCTCTTACATCTATCCTGCATTGGCAGGCGGATTCTTCACCACTAGTGCCACCTGGGAAGCCATGTATATATATTTAAGTAACTCTAAAACATGGTAAGGAATGAGGGAAAGAGGAGCAAAGGATGGATTGAATAAAATTAGAAAGCAACTAGCAAGATGGTAGGATTTAAGCCACCCATATTGACGATATATTAAATATAAAAGGACTTAAAATTCCAATCAAAAAGGTAGAGACTGTCAGATGAAATTTAAAAAGCAACCCTGATTACATGCTATCTAGGCAAAATGGACTATAAATAAAAAGAAGTGAAGTGAAAGTTGCTTAGTCGTGTCCGACCCTTTGCAACCCCATGGACTATACAGTCCATGGAATTCTCCAGGCCAGAAGACTGGAGTGGGTAGCCTCTGACTTCTCCAGGGGATCTTCCTGACCCAGGGACAGAACCCAAGTTTCCCTCATTGCAGCTGGATTCTTTATCAGCTGAGCCACAAGGGAAGCCCAAGAATACTGGAGTGGGTAGCCTATACCTTCTCCAGGGGATCTTCCCGACCCAGGAATCAACCCGGGGTCTCCTGCATCACAGGCGGATTCCTTACCAGTTGAGCTTGGGGGACGCCCTTAAATGGAGAAGACGAGACAATACAGGGTGTGCAGCACATGGGCTCAGCCGCGTCAGTCGTTTTTGACCCTCCGAGACCCTGTGGACTGTAGCCCGCCAGGCTTCTCTATCCATGGGGATCCTGGCGGATCCAACAACACTGGAGTGAGTTACCATTTCCTTCTCCAGGGGATCTTCCCAACCCAGGGATCAAACACATGTCTCCTGCATTGGCGGGCAGGTTCTTTAGCACTAGCGCCACAAGGCAAGAAAAGAAAAATATCTAATCGTTTCAAAATAATGAATCATTTTTAAAAACTAATCATTTCATAATAATAATACAGGGCACAATTCATCAAAAAAAAAAAAACTACGTCTATAAACACCTAATAACAGAGGCAAAAAACACTGAAGTGAAAACTGGGAAAACTGAAAGGAGAAATAAACAAAGCCACATTGAAGACAGAGACTGTGACACTCCGCTCGGTGCTCGATAACCTAACAAAACAAAACCGGGAAGAAGAGAACTGGCCGTCCCGTCAGCCAGGAGGCCACCCGACGGGAGCAGAGCCACACTCCTCTTCACTGAGAGGGACCATACGCGGCCCATTTAAACGTCTCAATAAGTTGAAAATAATTTAAACCATTTAAAGTCAGCTAGGTATTTTCTCTGACCCCCAACAGAACCAAGTCAGTACGATATAAAAACAAATATCAATGGAAAAGAATAGAGTCTACAGTAGTCCCACGCTTTGTGACATCGAGTTTTGACAAAGCAGCCAAAATATTCCAATAGAAAATTAATAGTCTTTTCAACAGCGGTGCTGGGACAAGTGGATATGTATTATTTAGCTACACCAGGATGACTTGTAGCTCTCCCACCAATGTTTAAATTCTACTTAAAATTGAAATGAGGAAATTATAAACTCTATGCCAATAAACTTGAAAATGCAGAGGAATTGGACATGTTCCTAGAGACACACGGGACAGCATCACTCAGGAGAAACTGGCTATGCAAATAGTCTTGTGATGATTCAGAGATCAAAACCCCTCCTTAAAACCGGTCCACCAGTGCCTGCAAGCCCAGCGCCCCCTGAATTGTACTCGAGTCCAGGAGAAGCGGCCCTGGATCTTATGGAATCTGGCGGGGCTCAGAGAACCCTCCATGGTTGTGTCCGCACTGCTGGTGAGGAGGGGACACCTGCAAACCCTGGAGGTCCCCCCGACCCCGGCCAGCAGGGCTTGGAGCAGGAGAGGACCCCCCTCCCACGGGCCGGTTCTCCCTGTCCAGATGGAGCCCCCGGGGGAAGCCCAGGCCTGGGGCGACTGCGGCTGTGGCGGCTCCTCTCTGGCCAACTTGCCGTGTGACCCGAGCAAGCCCATCCCACTCTGAGCCTTGACTTCCCCAGGGATGCAGAGGTCAGGGTGCGGCGGGGAAGTGGGAGCCAGTCCCTGCGGATTCCGGGCGGCCCATGGGGCCGGGAGGCCCAGGCCTGCTCCCAGGCGGTGGACCCCGCACCGTCCGGCCACAGTCTCCCTTCCCGTCCTGCCCATCCCCAAAGTGGGCACGCTGGGTGAGCGCCCGGGTATCGGAGGCCGGGGGAGGAGGAGCCACTGCCCAAAGTGCTCAGGCCGCGGGGCCGCGCGGGGGCCAGACGCGCGGGGGTCGGCCAAGGGTGGCGGCGCCCGGGCCCCGGCCCCCGGCCTGGCCCGCGCAGGGCAACCTCGCGCTCCCTGAGCCCGGTGCTCCATGCGGGGTCGCTGGCCGAGGGGCGGGGAGCTGCGCAGACCCGCCCAGGAAAGCAGCCCTGCCGCCCCCAGCCCGCATCCTTCTCTGAGTCACAGCAAAACAAGGCTGGACCGCCCTCGCTCCGGGCTGGCAGGCGTGTCCCTGGGGGAGGGGGCGGCGACCCGCCCAGACCCGGATGGCAGCTGCGGGAGGCGGGGGACCCCAGGCAGTGTGCAGCGGGGGCCTTGGGCTGGGAGCGGTGGCGCAAGTCCCCGAAGTCGGGCGGGGATGCCCCAGGCCCTAAGAAGCTCTAGCCCCAGACCTGCTCCAGGGGAGGCTGGAGGCTGAAGGGAAAGGCCGGGGGAACCTGAGGGTCCGGGAACCTGGGGGCAGCGAAGCTCAGCCTGCCCAGCGTGGGCTGGACCAGCGCCCAGCCCCGCCCTCACAATAACCCACTCGGGCGCCAGAGCCCGATACCTAAGGTAGGAACCAAAAGTGGGGGCTCAGGGAGGCAAGCACAGGCCAAGCCCAAGGTCAGGCTGCTGGGAAGGTGCACGGCTGTGTTTGTAAGCTCTGGGTCCCTCTGCACCCCTTAAGGCAGAACCCCAGGCCGGCTGGAGCCCAGTCCAGAGACGCACAAACAGGAAGGAGGAAATCCTGCCTGCCCCAGGGCCAGGCAGCCAGCAGCCCTGCCAGCCTTGGACCTGCCCCCACGGAGGGGAGAGGAGGCTGCCCTGTAGCCCCGAGCTCTGTTCTGCCAGTCCCCGTGTCCTGTGCGCCCCCGCACCCTGAGTGCACGCGAGGAGTCCCTCCAGGCAGCCGGCCTGACCCGGCCTGGGCCCTGCAGAGAGCCCAGACCCAGCAGTTGCCTGGAATAATGACTGATAACATAAGGTCACCATGCCCACTTTGCAGAGGAGGATGTAGAGGTGACTCGCTGGGCCAGGCCCAGCCGGTCCAATTGCTGGCACCTGCTGCCTTGCCCAACGCCCGTCCCCTCCTCCCCAGGGCTCAGGCCCGGCCGTGGCCCCAGCACCCTGGTTGGGCTACATACGCACCCTAACTAGTCCATGATCTCAAATGCTACCTACTGGGGGACTTGGGGGGGTGGGCACCACATCATCAGAAAAGCTTCACTCCCAAGAATGGCAGTCCTCTGGGGTGGGGCCTCCAAGGAGCGTCTGCGGAGCGGGCAGAGCCAAGGAGCAGCCAGACGTTGGCGGGGGTCAGCTGCAGAAAGGGGGCGTTCACCTAGATGACTTCCCCACACTCACCTGGTTCTTGGGGCCCCAGACTGACCTGGGGACTCTCCCGCCAGCCCCAGCCAAGGGGGGTTTCTTAGGGGGCCCAGCATAGGACCACTCAGAGACGCAGCAGTTTTACCTAAATAGAACCCAGGTGTGCACCTGACTGGCCGCCCTGGGAGCCCAGCTCCAGCCTCCAGCTGGGGCCGGCTGTGGGGCGCGTTTACTAGGGCAGCGGGAGGACCAGGGACTGTCGGCGCGAGGGGAAGGAGGGCGGCCAGCAGCAGGGGGCTCAATAATGGCCTGAGTGTCCAGCTCTGCGGTGCGTGTGTGGACGATGTGCACAGCCCAGGTGAGCCCCCGGCCGGCCCAGGCTCCCTCCACAGGGGGCGCGGCTGGAAGCCCAGAGCCTACAGGGGCGCACGGGACACCCCGCCTCACCCCACCCTGGAACGTCAGGAGGAAACGGCTGAGCGCGGCTGACTTGTCATGAGACCTCCAGACTTTCTGAAGCAACGCCCGCAGACAGCCAAGGGCCCGCCCTGCCTCCCAGGGATTTCTCAAGAGAAGTGTGCTGCCTGGGATGGCAGCCTGGGCTTCGGCTCTGCCTGCAGGAAGGCCTCGGTCCCCCCGGCCCACAGCCACCTCCACTGCAGCCCCGGCTGCAACCAGGCGGCTTTCAGGCCACCTTCTCCAGCCCGGCTGTTTGCCCGGCCCACCAACACCGGCGCCCTCCCCAGACCTTCAGAGCTGGGCTCCAGACCAGCCCTCTCTCCCGACCTCTGCCCTCTTCATATGCAGCCTCCTCTGCCATCTCACCGTCCAGCTTGGCCACCCTGTCATTATCTCTGGCCATTGCCTGGCCCCTGGTTCCTGGAACATTCTCAGCAAACATGGCATGCAGTAGGTGCATAGTAAATGCTAGAGCTGGGAGTAGGAGGGTAGAGGAAGGGACAGTGAGTCCCGCCCAGGCTGAGGGTGCGGCGGGGTCTCAAGGGCTAGGAGGGGCAGCAGGTGAGCCCAGTGCATCTCTTTCTGCACCTGGACACTCGGAGGCCTGAAGGCGGCTCCCAGACCACCAGCTGCACGGGCCTGGCAGCAGAAAGCAGTGTCCTGACCCTCTCGCCCACCCCAGCAGGCCCAAGTCTGTTTGTGTCCAGGCTGAAGGGCCAGCACCCAGATGCCCAGCGCCATGTGACTCTGGGGCACCACCACAGGCCCGCACTGCCCGCCTGGCATCTGCAGATAAGCTTGGCTGAAGCGTCCTCCTCTCCCCCAGGCCCCCAGCGCATCAGAGCAGGGTCACCTAAAGGACCCACCCTCGGCCACACGGCCCAGCTGGGGGTCTGCCTTCCCTGGGACTGAAATGGGCATGCCGACCATGGTGACCCTTGGCCACCAGGATCCGACCAGCCTGCCCCTCCCGCGTCAGCTGGGCTGGAGGAGGGCAGACTCAGGGAGATGGCGATGGAGATGCCCAGCCCAGCTCCACCACCGCCCCGAGTCCCCCCCCTCCACCCTGCAGGGGTGGCTGGGCGCCCCAAGGCTGAGCCCAGGAAGGGGCAGGGGGCAGAGGGTGCACCGAAGACAGCTCAGCTGCTTACCGAGGCTGACGTCCTCCCAACTTTGCGCGAAGTGAAGATCCAGACTCCCAGCTCCCTGGGTCCGTCCCCCCGGCTCCTCCCCTCCAGGCCCCGCCCTCAGGCCCCCTTCCCAGGCGGGCCCAGAGTCAGCCAAGACCCCTCCCCGACCACAGGGACCGGGCGGGCCCCCTCACAGGCCCCCACAGCTGGGCCAGCCCCCTCCCGCTCACTCAGGAGCAGGGGGGCCCCCCCAGCTCTCCCCCAGAGTGCCCCCCCAGGCAGAGCAGCTGACTGGAAGAGGAAACATCAGCCTGCTCAGGGATGCGGTGAGTCATTGCCCGCCCCGCCCCGCCCTGGCCCGGCCCGGCCCAGTGCAGTCAGCCTGCTGGGTGGACAGACAGGCAGGTGGGTAGACTTGCTGTCCCACAGGACCATCGAGGCAGGCTGGACACCAGCCTGGGCCAGAGGCTGGGGGGCTGGCAGGCCAGGGTGCCAAGGAGGGACGTGGAGGCACAGCCTGAGGGGCATCTTCCGGGACGGGCCTAGGATGGCTCCCTCTGGGGGAGCAGCTCCTCACGGCCCCTCAGGCTCTGCTGAGACCCACCCCCCCAGCCTCTTCCACTGCCAAGGCCACAAAGGGCAGAGCAGGGCCCGATGGAGCCTGTCCATGGCCTGGGCCAGCGAGCTGGGGGAAGGTCGCCTTGGCCACTGCCCCCGGCCCAAGCCCCTCGACGGCAGCCTGACCCTGGCCACCCTCTAGCCCCTCAGCCAAAACCCAGCGCCCAGAGTTCCAGGGCGCCTGATGAACTAGCTGGGCGTGGTGGTCCCTGGCACCAGCAATCGTCACAGCCCTCCGCAGTTGTTGGACGTAAGTGGCTGAGCAGCACCTGCGGAAGCCCCCCAGCTCCCTGGAGCCCGACCACCCGCCTGCCAGCTCTTGTCGCCTCACCTTCCAGCCCCCCAGGACTCCCTGCCCCCGGGGGCCCCTGAGGGGGCGGGAGGACAGGGGCTCTGGCTGCCAGGCCCCGCCCTGAGCCGGGGCAGGCCCCGCAGGCCCCGGCAGGCCCACAGACTGTACCATCAGCCCATCCGCTGGGCCCCAGGGCCACCCCGCCCTGCACCCCAGAACCCGGGGGTGGGGCCCTGCTGGCTGCCGGCACCTGCACCCCACAAGCAGGCTGCAGCAGGCTGGCACCCCTGAGGGGCCCAGCGGGGGCTCAAGGGCCATGAGGGGTCACACCCAGCCCTAGGAAGGGTCAGCCCGTGCCCGCCAGCGCCGGCCACCACAGGGCTGGGGGCTGGGGGCACCTCCGGGAACCGAGGGTCACAGTCGCCGAAAGAAGCCACTGGAGGGCTAGGTCGCCCCAAAACAGGGGAGTCGAGAGCAGCCTTAAGAGGGGGTGATGGCAGGGACTGCCCCGGCCGCTCAGAAGGCTCTGGCCAGCTTGAGGCGGCTGGCACTGCCCGGGACACAGGTGAGAGGCCGCGAGGGGGACCAGACACAGGCCGCTCCCGGCTGCCCCCCACCACCCTGCCAAAACCTAGCTACCGTAAACGATGCTGGGTACTGGAGAGGAAAAGCTGCTCAGCCTGCTGGCCTGCGAGCGCACCTAGTCCGCCGGCCCACACGGTTCTCACCGGCGGACTCTTTCCTGCCTGGCGCCCAACCAGGCTGCCGCCTCCCTGCATGGGCAGGGCCGGGCGGGCTGACTCAGCTGGAAGGAGGGTGGGGTGCTGGCCTCCTCGCTGGAGCCGGGTGCCCCACGCAAGTCAAGCCACCCCCACCGCCTGCCCTGCCCTGGACCATGGCGAGAGTGGCCAGCCTCCCTGCCCAAGCAGCCTGTGCCCCTCTGCAGTGCAGTCCGCGGACTGGGCCTCCTCCAGCCTGTCTCCCCCGAACCCCCTGCCACAGGCCTTCCCCAGACTCCAGCCTGGACACTCGCTGCTTGCTCGGCCCCAGCCCCCTCCCGGCGCGAACCCTGGTCTATCCCCCAGCGGCCAGTGGAGGTGGGCGCTGGCTGGAGAGCTGGGAGGGAACGGAGGGAGCCAGCTAGAGGGGCAGGGCTCTGGGTCGGCGCCGCTGTGACCCAGTTGGGGGCAAGCGTCCGGGGGCTGCCCACACCCCGCCTCTGGACTGGCATCTGTTCGGAGGGGAGTGCCTGGCCCCCCAGCAGATAAGCATGCTGAGCAAGGGCCTGCCACTGCCTTGGCACCCAGGGACCCTGCCTGCCGGTCCCCTGGCTCCAGCTGGCCAGGCAGGTGCAGGGCCAGCGGAAGGGCCGCTGGGCACCTCCAGACCTGGATGCAGGCTGCCTGGCATGTGCCCGCCAACCCCTGCCACCCAGACTCCGATCTCTTCCTCGGAGGCCCCGTGGGAAGGGATGGGGCAGGGCCGGAGGCAGCGGAGAGCGGGTCAGCTGGTGAGGAGGTTGGGGGCGAGCATGCCCTTTCGGGGGGTGCGTCCACCTCCCAGGAGCAAAACCTGCCTGGGGTGGGGGGAGCCACCCCGAGGGATCCTGCAGCCAAGAGCCCAGTGGGAGGCCACCTCCTTCCCGCCTGAGCTGGGCCCGGCAAGGTTGGTGGTTCCTGGGGACAAGGGCATCAGCCAGGGTCAAGGGCAGTGTGGTGGAGGCCACCCAAGGCCAGTGCGGGCGGCCCACCGTCAGCGTGGGGTGGGGGGCCACTCAGGGCTCGAGCCCCAAACACAGAAGCCCTGCCCTGGCCCAGGGGGCCCGACCTCCAGGGCTGCCCACCCGCAGTGAGAGTGGACGGTGGGGCCGGGGTGCCATGACGGGGCCCAGACGCAGACACCCGCTGCAGGCGTCCCGGCCGTCCTCTCGGTGGTGAGCACCCACATCCGCTGCTGTGTCCAGGCCGGAGCCCAACTGGGTTCATTCCCAGGGCTCCTGGTGGTTCACCAGCTAAGGCAGTGGGGAACCAGCCTCTGCCTGCGGGGGCAGGGAGCCCGCCCTGGGCTGGATGTGCGGGCTGAGTACCTCCCACAGGGTTCTTGGGGGAGGGGGCCCAGTAGGGCCCCTCGCCCTTCTGTACGCAGAGTTGGAACCAGGCAAGCAGTGGGCTCGGGCGAGCTACCGCCCACCCTGCCCCGGGCCTTCAGGCCTCCTGGGCCCGGCTCCATCTTTCCATTTTAGAAAGTGTTTCTGACTATTAAATATCCCAGTCAGGTGGACCTTTAGCTCCAGCAGCCTGTGCCCCCAAAACAGAAACATTGGAGAAACCTGGAGGAAGGGGGGGTGCTGGCAATGCCCCTGAGGCTCCTGGAGTGACCGGGCCTGGCCAAGAGTAGGGAGGGGCTCTGGGAGGGCAGCCCATGCACAGCCTCCCCTCCGTCCTTAGCTCCTCCGCAGCCCCTCCTGCACCGTGCTGGGCCTCATCCCTTCCTGTGGGACCCACCCTGAGACCCTCTGGGGCTCCCAGTGGCCCTGGGGCCACAGCCCTTCCTCCTGACAGCCTTCATCCCCGCCCCGCACCAGACCCACCCCGTTAAGTTGCTTGCTGCTCCCCATCAACGCGCTTTCCAGGCTCTCCCCATCAGGCGGCCCTTCCCCCTGGAAGCCCTCCCTGACTGGTGTCAGAAGTCCTACCTGTCTCACCTTCCCTTAATAAACACCCCTGCTCCCCAACCTGTGGACACCTGAGGCCCAGGGCCCCTGGGACCCGCAGATGGATGGATGGGTGGACAGACAACCCCTCTTCACAGCGGTCCTAAGAATAGGCTCTGCCTCCTCCTGTCCCCTGCAGTGCAGGAGACCTGGGTTCGATCCCTGGGTCAGGAAGATCCCCTGGAGAAGGAAATGGCAACCCACTCCAGTGTTCTTGCCTGGAGAATTCTATGGACAGAGGAGGCTAGCGGGCTACAGTCCACGAGGCTGCAAAAGTCGGACACGACTTAGTGACTAAACCACCACCTCCTGCTCCCGTCCAGGCAGAGGACCTAGCCAGGGAAATCTGGGCTTTTCACCCGAAGTGGGTGATGGGGGCCCCAGATGGCCTAGGCCCCACTCCCCTGTCCGGGGTTCTCCTCCCTGACACTTCCACTTCCCCATCCCCAGGCAAACCAGCCCCAGGCTGGACCTGAAACAGAGCCCATCTGCAAAGCAGTCACAGAGATAGAGAGACGGTCAGAGTCTGAAGGACAACAATCCAGGGGGCTTCCTGGAAGAGGCACCTCCTGACTGGGCCCGAGTGGAAGCGCTTAGCCAGAGGGAAGAAGGGCATCACAGCATTCCTGCTACAGGCCCAGCCATGGTGAGCCCCAGGTGGAAAAGGTGCAGAGTGGGAGACAGGTGGTTTGGGGCACTGGCCCTTCCTGTCCACGCCTGGGCCTTGCCCCACTTCCTAAGGGGCCTTGGGGCGGCAGCCAGGCTGTCTAGCTTGTCTCCCCACAAGAAGTGGGGGTGTCGTCAAGGACACACACACATGCCATCACCAGGGGTGGCTTTCAGAGTCTCACTGAAGTGCCGGGAGGGTCCAGACCCCCACCCAGGACGACCACCCCCACGTCCTTCTCAGTGCCCGTCCATGTGCCCCTGCCTGGGGGCGCCGGACAGCTCAGAGCCTGGGGCACAGTTGCTCTGGCCCCGTGGAGGCCACAGAGGCTCCACACTGGCTCCAGGCTCTGCCTCGCCACTCCGAGACTCCGTGGCCCCGTCTCCACCGGTGCAGAGAACCAGGCAAAGCCGCCCGTTCGGACCGCTCACGGGTGCAGCCCGGGGCCTCCCTGGCCACGCCTCTCTACCCCGCCTGGGCCTGAGCAGCTGTGGTCACTTCCATTCACAGATCTGAGACCCAGCCCAGAGCCCAGAGCCCAGGGCTGGGCAGAGGCCCCAGAGGGGATGCCTGACACCGCGCGGCGTTCCCAAAGGCCCCGGGGTTGTCGTGGCCCCCACCAGGGAGAGACACCCCCTCAGGGTGTCACCAGCACCTGGGGCTCTCTGGTCCTTGTAGGGGCTTCTGAGGGTGGGTGTGGGAGGGGCCACAAGCCAAGCCAGGGGTTGAAGGGCAGAGGCCCAGCCCGGGAGCTGGGGCTTCCCAGGAGGCTCAGTGGTAAAGACTCCGCCTGACAATGCAGGAGCTGTAGGAGACCTGGGTTCGATCCCTGGCTCGGGAAGATCCCCCGGAGGAGGAAATGGCAATCCACTCCAGTATTCTTGCCTGGAGAATCCCGTGGACAGAGGAGCCTGGCGGGCTTCAGCCCATAGGGTTGCACAGAGCAGGACACGACTGAGCGACAGCATGCAGGCATGTCAGTGGTCTAGCTGCCCAGGACCCAGCTCTGCCTCCGAAAGGAACCAGCCGTCCCTGGGAGAGGAAGGCGGGGAGGTGGGGGGAGCACCCCAGTGACGTGGCTGGCACCTGCAGAAGGCCGGTGCATTCGGGAGGAACAGGGGGGTCCCCAGGAAGACAGTAGTGGGGCAGGGCGTGTGAGTGAGCCACTCAGCCGTGTCCAGCTCTTTGCGGCCCCATGGACTGTAGCCCGCCAGGCTCCTCTGTCCATGGGCTTCTCCGCGCAAGGATACTGGAGCGGGTGAGTGGGAGAGGGCCACCCAGACTGGCCGGGCCCACAGCAAAGCGGGGCGGATCCCTGCGCTGGTGTGTTCCCAACACAGCCACCAGGGGGCAGCCTCCGCGCGCAGGTGGGACCTGACACTCCCACCCACTGGCTGGGGCACAGGCGCTGCGGCGTGCGAGCGGCGGGAAGCTTTGGACCGCGTAGAAAGCCAGGGGACGAGGAGGGTCTGCCCGCCTCCGGCCTGCTAGGAGGGAACTGCAGCAGGACGATGCCTGCACTGAGGTCCAGCATGCATGTTCTCTGGCCTCCTCCGAACGATGGAGAGGGTCTGAGAATCTGCATGTTGGAGACAACCTGCAGGCCCCCTGAGCCAGCAAGTCCTGTTCCCTCGAGGGGTTGGTTCTTCCGGCTGGACACAGGAGGAACTGCCCCAGAGGCCAAAGAAGCTAGGTCAAAGTGAGAATGAGGGCCTCGGCTGGGGAGGGGCTCTCGGCACAGGCCTCTGTGAGACAGGAGGGTGGGTGAGATGGCTGGAGACCCCGCAGCTTCGGAGTCTCCAGGCAGCCCGCGAGCGAGGAGGAGGCCAGTGTGGCAGGCAGAGCAGCGGCCTCGTGTCCTTCGGGCCCTTCTGTCCCTGTGATGCAGCAGAGCCCCAGAGGTGTGGGCCGGGCCCACGGCAGTCAGGAGGAGGGGGCTGGGAGCTCATCATCCTCCTGTTGGCCGTCCAGGGAGGACGGGTGGGATTCTCACCTGGGCAAGGGAAGCCCACACAGGAGGCGAGCTGGGCTTCAGTACCAGCCAGACAAACGGACAGTAGGAGGGGCCACAGCAGCTCCCGGTGCAGCTGGAGGGGTGCCCCACCCTCTCTGCATTAGCACTGCCATCAGCATCTCCACCAAGCTTGCTTCCCCAGGGAGTGGGGTTTCGCCTGTGCCGATGCAGTGTGGCCCCAGCCCCCCTTGCCGCAGCTGGCCAGGTGTCCTGGGTGTGGCCAGGCTGCGGCATGACTGACCCTGAGCTGGAGGGACTGTCCCTGCCCCACCCCACCCTGCCCTCCATGCAGCTGAGACACCCAGGCCCTGAAACTAGGCCCAGTGCAGGGACAGACAGATGACAGAGCACCTGGTTCTCATCCTGTGGCCAGAGGTGCAGAGGGAGGCACTTTCCCCTGCCCAGCAGTGGAGGACCCTGTGTCTGAGCTCCGATCTCACTCAGGCCCCTCCCAAGCCCCAGACCTCAGCCACCACCTAGCGACCCAGCACGCAGCAGCCACACACTGGACCCGGCCCAGCCTGGCCCCACAGTTCTGGACAGAAGCCAGGAACCTTAACTCCTGGTCAACCTAGGCTGCTCTCCCCCAAACAGATCAGAGGGCAGTCCTGGCAGCAGGTCCCCACCGTCTGGAGACTCATGGTGGTCTCACTCCACACACCAGTGCAGCCCTCCCCAGGCGGCTGCCTCCAGGGACAGCACGATGTCCCAGACGGCTACAACAGGGTACAGTGGCAGAGAGGGAGGTGCAGACAGGACAGTGAGGTTCAGAGAGGCGAGGGGCGACGGAAGAGCAGGAAGAGTCGGCGACCCGGGGAACAAAGTGAGCAGCAGGGACACAGAGGGGAGGCCGAAGAACAGGGACAGGTAAGAGGGGAAGAGCGGGAGCAGAGAAGCAGAGGTCCGAGCAGCCCCCGAGGCGCAGACACGCGCTCGAGACCGCGGGCCGGTCCCAGAGACGCCCCCACCCCGGCCGGCGCCGCAGCCCGCCCGCACTGCGCGCCCCAGGACCCGCCCGGCGCGCGCCCGGCGGGGAGCCCACCCGCCCCGAGGGGAGCGGGCTGCAGGCGGGGAGAAGGCGCACCGCTGCCGGGGGCTCCGGGCCAGGTGGGCAGCATCACGTGGAAGCAGTCGCACATCTTGGCGGCCGGGCGGTGCGGGCCCGCGGCGGCCCGTCGCGTCCAGTCGCAGGTCCCGGCTCCGGCGCGCGGGCGGCCCGGGGGCCGGGCGAGGGCCGCACTCTGCCCCTGCAGCCCAGCGATGCAGCTGGCGGCCAGCAGCAGACTGCGGGCTACGCCGGAGCCCCCAGCCCCGCCACCGCCCGGACCCCGCCCCGGCCCGCCCAGCCCGCGCGGGGCCTCTGCGGAGCGAGCGCGGGTGGGGCCGCCGTCCTCATTCAGCCACTGGCTGCGGCCCTCCAGGCCCCGCCCCCTGGCGGCCACGCCACGCCCCCGTCCGCGAGGAGCCAGTCCGGGCCAGGCCCCGCCCCCAGGTTTGCCCCGCCCCCAAGTCCGGCCCTGCGGGTTTCCCACCTCCAGGCCGACACCCCGCGCCCGCCACTCAGCGGCCTAGCCCCGCCCCTAGCCTGGCCCTGCCCCGCGCCCTCAGAGGACCTTTCAGAGTGTTGACTTTGGGCCTCTGCCAGCGAGGGGTCCCGGGACGCTGCGCCAGACTCCCGGCCTTGACCTGCTCGCCGCAGTCTTGTCTCCCAGACTGGGGACTGACAGTGCAGTCCCACACCGGGGAGCGGGGCGCCCTGGACGAGGGCCTAGGGGTAGTGGCGGTCCGGGGAGGCCTTGGCTGCGATCTGACCCCGCTAGACCTGCCCTGGGGGCTCCGGGTCTGCAGTTGTCGCTTCCGGCGGTAGCAAGGCGTAACGGTGGGGGTGGGCAGGGAGTGGGCCTGGAAGGCTCCGCGCGGACAGCCTAAGCTCAGATGTCAGGAGCAGGGCAGAGGGTTCTGGACCGAGGCGACCCTGGAGTGTGTGTGCAGAGTTTGGGAGTAAGAGGGCAGATGCTGGCTTACGCTGCCCAAGCCTAGGCTCAACACGGCTGGGGACAGGGGCAGCAAGACTGGACCACGGGGGCGGCAGGCAGATTACCAGGTGGCCTGGGCATGTCCCATGGGGTGCACTGCCGGAAGTCAGGAGCCCTGCAGGATGGTGGGGGCTGGACCAGGGCGGGGCTGTGACGAGGGAGAAGGATCCTCAAGCGGGCAGAGGGGACCCGCTGAGGACCAGTGGGGAGGGTGGGGAGTGTGGGGCCCACCCTGGGCCCTCGCTTGGGTGGCATGTCTTGGGGCAAGGCCAGGGGGTGGGGAGGCCCAGGAAAGATGTTTCCGTGGAAGTAGGGATTAGCTGAGGCTCAGCCTTGTGCAGACCCAGGAAAGGCCTCTTGGGGCATGCAGGTCTCCTGGGGTGGGGGCGTGGAGCCCGGGCCTGAGCACACCCAGGAGAGCATGGCCCCATTCCCAGGGACTGCTCTGGCCTGGGGCCGGGGGGCCGGGCAGGTGACACACACGGCAACTTTTCCTGGGGCAGAAAGAGGCCAGGCTGAAACGGGAGGCCCAAGCGCACAGACACACAGACTTGACACAGACACACAAACACGCATAGACACACACTTGCCACACACACACAGATCCTTGTAGGTGAGATAACACACACTCACAGTGGTACCCAGACACAGGTCCACTTGGATCTCTCCTCATGCACTCCAAGAGGGGCACTCCCCCCACCCCCCCCCCCCCCGCCCCCGCACACACACACATCCTTGGGAGTGCCCTCAAAGGCATGCACGCACTTGGGTCCCCGTGCCCGGGACAACAGGAGCAGACACACACAGGGGCGTGCACACACAGACCGCACAAGGCACT
This sequence comes from Hydropotes inermis, assembly GCA_020226075.1. Classification (NCBI taxonomy): domain Eukaryota; kingdom Metazoa; phylum Chordata; class Mammalia; order Artiodactyla; family Cervidae; genus Hydropotes; species Hydropotes inermis. The sequence goes on from CM035284.1 coordinate 64,904,756, forward strand.
CCCGGGCTGGCCCGGGGGGCACACAGCCCGCCGGGCCCAGGTGAGATGCCTCGTGGGATGACTCATGCCTGGTGTTCCCGCTAGCCGGGCTGCAGCCGGGCAGCCTTCCAGCAGTGGGTCAGATGGACGCACTCATCACTGCCGGGAAGAGGCCTTGGCAGCTTTCAGCCTCCTGAGCCTGTGGCACGGTGGGGCACTGACGTGTCCTTCAGGTGGGGACACGGGGGCTTGGGCCGCACCCCTCCTGCCCTGCTGTCTTCTCCCGGGCCAGCAGCACTCCCCAGGGGCCAGAGACCCTGCCCTGCTGTGTCCAGCTGGGAATCAGTCACTTGTGGGCACAGGGAGAGAGCTGTCTGTGTTCCAGGGTGTGTTTGGCACCTGCTTGGGCCTCTCGGGGGTCTCAGCCTGCCTGTCCTCTGTGTGTTTGAGTCTGGCCTTGGGGGTCTGGGAACAAGCAGCCATCTGCAGCCAGCGTGAGCTCTCTGTCCCCCTGTCCCTCGGATAAGTCATGATCCTGGGACCCCGTCCAGCTGCAGTGGCCTCACCCCGTGTGACACATCCTGATGTCCAGCATGCCGCACACAGGGCTGTGGGGGGAGGGGAGGTTGGAGCCTTGGGTGGGGAGGCCAGGGGGCCCCCCCACATCAGCAGAGGCCAGGAGGAGGGGATCTCATGTGGCCACTGAAGGAGAGCGGAGGCGGGCACTGCAATCCCTGTGCAATTGGGTGCCCCCTGGGAATCCTGAATATTCACTGGAAAGACTGATGTTGAAGCTGAAGCTCCAATACTTTGGCCACCTGATGTGAAGAACCGACTCATTGGAAAAGATCCTGATGCTGTGAAAGATTGAAGGCAGGAAGAGAAGGGGACAACAAGGATGAGATGGTTGGATGGCATCACCAACTCGATCGACACGAGTTTGAGCAAGCTCCGGGAGTTGGTGATGGACAGGGAGGCCTGGCGTGCTGCTGTCCATGGGGTCACAGAGTCGGACACGACCGAAGCAACTGAACTGACTGGGAATCCTGGCTGGCCAGGGCCTGGAGGAAGCTGGAGCAGGGACCCTCCCTGGGACCTCTTCTGCCCTTGGCCTTGGTGAGGGCTGAGCAGGCTTACCTTGTCCTGCTGGGGTCTGGCTGGCTCTGCAGCCAGGGGGGTGGCTGAGCACTGGCTCAGGGTCCCAGATTCAGGATGAGGGTAGGCAGGGGCCCCCAGCCCAAGGGGCTGCCCCCGCTCTGCTGCCTGCTCTGAGGCAGAGGGCTGGCATCACCCACTGTGCTCATCCCCATGTACCACCACGGTCCCTGAAGGCCCATTTCACTTCTGGAAGGGTGTGGCCCCTTGGGCAGTGGACCCCACAGGGGGCAGCTTGCAGCTGCATAGAGGGAGATGTCCCCCAAGTTGGCCCCGGGCAGTCAGGCTGGGCCCTGCTTCCTCCCACCTGCCCTCCACCCACCTGGAGAGGCCTTGGATGCCCCAACCTCGCCCCTGGGCCACAGAGCTGGACAGGTGGGACCTATGAGGCCCACCCGAGCCCCATTCCTGCCCTCCCTACAGCCCGGCTGCAGCCTGGCCAGGTCCCTGCCGTGGAGCCCCAGCAGCCGGGAGCTCCCGCCATCAGGCTCCGCTCCAGTCCTGTTCTGCAGTGCCCCTCTGGGCACAGACGCCCCACCGCGGAAGGCCACAACAGCTGGGCATGCCTCAGGAATAACTGCCCCTCCTCCCAGAGCGTGGCGATACGGGCTGACCCGCAGCTGTGCCGGCACTCATGAGGCCCCGCACCACTTTTGAGGGTCACCCTACAGGGGCTGGCAGTGGCCGTCGTGTGGCACGCACAAGCTCACCTCCTCCCAAGGACCTCTGTGCCAGGGAACTGGGGCCACACCCCCAGCCCTGGGCTGCTGGTCTCAGTCTGGGTCCTGAGGTACTGGGGCTGGCGAGGCAGGGCGCTGGCGGGGCCGAGGGTGAGGAGCCAGGGCTGCCGGCCAGAGTCCCCTGGGCCCCAGGTCCTCAGCAGAGCCCGCAGCCTGCCCCACCGCCTGGCCGGCTGTTCTCCATGCCTCTCCAGGCAGGCAGGGATGTCCAGAGCATCAATGATCGATGTCTCCTTGCAGCCGCCGCAGCAGCATAATCAAAAATAGCTCTGCCGGTGTCCCTGACCCAGCCCAGCTGGAGGTGCATAACTGCATGGTGTGGGCCCTGGGACTTCCTCCACCGCTGTCTGCCCTACCACCCAGTCCTTGCACAGAGGAGGTCGGGGAGGGCTCCGGGTCTCTAACTACAGGCTGAGTGCCTGCTCCAGCCCTGGGGAGGGGTGTTCTCCTCGACTGACCCCAAGGACTCAGGGTGCTTCCTGGAGCAAGAGACCCTTGCCCACGGCATCAGGTGATGCTCAGAGATGCTAGGATCCTGCGGGGCTCCAGGCGGAGTAGAGTCTGGCCCCTTCTTCCTGAGGCTGGGTTGGGGGAGGCTTGGCTGGGCAATGGCAGAAGAGAAGCTCCCCCGACCCCAGTCTGCACCATTCACCAGGGCTGGGGCTCAGGGACGGAGCGAGGACCCGTGTGGGCTTTCTCCTGCACACGGCACCCAGCCTCCACAGCACTGTGGAGCATCCTGGCTTCTGTCCCCCATTACTCCCACTTTAAGGGGGACCTGGCCCCTCTGACCAGTGTCCTCCAGCGTACAAAGCCATTTAAACTTCAACAGCTGCCTCCCCTACCCTGCCCGCCCATCTGGAGGGCTGGCCCTCAGTTCCTGCCCCAGGTCGTGCCAGAGCCCCAGATGCTGGCTGAGGAGTCGGGGGCCACCTGTCAGCTACTTGGGCTTCCCCCACCCACTCCTGCATCCAGGGCCGGGCACTAGTGTCAAGGTCATGCCTACTGCCTGTCTGAGCCTGGGCTCGCCCAACACGGCACCTCCTGAGCAGGGTAGTCGGGGGTCAGCCAGGTGTATGAGCTTCCTGTGGCTGCTGTAACAAATAAACATGCACATGCCTAGTGGCTTACACCAACTCTCATTTATTCCCTTCAGTTCCAAGTGTCGGCAGACTTGCATTCCATCTAGAGGTCTGTTCTGGGGCAGATCCATGTCCTGGCCTTTTTCAGCTCCAAAGGCCATCTGCATTCCTTGGTTCATGGGCCTGCATCACTCTGACCTTTGCTTCCATCTTTCCACCTTCTCTTTCAGACTCTGACTGTCCTCCCTCCCTCTTATAAGGACCCTTGTCCATTACAACGATGTAACTGAGGACCATCTCGCCATCACAAGAGGCGTTAACATAATCATGTCTGTAAAACTCCTGGGGCTTCCCTGGTGACTCAACGGTCAAGAACCCACCTGCCAATGCAGGAGACTCAGGTTTGATCACTGGGTCAGGAAGATCCCCTGGAGAAGGAAATGGCAACCCACTCCAGTATTCTTGCCTGGGGAAATCCCATAGACAGAGGAGCCTGGCAGGCAACAGTCCACAGGGTAGCAAAGAGTCAGACACAACTTAGCAACTAAAGAACAAAGGTTCCTTGTGCAAGGAAGGGGTCATACTCGCAGGTTCTGGGGATCAGGAAGGGCTCCTCCTGGAGGCCTTCATTATTCACCTACCACACCACATAATGCAGGACAACCCACCCTTGGCCCCGTGTCATGCCTGGGTCACAGGGCCATCCTCACTCCTCACATGGGGAATTGCTGAGGGTCAGAAGAGCTGGTTCCACCCCAACAAAACTTCCTACTCGGGCTTTTGTGCCTGGGCATCAGCTTCCTCGGTTGACAAGAGGCCAACACTCCTCCTACCCCTTTCCAGCTCCTGGACTGTGCAGACGGCATGGACAGTGGATGAGGGTGTCCTAACAGTGGGTGGACAACAGGGGACAGCTCACCCTGGGTGCTGTCGGGACAGGAGAGGGCTGGTGTCTGGTCACCTTCCTGCAGCTCACCCCGGTGACTGCCCAGCACTGGGCAGTCTGCCTGCATCGTTCCAACACTGCATCTCTGGCCACTGTGCCCCTCAGGAAGCAGGGGAGGGGCAGATAGTCAAGGTCCAGGGTTCAGAGAATGATCTCATCTAGTCATTTTTAAAATTGAAATTTTCTGTAGCTTGGCTGAGAAGGACCAGGGAGAGAACCAGTGATTCATGCAAACTGGACAGGGCCCAGGGAGATCCCTAGGTTACAGGGTGGAGAAATCTGAGCATGGAAGTAGACCAGGAGACAGGGCGTGGATCAGGGCTTCCGCGGGGGCATGATGGTCGAGTCTGCGGAGGGCTGACTTCATGAGACTGGGTAAGATGGAGAAAGGCCCAGAATGCCTGGGGGGAGCTGGCAGGCGGGTGAGGCTGGCTGTTAACGCCCACCTTGCCCTTGGGCCGGCGGCCGCAGGAGGGTCTGTTGGCCATGGCCCAGGCTGGCCTTGCTGTGCCTTGGGGCCGGCTGGTGACCACGCCGGGACCCTGGGGCTCCGGATTGGGCATCACATAGCTAGACACCCCCGCTGCGGCGGGGCCGCAGAGCGAGGGGCAGCGGAGGGCAGCCGGCTTGGGAGGCCTGCCGGTGCGGGCAGCGGGCGCCTGGTCCTCCCGGCCGCGCGGGGCGGCTGCAAGGGGGCGGCTGAGCGAGGGACGCATCTAACTGAAGGAGAGCCCCTTCACGCGGCGGCCGACTGGCGCACGGTGACGGGGCCCACGCAGGGCGAGCCCGCTCCACCGCCCAAGAGGCTCGGCCCGCTCAGGGGGCGGAGCCTGGCCCCGCCGGTGCAGGGGCGGGGCCTGGCGTTGCCACGCCCGCGCGGCGCTGGCGCGCTGACGTCAGGCTGCAGACGCCGGAAGCGGACTGGCACGCCTCGTTGCCGGGCAACGGTCCGGCGCCGGCCTAGGGACACCCGGCATCCCTGCTGCGCCGGCGGGCGGAGGCGGCGAGGCAGCCCAGGTGGGTGCGGGCCCGGGCTCCAGCGCCCTGAGTCCGCCCTCAGGAGCCCTAGGCCAGACCCGATCGGGGTCCTCAGCGGCCGCCTCGGATCTCCGCTCCCCTCGCGGAGAGGGAACTACCCGAGCCCCCGGCCCAACCCTCAGGGCCCTCTGGGCGCTGCCTTCCTGCGGGCGCCCCGACGCTCCCCTCCTCTACCAGACTGGGCCTCGCAGGCCCTTGCCCACGGCGACCGAGGCAGGACCCCGCAACTCGCCCACCCTGCCAGGCTGTGCTGACCCCCAGGGCCTGTCTGGTCTTTAGGTCACGCCCCTGTGCTGGACCGGTCGCCCAGGCGCGCGGAGGAGGAAACCGGGCAGCGGCTCCGGTCACTTTTCCTGGGTGACCAGGCAGTCTGTGTCCCTTCCACAGCGACAGTGGACTCACACCAGCCCATCTGTACTCCTGAGGAAGCCGTGGGCAGCTGCTGGGCCGTGGGCGAGCAGGTGACCCCCTCCGGCGCTGTCTACTTGCGCTGCTCCCGCACAGCAGTATGGATGTCTCCTGAGCGTCTTCCCATCGCGCCTGTGCGGGCCTGGGGCACCAACATGCAAGACCAGCGGGAGCTGAGGGGCACACCTGGCCAGGGGCTCCCTGTCTGCGCCTTTCTGAGTGACCTCCCAGAGCAAGCAGGGGGTTCCCTCCGCCAGGTTTCTAAAGACCTCAGTGCACCTGGGAGGCAGAGCGGTGAGGCTGTGGAGTGGGCGAGGCCCCACTCCACCCTTCCCCCGCTGGATGGGGAAGCCAGGATCTCTGGGGACAGCTGCCAGGGCTTGTCTACCAGCATCGCCAGGGGTCCAGACCCAGGGGAACACAGCGGCGCCTGGGGGGAGTTTGAAGGCTTTCGAGAATCCTCAGCCAGCTCTGAACAATTCTCTCAGTCCTTTGAGCTCCGGGAGAGGCCCTCAGCCTCTCAGCCGTGGAGAACAGCTTCTGCCCAAAAGGAGCACGGTTCTAGCCAGCCTCACCAGGGTGGAGTGACAGGAACCGGCGCCATCGCCCCTTCTGAGGTATTTCTAAAGCCTTGGCCATGTTGCATAGGAAGTGTTACCTACCCTGTGGTGGGTGACTGGTCAGGGAGGGGGTCCACTTGTCTCTGGGCCTTCATCCTGGCCCCCTTCTGCTTTCCGTTCCCTCCACCTTCCCGTCTGCCCACTCTCCACCAACTGGGCTGTGTTTTCCTGGGCCCAGTTCTGGGCATGTAGGGGAAGGGCATTTTGTTTGAGTCCGTAATCTCCTTACTTAGAAAACCTTGCCAGATCACACGTCAGTGTGTGTTAGTGACGGGGTGCTGGAGGCGGCCTGGAGAGCCCAGCATGCGCCCCTCGTCCCTCCGGTCCTGCCCTGACCAGCAGCGTCACCCTTCACTGTGACTGCCTCTCACCCGCCTCTCTCTCTGCCGTCCCTTCCCTCGTGGTTTACCCCTAACACCAAAAGCGAAACAGAGAAGGGAGGAGAGGAAAAGGTCCTCTGGTTCTAGGGTGGACCATTTGCTGTCTAAACCCGGCAGTGTCTGCCTGGCCCTCTGACAAGATCCGCTCCCCGTTCAGGAAGCTCTGCTCTAACACTTGTTTTGAAGACAGGACTGTCTTTCAGTGCAGTTACTGTATTGGGAACAATATGAGCGTAATGTGGACTTTGCCGGAAACATGGGGTGAATGCAGAAAACCACACCTGCTGAGCTGAGACCCACGTGAATATACACCACAACATGCCCACCTCTCCCAGCCACCTCGGTCTGCCACATGCATCCCCCCCCCCCCCCGGGGGCTCCCCCACCTAACCCCCGACTTCAGACAACTCACCTTCCAGTACTTCACACTTCTCACAACCCACAAACCTCTCTTCCGGGAAGTGCCATTTTTACTGCAGTAGGGACAGATTTTGCAACCAATTCACACGTGCAAACCAGCACTCGCATTTTCACTGGGTGCCTGGCTTTTTTCCGTGTGTCACTGATGAAGTTTATGACTGTTGTGCCATGATCACACTTTCCCACACACCCGTTTCCACAGCACGACTCACAGTGCAGTGATTTTTAGGAACAAATATGTCATGATTCAGTAGCAGCAATGATATATAATCATTTACAAATTTCATTTGTACCAAAATTATATATTTGGAATAAGGTGACATGATGTGTGTATGTTTCCTAGCTTTGGTGTGTTTTTCTTCTTTTTCAGCCCATTGTCAGCTGTGAGGATGTTTTCAGGTCTGCTTTTCAAGAAGTACCAGTCCCACAGGCCACCGAGGGCATCTCCACCTTAGACCACTTCTTAGAAACAAGGAATGAAGAAAAATCTGGCCTTGAATCCGTGCATAAACTGTGGTAATGAACTGAAATCAGTACTCGCATGTCGTCCGGCAGGCTGAGCTGGTGGTCTTGGGGTCATAAGGTCTTCTGCTTCGACCTCTGTGGAGAACACTGACCCTCCCGAGGTCCCACCACCTGAGGTCAAAGGGCCGAAGGGCGGCTGGCACGGGTGCTGCCCATCCTCTGATCAGCCCTGTCCAGCCCCGCCTCAGGGGCTCTCCAGCAGGTCCGGGGCAGAGTGGGCCGCGGAGGGCCAGCTCCTCGGGTCTGGGTGGGAGCGCGGCGGGTTCCGGAGGGCCCAGGGGGCTGGCATGGCGGGCTTAGGCTCCTGGGGGACGGGAGTGAGTGACCCCCCAGTCCTGGAGAGGTTCTCAGTCCACCTCAGGGCTGCTACTCCCAGGGCCAAGTCCCTGGGACCACAGGTCACAGAGGTGCTTGTCTGCCGATGGCCATTTCATCAGACGGCCTTAGCAGAAAACCATACTAGCTCAAGTGAATGGTGAGGTGGGCCCAGGCCCCAGAGGGGTGGTAGAGGTGGCTGGGAGCCGGCTCCTCTGGGACCTAAACCCGCCTCACAGGCTGACACTGCAGACAGCGCTGCAGGCGGGCCCTCCTGGGCCCTGGCAGGGGTCTGAGCCAGCCTTCCCAGCGCACTGTCCCTGACCAGCAGAGGCCCGGGGACCAGGGCTGAAGCGTGCCTAGGGCACACTGCTTCCCCAGGTTGTGGTCCAGGCCCGCAGGCGGGGGGCGTGAGCCCAGGGCACCTGTATGCACAGGTGGGCCTGGGGGTCGGGACCTGGCCCGGCTCGGCGCTTTCACCCTGGAGCTGTTTGGGGACCAGCCGTGCCCTGCCTCCCGGAGGCCTTCGCTCCCGGAGGCCGGGCCAGTCCACCGGGCAGGGCCCCAGCACCCACTCTGGCATCTGCTTCTGTCTGTGGGCATCTCTCTGGCACCTGGCCTGGTTCCAGGCACCTGAGATCGTCCGGGAGCAAGACAGAGAGTATATCTAGCCCCTGGAGCTTCTGCCCTAGGAGGAGACACATGGTGGCGGGGTCAGCCGTTCAGGCCAGGGACAAGCTCTGTGGCGACAAAGCCGGGAGGTGGGGGCCGTGCTGGCTGAGTAGGTGCTCGAGCAGATGCGCAAGGAAACGGAAGCTGGGGCTCTGCGTTCAGATGGCCTCTGCTCCCTTCTGAAGGCCTTCCAGCTTGCCCTGTAATTAAGGCAGCTCTTTTCCAGTTCTGAATCTAGAAAACTCTGGAGGGCTCTTCACAACACTGGGACCACGACAGTCTCCCGATGCGTCTGGAACGAGTCCCGCAGTCGGGAAAACCTCCTTCCTGTTCTCGGAGTAGACGCTGCTCAGAAGGTGGGCTGACCTGGGTAGAGAGGGGTTCCCGGAGGCCAGCCAGACCACATGACGACTTTGCCAGCCGCGCTGCGCAGCGCACCGCAGGGCCCGCGTCGGGCTGGGGAGGGGGCGGGCGCACCAGCAGCCTGCTGCTGCTGCCTTGGGCTGCCTGTCCGGTGCAGCTCCTCGGGAGGGACAGTGCGGGGCCAGGGTGCGCAGAGGGCAGCCCCCAGTGGAGCCCAGATCGGAGCCACGTTGCCCTTTTACAGGGAGATGTGCCGGAGGCCCAGGTGGAAAGGGAAGCTGGGAGAAGACCCTCTAACGTTCTGTCCCTCTGGCTGACTCTGATTTGCTTTCTCAGAGCCTCTCAGGGAGCCCTGGCCGCACTCCGGGCGAGCCTGGCCTCCACGAGCCGGAAGAGCTCGGCTTCCGCCTGCAGCGCTGCAGAGCCCTGATCCAGACCAAGGTGAGCACGGTCGCTTTGCAGCTTCACCTGTGGCTCCGAGAGTCCAGAGCTGCCCCCAGGCACCGGCCCGGCCCGTCCCCTCGGGGAGAAGCTGTGGCTCCGTCCAGAGCGCGAGGTGGGGCCCAAGAGGAGCTGGCCAGGTGCCAGCGGCCGGGGCGTCCCGGAGGGCACGTGCGCTCGCCCTGACCGGTCCCTCCTCTCTTGGCAGCTCTCAGGGACGCCGGGTGGCGGACAGGGCAGCCTGATCACCTACAGCCTCTTCCTGAAGACCCCCGTACACGGAAATGGGCAGTACATCACGATTCCAAGGAAAAAGAAGATTTTCAGTCCTCGTAACCTAAAACTGACATTGTTTAATAGTGACATTTGCTGAAGTGGGAGAACTTTCGTGTGTTGATGCGGGATATCACCGTTGTCTTCCCAGTCTCGTTTGGTACTGGAAACCAGAACGGTTTCGTGGAGGTGGTCCACGTCAGGGCGGACACTGAGGAGGGGGTGCGTTCCTCAGCAGGGCCAGCCGCCAGGAAGGGTGCGCCCGGGACCGCAGGCTGGCCCGGCCCGGGTACTCACGAGGCTGGGCGTGCGGCGGGCTGGGGGTGCCGTCTCCCCAGAGCAAGCGTGCTCCCTGCAGCAGCCACACCTGCCTGCCTGCGGGCGAGCAGCCTGTCGTCAGCTGAGGAAGAGACCCCTCCAACGAAAGAGCCCAGCAGGCGGCACTGACTTTTGTAAAATTTTATTAAATGAAACAGCCCGGACAAGCTGTGTTCTTGCTAAATCGCCGGCTCTGTGGGGACCCGTGCTGGACCGAGCGGCAGCCCCGCCCGCCCTCGGGGAGGCCCACAGGCAGTGTGCCCCCAAGGCCGCTGTCGAGGCGGGGAGGCCACAGCCGGGGCGGCCGCAGGTGTCAGACCCCAGCAGGGGCCCAGTGGGGACACACTGACCAACAGGTCTCTCTTGTCGCACACCACACCTCAGCGCCCTCAGCCACCCACAGACCACCTGCCTGCAGACCTGAGACCTGTCTGGGGTGTTTGAGGAACCTGCACGTCCTCCTTCCCAGCCGGCGGGTGGGAGTCTGGAGGCAGCTTTCTGCCACGCTGCTTCCATCACAGGGAGGGGACTGTCCACTTGGGGTCTCCCAGGACCCCGCCAGCAGAGGTGGCCTGGGCTGTGCCATCACGTCCCGACCTTCGGTTAAAGACTCGAGAACCCGACATATGCCGTCCTGCCCGCCCCCCCCAATCTCGGAGCCCGTGGCCTGCAGCAGCGTGAAGAGGGGCCTGGGCTCCCAGAGACGGAGGCTGGGTCACGCTGCTGAGAGCACCAGATCCCGGTCACTAGACGGTGGTCAGTAACAAGGGCCCGGCCCGGCCTTACAGGAGCTCCCACAGAGGTGGAGGCAGTGAGGCAGGTGAAGCATCTACTAAGAGGGAAAAGACAGTGCCGGACGTGGATAGGCAGGCGCGGGGCAGACTCACGGACAGCCCCTGGGTCGCCCCTGTGGCAGCGCCAGTCACTCCCGTGGCATTTCTTCATTCGGCCAGTCATCTCGACGTGCCTGGCTCCCAGCCCACTTCCCCTGCATCTCAGGATCCTCCGTGTGCACACACGCATCTCAGGCAAGGTGGATTTTACTGAAAGGGCGTGTAGGCAGAACATCCTTGACGTGACTCCCCTTTGGCCTCCAAGGAGCCTTTTCTGCAGGTGGCCTGGGAGGTCTCCAGGACGGGAGAAGAAGCGCGTGTGGTCTGGGCGGGGCCCCGCCTCCTCCCTTGGTTGCCCTGCTATTCTTGTCTTGTCTTGGCGTTCCCAACCACAGGGAATGTCTCCGATCACTTTACCCTAGGGGTCCATCTGCCTCCTGCCTCAACACCCAGATTCAAACTCAGACGCTGCTGTGTTCCCGTTCTCACGGCGGCCCTCCCTGCCCCTCTGGCCCAGGGTCCAGCCGGGCCTCAGGCAGCTTCTCACTGGCGTCCGGACTCTGATCTCTGTTCCCCCGCCCCCTCCACGCTCTGCACCTTCACCAGAGCTTGGCCCCCGCCTCCACTCCCCGTCTAGTCGGACATCCAGTTCGGCCCTGATTCTGCACCCTCACATCCACCCGCATGAGGAGGGGGCTTCCTGAGCTGGGAGAGACCGGCTGGCTCATGGGGAAGTGCCGCCCAGTGACCCGCCCAGTGGGCGGCCAGCGCGCTCACGCAGACCAGAGCACGCCCAACCAGCTACCAAGCCAGGGCTTAAATAAAGCTGCTATAGAACCGAAAAGTGAAAGGGAACGTGTTAGTGGCTCAGTCGTGTCTGACTCTTTGTGACCCCATGGACTGTATGCAGCCCCCCAAGCTCCTCTGTCCATGGAATTTCCCAGGCAGGAATACTGGAGCAAGTTGCCATTCCTTTCGCCAAATTTGAAAATAAATAGAAATAAACAGGGTTGAGGTTATAAAGAATACCTAGGCAGTGGAAGAGGCCCACAGCAGCTCTCGTCACCCTAGCAGCGAGTGAAGGGACTTCCAGCTCCCTTCTGTAAAATTGAGAAGACCGCTCTGACCAACACTCTGGGGTTCCTGCCAAGTCTCCATCAGCCTCACGGAGCTGGGTTTGGACACAGCCCTGCAGAGACCTCGGCCATCATGTGAGGAGCCTGGCTTCCCTGACGCCTCCATGCTGCAAAAAGTGTGCAGTGACCACAGAGAGGCCAAGAGGTGCCCGAGGACCCAGCGCCGGAGTCTGCCAGCCTGGGAGCCAGCCACGTGTGAGGGGAAGCAATAGCCAGGTCGACACGCGGTAATATTTGTTACAAAACCAGATGACAGTGAAAACACTGCGTCAAAACCTGAGGGAGGCAAGGAAATCGGTGCTTGCCTGGCAATTCACAAACGCAAGGAAAGGAACTGAGATTAATCACTGCCTGACACACCTCAACACTTTACCCTGCGTTCCCTACGAACTTCTGAGTCACCTTCTCATGTGATAGTCTCCTATCACTTACTGTCCCTAAAGATAACCCAGTGTGTGCTTACTACGGACGGTTCAGAAGCTTCTTTCAATGTTAAAGACTAGCCATTGGTGTGAACCGCCCTCAGGGCTGGGCCCCTCGGGAATCTCTCCTCTCCACAGCTGCAAACAAGCACTGAGCATCTCTCCCCGAAAACCCAGCTTCCTTATCTGGAGCCCAGAACCAGCCTGGCCTGGGGGGAGAGGGTCATGAGGTGGCGGGGCGAAGGCAAAAGCCTTAGGACCGCAGAAAGACACACCTTTTTTGCCGAGTTTACGAACAGGTGACTGTGCACACAGGGTCTTAAAGCTTCACCCTCCCCATCGCTAGTCCTGCACCTCCATTCAAATCCATCGCCAGCAACTGACCACTGTTCCTCCCTGGGGAACCGGGCACTTCCAGGGGAATCGGTGTCCAGGCGGGCCCCATCTCAGCCTACCCAGGACTGGGCCATCAGCACCCCGAGCAGGCTCCCGAGATGCGAGTGGGCCGCTGGCAGGAGCAGAAAGGAGACTGGGGGCTCAGCCGCATCCACAGGCAGCGACCCAGAGCCAAAGCCCAGGCCACCGCGGAGGCTGCCGGACAAGCACCGCAGCCGCCCTGACACGGAGCGCGGGTCCCGAGGACAGAACCGCGGGTCCCGAGGACAGAACCGCCACCAGGACACAAAGTACCAAGTCAGACGTGCCGCTTACAAACATCCACGTCAGGGCGTACTTTCAAAATCTGGAGGGAGCAGCCCTCGGACGTCGAGAGCCACAGCCCGCGTCTCACCCGCAGCCTCCCGACCTCAACCCCGAGTGCTGTCCCCACCTGCCGCCTGCCGCAGAAGCCGGGGCGGGAGAGCTGCCACTGCCCACCCGCCACCACGCCCGCCCCACAGCCCCGCTGGATTAGCGGGCTGAGCTGAGCGAGGCAGGAGGTCCGCCGCAGGATGCCGTCCGACAGGTAACTGACAACTCACTCCACTCCGTTAGATGACTCTTTAATAAAATGAGGTGTAATCGCTGATACTAAGCAAACAAGTCGTCTTGGGTAAGGGCTGGAGGAGCAGGAAAAAGCACAAGAAGTGGGAGAGGTGCGGCGGAGTGGGGAGCAGACTCACACGTAAACCAGTGACAGAGATCTAAACGCTGTGGGCGGTCTGGGTGCCTGGGCTCAGGACACACGGCCCAGCCCACCGTCAACGGCCCTCAAGACGGGGGAGCCACGGCAATGACGTGTCCAGACTCCTTCAGTCCTAGACTTAAGTTCAAGCTTAAGATTCTGTCCCAGCGCCGGTTTAAAGGAGCACATGCGAACACTCTCCAACGCAGTGGTGCACAGACGCCCTCCCCAAACACGGCAGCTCACGGCAGCCGGCCAGGCAGGGTGCTGGAGGGCAGCAGCTGTAGGAGAAAGCTTGGCTGCGCTGGGAAACCTGGGCAGGAGGGGTCCCTGGACGCAGACCCTCGGAGGCACCACCCGAGACCTCGGGTACAAGTGGTCTCCAGGCAGAGCGCACCTGACTTTCAGCCCCGAAGACACTTACACATAAACAGGCATAAATAAAACCCTTCAGAACCCACACCGCAGTCCAACAGACACGTGCTTATGCAGCAGATCTGGCAGAAGCATCTTGTGCAAGGCCTCTGACAGTGGCCTCGCTCGGACCGCAGCAGGGCCTAGGGCAAGGCTCACAGCCCAGTCCAGGGTGGAAATCGCGACGCCCGGACACTGCAGACTCAAGGCGGCAATACTCCTTGTAAAAAGAGCAGTGTTCTTTAAACCTTAAAAAAATGAAATGCACCGACTGCAACTGTTTAGGCTGTAAGTTTCTAATGTAGCAGCAGACCATGTTTATAGAAAAAATATACTTTTAAGAAAATAGCTAAAAAAATCTAGTGATCAAAGTATAAAAAGTTAAAAAATGTATCTTAAGACAAAATATTGCCTCAAACATATAAACCTTAATTTTAGAAAATTCACCCATCTGAAGTTGGATGAGGCTGGATGCAGCTGGCATCCTCTGGTGGGGCTGTCTCAGGGCACCGGTCAGGGCCCAGGGCGGCACGACCGCCTGCGGGAAAGCCGCCAGCCCTGGGAGGGCAGGGCCGCCAGACGCTGCTCCGGGGGCTCTCCCGATCAGAGGTGGGCCCCCGGCACCCACCACCTCGCAAGCCGGCTGTTCCCGTGAGTCTCACAGACGCACCGCGCCACCGGTGCTCAGGTCTCCACCAGGATCTCCACCACGTGGTCCAACTCGCCCAGGTCCGCCTTGCAGCCAGCGCCAGGGGGTGGGGCGGCCGCGGAGGCGAAAGACTCCAGCCCCTCTGGGCCCGACTTGGCGCTGCCCACCATGCCCGTCAGCACGGCGTCCAGGTCGTAGTAGGAGGCGTCCACGTCGGAAAACAGCTCCTCCACGGCGCCAGGGCCGTGGTTCTCCAGCGTCTCAAACACCTGATCGAGAGACCTGGGGAAGCCCCCTCGGCTCTCTCCAGGGCCGGCCCTGTCCCAGGGGCCTCCTGGCACAACTCCGGGAGCCTGCGCTGCCGGGACCGCCTGCAGCACAGAGGCCAGGTCTGCGGGGTCGGGGGCCGGGGGCGGCCCCGCCCGAGCTGGGCGGCACAGAATCTCTGTGGACACCAGGCGGTCACGCGGCGCCCGCCCCGGGGTCTGGGGCCCGGGCAGGCGCCAGCTCCCGTCCTGGGTCATGTCCTCCTGGATCTGCCGGACCGTGTTGGCGATGAGGACGGAGCGGCACAGGTTGGGCTCCGCCAGCATGTGGCACAGCTGCAGCTTGACCAGTGACATGTCCAGGAGCGACTGGCGCTGCAGGGGGTCGGCGGGCGCCTCCTCCTCCGAGTACTTCCTCTTCAGCCCGCGGGCGAACATCTTGCCCTGCGGAGACAGAGACGCTGCTGAGCCCGCGGCAGGGGTCCCGCCCATTCTGCCCCACCTTGGCTCCTACCTCGGGGTAATGAGTATCATCGGGGTGGGGGTAGGGCGTGCACGGCTGCGCTGCACCCGCCCCTCCTTCTGTCCTTCTGTCTGGAAGGCCCAGGGCTGGCGCGGGGTCCACCAGGGGCTGGAGCAGTCTATGGCTCTGAGTGGACACCACACGGCACCCTGGATGAAAATGCTGGTTCTTGGGCCTCACCTGGACTGAGGCTGGCCGGACACAGCCAACCTAATGCACCTCTGCTCTCAGAGGCAGAAAAACAAGGAAGCTGCCCTCCTGAAAAGGCTCTAAGTTAGGAGACTCCAGGGGACATTAAAGCTGGAGCAGAAAGCAGCCAGGGCCTGTGTTTCCCCACAAGCCCCCTGCAGGGTCCCTCCTTCCAGGAACAAAACTGAAGCTGTAATGTACAAACCCTCTCTCAAGTTCATAAAGTAACTCAACATTTTTATTTCAAGAAACCCACCTGAGCTATCCATCCAGAGTTAAAGCGGCCCTTGCCATCAGTCCCACCTTAAGCACAGAGGCCCCCTGTCCTCCAAGTCTCCTTTCAATACCACAGCTCTCACCTCCTGTGTATCTAACATTTAAAGAACTTTTTTAAAAGTATGTGACTTCTTGGGTACTTATCCCAGAGAAATGAAAGCCAAAGTTGATGTGTAAACACGCACAAGAAATGTTCACAGCAACTCCACTCACGACAACCCCAAGATGGGGAGCAAGCCCTTCAGGGAGCGGGCGCTACCGCTCAGATGCCACCAGGCAGAGGAGGACTGCCCAGCGGTGGGGACTCGGACGGGCCTCGAGGGGGTCACGTGGCACAAGAAAGCTCATCTCAGGTGGCCCAGAGCCGGCCCCCTCCGTAAGGACCCTACCACTCAGAGGGGGCTCCCTGGGGCCAGGACGGCTCACGTAGGGACCTCGGAGGCAGGCACACGATGCTCAGACACGCGCACGCATGACCCCACCGGCGCCGAGGCTGCTCGGAGGCCATTTCCTGCAGGGGCTGCCGGGCCAGGCACCGCACGGGCACGTAGACACCGGGAGGCAGGGAGGCAAGGATGCCCCTCCAGGATACTTCTCTACAACTTCCTGTGGACTTGCAACTACTCCAAAACAGAAAGGGCAAAAACGAAGCACCCAGGACGTCCCTGGTGGCCCAGAGGCTGAGACCCTGAGCTCTGCGTGCAGGGGGCTCAAGTTTGATCCCCAGTCAGGGAACTAGACCCCGCATGCCTTGACTAGAAGATCTCACATGCCACAAGGAAGATCAAAGATCCCGACCACTGCAACAAAGACCCAGCGCAGCCAAAAAAAAACCCCTACAAAAACAAAGTGACCACAGCACATCCCTCACAAGATGTCTCCCCAGAACAGCAAACAGGTCTAACTCATCAGGATGATCCGGAAGCCGAGCCCCTCACAGCAGCCTGCACAGGCCCACTCATCAACAGCTTCAGCTCACCACCAGAACCCAGGAAAAGTGTCTCAGTAACTTCCAGTAATAAAGGATTCAAGTGTTTTGTCTTAGCTACAAATTCAACTGTTACAGTCTTTCTTCCCCAGTTACACATGTAAAAGTCACAGGCTTAAGATTTCTAAGCATACTTAAAGTTAATATAAATTATGTCACACGATATCCGGTCCCATCACCATGGCAAACAGATGGGGAAACAGTGGCTGACTTTATTTTGGGGGGCTCTAAAATCACTACAGATTGTGATTGCAGCCATGAAATTAAAAGACGCTTACTCCTTAGAAGGAAAAGTTATGACTAACCTAGACAGCATATTAAAAAGCAGAGACATTACTTTGTACCCAAAGGTCCATCTAGTCAGCTATGTTTTTTCCAGTGGTCATGTATGGATGTGAGAGTTGGACTATAAAGAAAGCTGAGCGCCGAAGAATTAATGCTTCTGAACTGTGGTGTCGGAGAAGACTCCTGAGAGTCCCTTAGACTGCAAGGAGATCCAACCAGTCCATCCTAAAGCACATCAGTCCTGGGTGTTCATCGGAAGGACTGATGTTGAAGCTGAAACTCCAATACTTTGGCCACCTGATGTGAAGAGCTGACTCATTTGAAAAGACCCTGATGCTGGGAAAGATTGAGGGCAGGAGGAGAAGGGGACAAGAGAGGATGAGATGGTTGGATGCCATCACCGACTCAATGGACATGGCTTTGGGTAGACTCCAGTAGTTGGTGATGAACAGGGAGGCCTGGCATGCTGCGTTTCATGGGGTCTCAAAGCGTCGGACACAACTGAGCAACTGAACTGAACTGAACTGATAAAGAGACACCCTGTGTTCAGGAAAAACACTCGAGCTTCAAGGGTTTCTCTCTCTGTGGTAACGAATCACCTCGAGCGTCTTTCCAGCTAATCTCAAATCCTGACTCTGCACAACCACTGACTTAACCTAGGGCCCTGGGGATTTCCCAGTGTGTGTCCAGGGCTTAGAACTCTCAGCTCTCAGTGCTGAGGGCCCAGGTCCCATCCCTGGCTGGGGAACTAACCTCCTGCAAGCTGCATAGCCTGGACAGAAAAAAAAAAAAGGTAATTTAGAGCCTAAACAAAACTCCCTCAAATAACTGATTAAGCTCAACTTCAGCAACAGAGGAAGTCGGGCCACCCTCCTACAGGCCCCTTGCAGCTCAGGTCTAGGGCAGGTCAGCAGCCACCTGGGCCAGCGGGGATGGGTCCGAGACCACAGCCAGGAGGCTTCATAGGGCACCTCAGATACCACCTCCCTTTCCTCAAGGGGTCCTCAGAATGGCCAGCCCTTGAATTCATGACCCGGGGGGAGCCCCCCGCTCCAGGCACTAAATTTAGGGTGGCGACAGCTCGGTGCCCTCAGCACGGGGGCAGCACTGGCAGGAAAGGCCAGAGGGCAGCCTCCCCACTGTCCGCCGAGACCGAACACACAGCGAGGACACTCAGCTGCCGCCACGGGAAGCAGCCCGGGACACAGCCCGCTCCCACCACCCGACAGGCGGACAGCAGATTTCTGTCAGACTGCCCAGGATGCCCGACGACCGCCGCCCTCCCCAGCCCAGGCTCCGTCAGTAGCCCAGGCTTCCTGGTTTTTGGTCTCACTCCCCACAGAGGACCAGCTGGAGAAAGCTGTGCAGGACGTGCCAACGGCCAGCACACTGGCCAGTCATCCGGCCCCCAGCCCCCCACTGGGAAGCACCCCCACGCCTCTGCTGCCCTCACCCCTGCCCAGCCCAGTGTGCTGGGGGCAGCCCCGCGGCAGCTCGGAAGGCAGCACTGCATTCATTGCGTGGGGCCCGGTTCTCGTCCGTGGTCCCTGTGGGTAATGGCGGGGAGAAGCCGAAGCACACGGCAAAGATGCTTGGCAACCAGTCGTCAGGCCGTCTTCCCTGCGTTTCCAGGGCACGTCCTCCTGGGCGCACCCGCCTCTCGGGACACCCTCCTTTCCACGCTCATCACACCTTCCCTGTTACTCGGCACTTTACCGCCACTTCTGACAGCCACTTGTTTGTCACAACATAGAACACCCTGATGGTCCTGCTGGTCTCTCCAGGGTTCACGTCCCTGGCCTTCCACGGGGCAGATGAGGCGCCATCAGCTCCAGCACTGACTCGGCGCATCACGGAAGAGCAGCTGGGATCCTGCCAAGCTGCCCTCAAGGAAGGAGAGCCCCTACCCCCTCCGCATCTCCCCCGTGCTGCCATCACAGCGGCTGCTGAGTCTCCCAGGCCTCACCGACCTCCCTGCAGCAGCCAGAACACTCCCCCCAACCCCCCGCCCCCCCAGCGGATGGAATGTCCCGTAAAGTTCCAAGTGAGCTAGTAAATGGGTGAAGTGTGCTGTACCCGAGGACAGGGTACTACGCAGTAAGAAAACTCCACAGACAGACGCAAGGATACTCCTCGGTGGACTGAAACACCTGCTGCGGAGCGAGGCAAGGACAGAAACACAAGGACTGTGCTCTCAGTGAGCATGAGCTCGCAGAAGAGGAGCGGGAACCCAAGCTGTTGCCACTGAGGAGCTGGGAGTGGCAGGAACTCCCTGGGATGGCGGGAACACAGCCCCTCCAGATGGGAGCATTTGTTGGAATTCAGTGAACTGCACAGCTAACATCTGTGTAACCGCACATCAGAAACAAAAGTGCGTCAGTAAACAAGGTGATGCAGCGGCTACCAGGATAAACTAAACCACCAGCTACTGCCTCCGGGCACCCCGATGGGCATGCCAGGACAGAGCTGGCCTAAATTACTCCTTTCAAACACTCCAAAGCCTAAGCAACTGTTAATTTGTGTTACGCTCAACCAAGGAAGATGTTGGCAGACTTACAACTACGGAAGGGAGCAGCCCTTGGACAGTGCCCTATCCCTGAGGCTGT
The DNA here is from genome assembly GCA_020226075.1 of Hydropotes inermis. Classification (NCBI taxonomy): domain Eukaryota; kingdom Metazoa; phylum Chordata; class Mammalia; order Artiodactyla; family Cervidae; genus Hydropotes; species Hydropotes inermis. Next base: position 64,924,141 of record CM035284.1, read on the forward strand.
GTCAGAGGGTGGGGTCAGGGTGACCCCAGAAAGTGGCCTGCGAGGGTCCCCTCCTCAGACATCTGTGTTTGGGACCAAGTCTGAACAGAGGATGGTCCTGAGGGACCCTGACAGATGCCAGGGCAGAGGAGGGAACGCAGACCCCCAGCCTGCCTAGCGGAGCCCCTGCTCAGCCCAGACTGTGGTCAGAGGGCACTGAACTCCTAACACAGGGGGACACCAGGCCCCAGCCTCCCAGGCTGTCCTAACTGCAGAGCCTGACTCACTGGTGAGTGCTGAGCAAAAAAATGTGGGGCATTACCCACTTCTGCAATCAGTGGGAAGGTCTCACCACAGAGCTGGTTAAACCCCGAGGCCCCAGTCCTCATGTGCCACCCACCCAAAACCCCCCAACCTCCCTGGGCAGCCACCTGCCAGAGGCGCCTCCATCCCCACTCTACAGCACGGCCCTCAGGCCTCCTCCGGACCAGCGCTCCACCAGAGGAAAACGAGAGGGAGGGACAGGCCTCGAGTTCTGGGTGGCGGTGGGGCCAGGGGGTGCCGCGTCCACCCACTGGGGCACCCTGCCAGGCACAGCCAGGTCCCTGTGCCCGAGCAGCTCGCACTGTGGCCCCCACCGAGAGCCAGTGGGAGATGCAGACCGCTGACTCAGAGGAGGAGGGCCAGGAAGAGACGGTCACCAAGGCCCTCAGCCCTGGGCAAGCACTCACCCGTGTGAGCCTCAGGTGTTTACGCAAATCAACATCAACAGTCCCAGTGCTGTCTCACTATCAGACTGGCTTTGAAACACTCACCAAAGATGCAGCAGGCGAGACAAAGTCTTAAGACCGCTGCCTCTGAGCTGGTGTGGTAGGGTCACCCTCCACTACTGCCTCTCTGCAGTTTTCATAATCTAGCACTAAGAAGTCTATTGCAAGTATCTTTTTTTGAGGGGGGCAGCATCAGGGGACCTGTGGGATCTTAGTTCCCCACCAGGGCTCGAACCCGGGCCCCTGGCAGTGAAAGCACGGAGTCTTAACCACCTGACTGCCAGGGAACTCCCTCAAGTAACTTTCGTTACTTGGAATAAAATACACAAGATTTCTCTGCCTCGGAATATATTCTAATAGCAAGCTTGAGGGAAACTTCCAGCCTTTTCCCAAGATAAAAGCTGCCGTCTTCTCTCTCTCTCAAAAGAAAGTCGTAACTGTTTTTTTCATTCTGAATTTCAATTTTAATTATAAAACATGGTGGAACTTGAAAATAAAGAGCAACTGTATGTAGGAAGTTCATACAATATTTAACTTTGTAAGAGGACAGTATCCTTCCTGGCTCTTTTCAACAGAACAGTTAACTCTGTAAGGTTGTCCTGTGCCAGCCACACAGGGCCCCCAAAGAGGAAACAGGGTGAGTTTCCAGCAGAGGGAAACCTGCTATTTGGACCACAGCCTCTCCCAGCAGTTACCTGGCGGATGCTCTTCCTGGTCATCCTGCTTTGGGGACAATCAGCTTTTGAAATCGTAAGAGCAGCGGGCTTGCCTCTGGAAGTGAGTCTGGTACTTTTCCTAGCCCGGCGACCAAGGCAGGATGGGGCAGCTCAGGCAGCCCAGTGGACACAAGGTCTGGGAGCCCTGCTCCTCTCCCTGACGTCAGTGTCCACTGGACGGGGCAGCTGAGGCCAGGCTGCGGGGAAGCAGGCGAGTGTGGCTTCAGGCCACCCAAGGCTGGCATCACTCCCCTGACCAGTTCTTAGAGAAGCTGGGTCTTCTGCTGTACAGGGGAGGGAAACCATTGAAAAACATCCTCAGGGTTCCTTTTCAAAGCAATTAAAGCTGAGACACAAAGGAAAGGAACTCAAACTGAACACTCACAGGCACGCAGCCCACTGCAGGGAGGAAGCCCTGACTTCAGGAGTTCCAGAGAAAGGAGCCTCGGCCTGGGCCATTTCTGGAAGGCAGGACAGTATTGCAAAACCCGCGTCCTGCTGAAAAGATCTATGATGAAATCTAAGCATTCCATTGCGAACACCTATCACCCACTGCTGGCTCTACAAGAAATGCAGATTAGGAAGGAAACCTAGAAACGGATGGGTGGGGAGATAAAAGGATGAATGGATAGGTGGGTGGAAGAACAGAAGGATGGACAGATGAGTGACAGAGAGGCAGCGGCTTCGGGGCACTGTGGTCAGGGTTACAAACAGGGTCAGGGTCCCTACAGGTCTTCCTGGAGGGTCACTTTGGGAGCTGGGGGGATGAGGGCCTGCACTGACCTCTTCCAAGTCCAAGGATTCCCCGCGGAGAGCCCGACAGACCTACCTCAGGGGTTTCTCCTCCTTAAAAGACTCCCCAGCTAAGTTAAAGCTAAGGGGACGTTCCTGTGGAGTGAAGTGGAGCGGGACAGCCCCAGTTCAGGCCAAGGCAGCAGCAAGGGAGACCCAGGAGGCCGGTCACTCGGCGAGAGAACCCGCGGGGGCCGTCGGCCTCCACGGCCACGCCCCTTCTCCGACGTGCCTCCTCCGGCCTCCAGGTTCCCCCCGAGCCCGACGCCTCGGGCACCCCCCGGGTCCCCCTCAGCCTCCCGGGCCTCCCGTCCGGGACAGCCCCCCAAGGACCCCTCCAGGCGTTTACGGTCCCCGCCTACGACCGAGTCCGCCGAGGCCCAGAGCCGCACAAAGGCCCGGAAACGCCGGAACGCTCACCTGGTCGCCAGCGTCCGCACAGCCCGCGCCACCCGCGCCGCCGCCGAGGGAGGGGCTGCAGGGAGGGGCGGGGCCAGGGGCGGGGCCGCGCAGCGCCCACAAAGGGTCGCCCTGGAGCCGGCCGCCCCGCCCGCTGATTGGCCGGAGGCGGGGGCGGGGCCTCAGGTTCAAACCGTGGGCGGGGCCTGGCGCTCGAGTTCCCGCGCGGCCGCGTTGGCCGTTGGGCCCGCGCCCCAGGCCGCCCAGTTCCGGGAGGCTCCCAGCTCTCCGCGCGCGGCCCCAGTGCGCCTGCGCCGTCCTCCCGAGGGGCGGGGCGCGGCGCGGCGCGGCGCGAGAGGATGGGGTGGGGGGGTCTTCTTTTAAAAGCTAACTTTTTCGTGGGAAGGCCCTGGATAGGATACAAAAGCGTCAGTCCATTTAGTCAGGGAGCGTTTCTCGAGTGCAAGCCGGGGGCTCGGTGGTGACGCAGTGAGAAGCCTTCATTCTCCCGTGTCCCATGACGAGTGCCCAGGGGTAGACGCCGGGGCGCCCACCTCGCGGGTAGCGCAAGCCCACGTTGGATGGGGGCTCTGCCCACACAGGCCTCGAGGGCTATGGCCGCCTGAGGGGGAAGGAAGGGAATGGAGGGGACAGCGTCCGGGGCGTGAGCGGATCTGGGTCCAGGTGGGCCGGGTGCAAGGATGGGGCTTCCTTCCCAGGGAGGCAGGAGACGGCCTCAGGAGACTCGCAGCTGATTATAGGCTGGGGGAATGGGAAGCCCACTTAGGCCACTGCAGTGACTCCAAAGGTCACAGGTGTGCACGTCAAACGAGGAAAACTAGGGGAAAGTTTGCGGCACCAAAGATTAAATTCCTTAATGTGCAGATTATCCTACAGCTGGAACAGAGATGAAAAGACTGACAGAAAGTGGGTTCAGGGCAAAGAAAATAAGGTTCCCTTAACCAGAGGGTGAGATAGAGCGTCACCAGCTCAATGGACGTGATTTTGAGCAAACGCCGGTAGATAGTGAAGGACACGGAAGACTAGCGTGCCAAGAGTCAGAAAATACTGAGCGACTGAACCACAGCCCGGTGGGAAACGCTCAGCCTCGGAGGGAAAGCAGTGCAAATTGAACTACACTCGCTTGATGCCAATTTACACTCTCAGACTGACAAAGATCCAGAATGCTGTAAGGAAGGTGATATCTTCCAGAGACTTCAGTCTTACTCAAGCAAAATGTTCAGCATAAAATAAAAAATTAACAGGTATACCAGGACACAAGACCAAGAATGGCAAAAAAAAAAAAAAAAAAACAGATAATAGAAATAGACTTGTGGGTGAACCCAGGAATTGCTGTTATGGAGCTATTTTAAAAACAGCAATTGTATTCCAGAAAATTAAGGAGAACTGGAATCTATGGAAAACACTCAAATGCGAGAAATAATACCAGTCGTACACAAGATTATGAGGAAGGAACTCTTTTTAACATGTTCAAAGGATGGGGGCTTCCCTAGTGGTCCAGTAGTTAAGACTCCTGTCTTCCACAGTAGGGGGTGACAGTTCAGTTCCTAGTGGGAAAACTAAGATCCCATCCTCACTCTGACGTGCATTGCAAGCTTATGAGTCACCAAGAATATGGAATACCCCTGTAAATTAATGATTATTCAAGAACGCAGGTTTGCTTAACCACAAAACCAGGAAAACTTGCTTAACAAAGATGAGACGGGAATCCAAGTTCTTGTTCATGGAGCCAAAGAATGGAATCCACGAACATGAAACATTCACTGTAGCAAACGAATAGGATTTATTAAAGAGGAGGAAAGTACAAAGCTCTCAGTGTAGACACTGAGAAATCTATATGCAGGTCAAGAAGCAACAGTTAGAACCGGATATGGAACAACAGACTGGTTCCAAATTGGGAAAGGAGTACGTCAAGGCTGTATATTGTCATCCTGCTTATTTAACTTATATGCAGAGTACATCATGAGAAACACTGTGCTGGATGAAGCACAAGGTGGAATCAAGATTGCCGGAAGAAATATCAATAACCTCAGATATGCAGATGACACCACTCTTATGGCAGAAAGCGAAGAGGAACTGAAGAGCCTCTTAATGAAAGTAAAAGAGGAGAGTGGAAAAGTTGGCTTAAAACTCAACATTCAGAAAACTAAGTCATGGCATCTGGTCCCATTACTTCATGGCAAATAGATGGAGAAACAATGGAAACAGTGACAGACTATTTTCTTGGGCTCCAAAATCACTGCAGATGGTACTGCAGCCATGAAATTAAAAGATGCTTGCTCCTTGGAAGAAAAGTTGTGAACAACCTAGACAGCATATTAAAAAGCAGAGACATTACTTTGCCAACAAAGGTCCATCTAGTCAAGGCTATGGTTTTTCCAGTAGTCATGTATGGATGTGAGAGCTTTATCATAAAGAAAGCTGAGCGCCGAAGAATTGATGCTTTTGAACTGTGGTGTTGGAGAAGACTCTTGAAAGTCCCTTGGATTGCAAGGAGATCCAACCAGTCCATCCTAAATGAAATCAGTCCTGAATATTCACTGGAAGGATGGATGCTGAAGCTGAAACTCCAATCCTTTGGGCACCTGATGAGAAGAACTGACTCATTTGAAAAGACCCTGATGCTGGGAAAAATTGAAGGCAGGAGGAGAAGGGGACGACAGAGGATGAGATGGTTCTGTGACATCACTGATTTGATGGACATGAGTTTGAGTGAGCTCTGGGAGTTGGTGATGGACAGGGAGGCCTGGCATGCTGCAGTCCATGGAGTTGCAAAAAGTCAGACACGACTGAGTGACTGCACTGAAACTGAACTGAGGGACTGAACAACAAAAGCCTGATTAGTTTAATATTTTACCAGGTGACAAACCCTTTGAGCTTTTCAAAGACCTCCTGGAAGAGCCTGGAGTTAGTTCAAGGTGAGAAAGCCTTCATTTAGAACCCAGCTTTTGCAAAGTTTGTCAAAAGGCTTTGGACATTTGCTTAAACTGGACCACAGACTACTAAGAAATGATTATTGTCTATTTGACCAAAGTAATGATAAACTATTTCTAAGCCAAATACAAAAAGTTAGGGCTTCCCTGATGGCTCATATGGTAAAGAACCTGCCTGTAATGCAGGAGACCTGGGTTTGATCTCTGGGTTAGGAAGATCCACTGGAGAAGGAAATGGTTACCCACTCTAGTATTCTTACCTGGAGAATTCCATGGACAGAGGAGCCTGGCAAGCTACAGTCCATGGAGTTGAAAAAAAGTTGGACATGGCTGAGCAGCTAACACACTCAAACAGACACAGGGCTTCCCATGTGGCTCAGGGGTAAAGAATACACCTCTCAATGCAGAAGATGCAGGAGCTATGGATTTGATCTCTGGGTCTGGAAGGTCCCCTGGAGCAGGAAATGTCAACCCAATCTAGTATTCTTACCTGAAAAAATTCCAAGGACAGAGGAGCCTGGTGGGCTACATTCCATGGGGTCACACAGGGTTGGACACAACTGAGTGAGTGAGTGACATGGTTATAATACCAAGATGATTCATTTTCTTAAGTAATCAAAGATCTGATTAAGACAACCTGAAGCACAGGAAATAATTTGGGTAAAGCACATTTTGGTTTTCTAAGCAAATGATTAAAAGGTAAGTAAAAACCTCTCACACTTTCTTATGAGAAGTAGACAACAATTCAAGAAAACCTAGCCCTTTTAGCATACGAAACTTGTTTTAATTTTACATAAGTTTTACTGATTTGAAAGCTCATTTTAAAAACCCTTGTAATAGCAATTCAATTTTAGACATCTTGACCACATATAGTTACTTTTTTTCAAATATTCCTTTCCTACAAACTTGGAGCAGCAGCTATGTGGTGCTGGGGCAACTTTGAGGAGATATACCATGTCCAGTGGCAAAGAAGAAGCCCCAGCAAGATGGTAGGAGGGGCAAATTCGCGTTTAGGATGGAATCGCATTCCCAACAGAGATGCTCAGAGAGCTCAAACAAACCTTGTGCGTACCAGGGCCCAGGAGAAAGGAGAAGTAACACCACAAGAGACTGACCCAGACTTGCCTGGGAGTGTCCAGGAGTCTCCAGCAGAGGCGTGGGTCGGGGGTGGCCTGCTGCAGGGTTGGGGGCACTGGGTGTAGCAGTACATGCATGGGGCCTTTTGAAGGAGGTCCCTGGTGACTCAGACAGTAAAGCGTCTGCCTACAATGTGGCAGACACAGGTTCAATCCCTGGGTCAGGAAGATCTCCTGGAGAAGGAAATGGCAACCCACTTCAGTGTTCTTGCCTGGAAAATCTCATGTACGGAGGAGCCTGGTAGGCTTACAGTCCATGGGGTCACCAAGAGTTGGATTGACTAAGAGACTTCACTCACATTCACCATTATCTTCATCACCTCCACCATAGTTTGGCCCCAGGTAAATAACAGGGAGGGAACACAGCTCCACCCATCAACAGAAAATTGGATGAAAGATTTACTGATTTACTGATGGCCCTGCACATCAGAACAAGACTCAGTTTCCCCCTCAGTCAGTCTCTCCCATCAGGAAGCTCCCATAAGCCTCTTATCCTTATCCATCAGAGGGTGGACAGACTGAAAACCACAATCACAGAAAACTAACCAATCTGATCACATGGACCACAGCCTTGTCTAACTCAATGAAACTGTGAGCCATGCCATGTAGGGCCATCCAAGATGGATGGGTCATGGTGGAGCGTTCTGACAAAACATGGTCCACTGGAGAAGGGAATGGCAAACCACTTCAGTATTCTTGCCTTGAGAACCCCATGAACAGTGTGAAAAGGCAAAAAGATAGGACACTGAAAGATGAACTCCCCAGGTCAATAAGTGCCCAATATGCTGCTGGAGACCAGTGAAGAAGTAACTCCAGAAAGAATGAAGAGATGGAGCCAAAGCAACAACAACACCCAGTTGTGGATGTAACTGGTGATGGAAGCAAGGTCTGATGCTGTAAAGAGCAATATTGCATAGGAACCTGGAATGTTAGGTCCATGAATCAAGGTAAATTGGAAGCGTTCAAAATAGGAGATGGCAAGAGTGAACATTGACATTTTAGGAATCAGAGAACTAAAATGGACTGGAATTGGTGAATTTAATTCAGATAACCATTATATCTACTACTGAAATGTGGGCAAGAATCCCTTAGAAGAAATGGAGTAGCCATTATAGTCAATGAAAGAGTCTGAAATGCAATACTTGGGTGCAATCTCAAAAATGACAGAATGATCTCTATTTGTTTCCAAGGCAAACCATTCAATATCACAGTAATCTAAGTCTATGCCTCAACCAGTAATGCTGAAGAAGCAAAAGTTGAACGGTTCTATGAAGACCTACAAGACCTTCTAGAACGAACACCAAAAAAAGCTGTCCTTTTCATTATAGGGGACTGGAATGCAAAAGTAGGAAGTCAAGAAACACCTGGAGTAACAGGCAAATTTGGCCGTGGAGTACGGAATGAAGTAGGGCAAAGGCTAATAGAGTTTTGCCAGGAGAGTGCACTGGTCATAGCAAACACCGTCTTCCAACAACACAAGAGAAGACTCTACACATGGACATCACCAGATGGTCAATACCAAAATCAGATTGATTATATTCTTTGCAGCCAAAGATGGAGCTCTATACAGTCAGCAAAACCAAGACTGGGAGCTGACTGTGGTTCAGATTGTGAACTCCTTATTGTCAAATTCAGACTCAAATTGAAGAAAGTAAGGAAAATCACTAGACCATTCAGGTACAACCTAAATCAAATCCCTTACAGTTATACAGTGGAAGTGACAAATAGACTCAAGGGATTATATCTGATATAGTCCTTGAAGAACTATGGATGGAGGTTCGTGACGCTGTACAAGAGACAGGGATGAAGACCATCTCCAAGAAAATGAAATGCAAAAAAGCAAAATGGCTGTCTGAGAAAGCCTTACAAAGAGCTGTGAAATGAAGAAAAGTGAAAAGCAAAGGAGAAAGGGAAAGATATACCCATTTGAATGCAGAGTTCCAAAGAATAGCAAGGAGAGATAAGAAAGCCTTCCTCAGTGATCAGTGCAAAGAGATAGAGGAAAACAATAGAATTGGGAAAGACTAGAGATCTCTTCAAGAAAATTAGAACATTTCATGGAAAGATGGGCACAATACAGGACAGAAATGGCATGGACCTAACAGAAGAAGATATTAAGAGGTGGCAAGAATACACAGAACTATACAAAGAAGATCTTCTCAATGCAGATAATCACGATGGTATGATCACTCACCTAGAGCCAGACAGCTGAAGATGAAACTCCAATACTTTGGGCAGCTGATTCGAAGAACTGACTCATTTGAAAAGACCCTGATGCTGGGAAAGATTGAAGGCAGGAGGAGAAGGGGACAACAGAGTATGAGATGGTTGGATGGCATCACTGATTTGGTGGACACGAGTTTGAGCAAGCTCTGGGAGCTGGTGAGGGACAGGGAGGCCTGGCATGCTGCAGTCCATGAAGTTGCAAAGAGTCAGACACGACTGAGAGACTAAACTGAACTGAACTACATCCCTGGGGACTCAGATGGTAAAGAATCAGCCTGCAATGCAGGACACCCGGGTTTGATACCTGGGTGGGGAAAATCCCCTGGAAAAGGAAATGGCAGCCCACTCCAGTATTCTTGCCTGGAAAATCCCATGGGCAGAGGAGCCTGGCAGGTTACAGTTCATGGGGTGGCACAGAGTCTGACTCGACTGAGTAACTAACGGTTAAATTAGTTTAGTGGATGAGAGAGCGTCCCCTACAGGCTAGTCCCACCTCCTACTTTAGTCTCTTTAATTCCACAGTACTGTTTGCTGCTTTTCTGTAAATTGGAAATTCTTTCAAAACAAAAAGCTGGATAAAAGTATATACACAAAATAATTCTATATGATTTCCATGGGTGTCTATATAGGCAAGTAAATGTTTAGTAAAAGGGCAACTTCTATAAGTATACATGGGAGTAATAATAAATGAGATGGCATCTCCGACTCAATGGACATGAGTTTGAGCAAGCTCCAGGAGTTGGTGATGGGCAGGGAGGCCTGGCGTGCTGCAGTCCATGGGGATGCAAAGAGTTGGACATGACTGAGCAACTGAACTGAACTGAATAATAAAGGAAAGAAAATGATGTCCTTATGACACTGGAGGGACACAGCAGGGGTTGCAGTGTGAGAGAGCTGAAGGAGGTGAAGGGGGCTGGTCAGGGTGTGTGGCCAGTACACCTTCTGATGTGGAGTAGGCCCTGGGCACGAGAGCTGTGGTGGACTGGAGCCAAATGCCACTAACCCTTAAAAGGTCAAGGACTGGGATGGGCAGGTGGAGCGCACAAAGGCCTTCCCCTGTGTGTGGGCTTTCTGCTCGGGTGGCTTTGCCCACAGAGACTCAGAGCGGCTGTGGTAGCTCCAGATCTTGCATTCAGTTTCACAGGTGGTGTAGGGAAACAGAGAGCCCTTCCTGCAGGAGGCAAACTGAAGTCCTGGCCCGCCTCTCACCTGCCAGAATTGAACACATGCCATTCCAATGGTGTGTGGCTTAGGGCAGAGGTTCTCAAGCTGTGGGCCTGTACCCCCAGCAGCAGCATCTCCAAGGAAGTCATTATGAATGCAAATTTGCTGACTCAGAAATTGTGGGGCTGGGCCCTGTCTGCTGTGTTTCAGCAGGCCCACCAGGGGATTCTGGTACAGGCTGAAACTTGAGAGTCAATCAGAGAGCAGTTCACTTTAGTTTAGTCCCTCAGTTATGTCTGACTCTTTGCAACCCCATGGACTGCAGCATGCCAGGCTTCTCTGTCCATCACCAATTCCCGGAGCTTGCTCAAACTCATGTCAGTTGAGTCGGTGAAGCCATCCAACCATCTCATCCTCTGTTGTCTCCTTCTCCTCCAGCCTTCAATATTTCCCAGCATCAGGGTCTTTTCCAATGAGTCAGCTCTTCACATCAGGTGGCCAAAGTATTGGAGTTTCAGCTTCAGCATCAGTCTTATCAATTAATATTCAGAGTTGATTTCCTTTAGGATGGACTGGTTGGATCTTCTTGCTATCCAAGGGACTCTCAAGAGTCTTCTCCAACACCACAGTTGAAAAGCATCAATTCTTCGGTGCTCAGTTTTCTTTATGGTCCAACTCTCACATCCACACATGACTACTGGATAAACCATAGCCTTGACTAGACAGACCTTTGTTGGTAAAGTCATGTCTCTGCTTTTTAATATGCTGTCTAGGTTGGTCATAACTTTTCTTCCAAGGAGCAAGCGTCTTTTAATTTCATGGCTGCAGTTACCATCTGCAGTGATTTTGGAGCCCAAGAAAATAAAGTCTGTCACTGTTTCCATTGTTTCACCATCTACTTGCTATGAATGTTGGGACCATATGCCATGACCTTAGTTTTTTGAATGTTGAGTTTTAAGTCAACTTTTTCACTCTCCTCTTTCACTTTCATCAAGAGGCTCTTTAAATCTTTGCTTTCTGCCAAGGGTGGTGTCATCTGCATATCTGAGGTTACTGATATTTCTCCCAGCAATCTTGATTCCACCTTGTGCTTCATCCAGCCTGTCTGGTTCATTTGCCTTTTCTAAATCCAACTTGAACAACTCGAAGTTTATTTTTCACATACTGTTGAAGCCTGGCTTGGAGAATTTTGATCAAAACTTTGCTAGCTTGTGAGATAAGTGCAGCTGTTCATTCTTTGGCATTGCCTTTCTTTGGGATTGGAATAAAAGCTGACCTTTTCCAGTCCTGTGGCCACTGTTGAGTTTTCCAAATTTGCTGGCATATTGAGTGCAGCACTTTCACAGCATCATCTTTTATTATTTGAAATAACTTAGCTGGAATTCTAGCACTTCCACTAGCTTTGTTGATAGTGATGCTTCCTAAGGCCCACTTGACTTCACATTCCAGTATGTCTGACTCTAGGTGAGTGATCAAACCATCGTGGCTATCTGGGTCATGAAGATCTTTTTTGTGTAGTTCTGTGTACTCTTGCCACCTCTTCTTAATATCTTCTTCTTCTGTTAGGTCCTGTATTGAGCCCATCTTTCCATGAAATGTTCCCTTGGTATCTCTAATTTTCTTGAAGAGATCTCTAGTGTTCCCCATTCTATTGTTTTCCTCTATTTCTTTGCACTGGTCACTGGGGAAGGCTTTCTTATCTCTCCTTGCTATTCTTTGGGATCCTGCATTCAGCTGAGTATAGCTTCTCTTTTCTCCTTTGCCTTTAGCTTCTCTTCTTTTCTCAGCTATTTGTAAGGCCTTCTCAGACAACCATTTTGCCTTTTTGCATTTCTTTTTCTTGGGGGTGGTCTTGATCCCTGCTTCCTGTACAATGTTATAAACCTCCATCCATCATTCTTCAGGCACTCTATCAGATATAATCCCTTGAATCTATTTTTCACTTCCACTGTATAACCATAAGGGATTTGATTTAGTCCCTACCTTAATGATCTAATGGTTTTCCCTACTTTCTTCAATTTGAGTCTGAATTTAGCAATAAGGAGTTCACGATCTGAACCACAGTCAGCTCCCAGTCTTGGTTTTGCTGACTGTATAGAGCCTCTCCATCTTTGACTGAAAAGAATATAATCAATCTGATTTCAGTATTACCATCTGGTGATGCGTAGAGTATTGTCTTGTGTTGTCGGAAGAGGGTGTTGGCTATGACCAGTGCACTCTCCTGGCAAAACTCTATTAGCCTTTGCCCTACTTCATTCCGTACTCCAAGGCCAAATTTGCCTGTTACTCCAGGTGTTTCTTGACTTCCTACTTTCGCATTCCAGTCCCCTATAATGAAAAGGACAGCTTTTTTGGTGTTCGTTCTAGAAGGTCTTGTAGGTCTTCATAGAACTGTTCAACTTTTGCTTCTTCAGCATTACTGGTTGAGGCATAGACTTAGATTACTGTGATATTGAATGGTTTGCCTTGGAAACAAATAGAGATCATTCTGTCATTTTTGAGATTGCACCCAAGTATTGCATTTCAGACTCTTTCATTGACTATAATGGCTACTCCATTTCTTCTAAGGGATTCTTTCAGTAGTAGATATAATGGTCATCTGAATTAAATTCACCAATTCCAGTCCATTTTAGTTCGCTGATTCCTAGAATGTCGATGTTCACTCTTGCCATCTCCTATTTTGAACGCTTCCAATTTACCTTGATTCATGGACCTAACATTCCAGGTTCCTATGCAATACTCCTCTTTACAGCATCGGACCTTGCTTCCATCACCAGTCACATCCACAACTGGGCGTTGTTGTTGCTTTGGCTCTGTCTCTTCATTCTTTCTGGAGTTACTTCTTCACTGGTCTCCAGCAGCATATTGGGCACTTATTGACCTGGGGAGTTCATCTTTCAGTGTCCTATCTTTTTGCCTTTTCACACTGTTCATGGGGTTCTCAAGGCAAGAATACTGAAGTGGTTTGCCATTCCCTTCTCCAGTGGACCACGTTTTGTCAGAACGCTCCACCATGACCCATCCATCTTGGATGGCCCTACATGGCATGGCTCATAGTTTCATTGAGTTAGACAAGGCTGTGGTCCATGTGATCAGATTGGTTAGTTTTTTGTGACTGTGGTTTTCAGTCTGTCCACCCTCTGATGGATAAGGATAAGAGGCTTATGGGAGCTTCCTGATGGGAGAGACTGACTGAGGGGTAGTTTGGTCTTGTTCTGATGTGCGGGGCCATGCTCAGCAGATCTTCCATCCAGTTTTCTGTTGCTGGGCAGGACTGTGTTCCCTCCGTGCTGTTTGAGCTGAGACTTCACCATGGTGGAGGTAATGAAGATAACGGTGACCTCCGTCAAAAGGCCCAGTGCACACACTACCGCAGTCAGTGCCCCCAACCCTGCGGCTGCCACTGCCAAGCCACGCCTCTGCTGGAGTCTCCTGGACACTCATAGGCAAGTCTGGTTTAGTCTCCTGTGGGGTCGCTGCTCCTTTCTCCTCGGCCCTGGTGTGCACATGGTTTTGTCTGCGCCCTCCATGCCTCTGTTTCCCTAGCCCTGTGTAAGTTCTGTGGTTAAATCCCACTGGCCTCCCAAGTAAAATTCCCTGGGAGTTCTCAGTCCCTTTGCCAGATCCCCAGGTTGGGAAATCTGTTGTGAGTCCTAGAACTTTCTTAACAGTCCAAGAATTTATTTGGCATAATTATTCTGCAGTTTGTGGGTCGTCTGTTCGGTGGCTGTATGGTGGGTTTAATGACAACCTCGTCCAAGAGCGTTTATGCCACACGCTGTGTGGCCGAGGTCTGTTGCACCCAGAGCCCCTGCGGCAGCCACTGCTGACCCGTGCCTCCACAGGAGACACTCAGACACGCAAAGGCAGGTCTGGTTCAGTCTCTGTGGGGTCGCTGGGTCCTGGTGCACACGTTTTGTTTGAACCCTCCAAGAGTCTCTGGTGGGTATGGAGCTTGATTCTAAATGTGATTTTGCCCCTCCTATCATCTTTTTGGGGCCTCTCCTTTGCCCTTGGACATGGGGTGTCTTTTTTTGGTGGGATCCAGCATTCTGCTGGTGGTTATTCAGCAGTGAGTTGTAATTTCGGAGTTCTTGCAGCAGATGAGCACACATCCTTCTACTCTTCCACCACCTTTCTATCAGAAAGATGCCCACCCGAGCCCAAACTCAGGGTAGAGGGGTGAGCAGGGCCGGGTGGCTGTCATCTCCAGGAGGGTCAGGAGTGGTCATACGGAGGAAGGTCATGGTCTCCTGAGCAGCAGAAACAGCAGGTACCCTGCTTTCCTCACAGCAACCCTGGAACAAGGCCAGGCGGTGGTCATGGCAGGGCTGAGGGCAGAGCCCACAGGGACCCCCATGCCGCCCACCCTGCCTGCCCGGTGCCTGAAACCTCTGTCACAGGGGCTGCGGAGCCCGGCGCTGTGACTGGGGAGTGCGTGGGGGCCCCTGGGGCCGAGGGCTCTCAGCCCACCCTGCTTCGAGCTGCAGTGGCCCCGGGCTGTCCCCCCGGGCTGTCCCCCCGGGCTGTCCCTTCAGGGGCCTTGGGTCTGCAGTCTGAACAAAGGGGGTCTGATGTTTGTCTCTCTCTCTCTCTTTTTTAAACAGATTTATTGAAATATGATCACATACCAGACAGCTCACCCTTTTAAAGTGTACAAGCCAGGGTTTTTAGTGTTTTCACAGATCCACGCAAACTTCACCACAATGTTAGAAACTTTCATCCGCTCAGAAAGAGCCCCTACCCTTTAGCTATGATCCCTCATTGCCCCACCCCCAAACCCAGGGGACCACACATCTCCCTTCTGCCCCTATGAATTGCCCTTTGCTGGACCTCTCATAGAAATGGCATAATGCTTCCTGTGGCCTTTTGAGTCTGGCCTCTCACTTAGCATGATTTTTTTAAATAATTTATTTTTATTGATTTAAATTGTGGCATGTGGGATCTTCCATCTTTGTTCTGGGTACACAGGATCTGTAGTTGTGGGTGCGGGATCTAGTTTCCCTTTGTCATTGTTGTTTATTTGCTCAGTCATGTCTGACTCTTTGCGACCCCATGGACTGCAGTACGCCAAGCTTCCCTATCCTTCTCCATCTCCCGGACCTTGCTCAAACTCATGTCCATCGAGCCAGTGATGCCAACCAACCGTCTCATCCTCTATCACCCCCTTCTTCTCCTTCCCTCAATCTTTCCCAGCATCAGGGCCTTTTCCAGTGAGTCAGCTCTTCTCATCAGATGGCCAAAGTATCTGAGCTTCAGCTTCAGCTTCATCAGTCCTTCCAATGAATATTCAGAATGTATTTCCTTTAAGACTGACTCGTTTGATCTCCTTGCAGCCCAGTGGACTCTCAAGAGTCTTCCTCAGCACCACAGTTTGAAAGCATCAATTCTTCGGCGCTTCTTTATGGTCCAACTCTCACATCTGTACACGAGCACTGGAAAAACAACAGTTCCGACTCTATAGGCCTGAATCGACCAAGTGTTGTCTCTGCTTTTCAATATGTTGTCTAGGTTTGTCACAGCTTTTCTTCCAAGCAACAAGCGTCTTTTAATTTCATGGTTGCAGTCACCGTCCACAGTGATTTTGGAGCCCCCCCAAAATAAAGTCGGTCACTGTTTCCATTTTTTCCCTATCCACTTGCCATGGAATGATGGGACCAGATGCCATGATCTTTGTTTTCTGAATGTTGAGTTTTAAGCTGACTTTTTCACTCTCCTTTCCCAGTTTCATCAAGAGGCTCTTTAGTTCCTCTTCACTTTCTGCCATAAGGGTGGTGTCACCTGCATATCTGAGGCTATTGATATTTCTCCCGGCACTTTGATTCCAGCTTGAACTTCATCCAGCCCGGCATTTCTCCTGATGTCCTCTGCATATAAGTTAAATAAGCAGGGTGACAATCACAGCATTGTCACACTCCTTTCCTAATTTGGAACCAGTCTGTTGTTCTATATCCGGATCTAACTGTTGCTTCTTGACCTACACACAGATTTCTCAGGAGGCAGGTAAGGTGGTCTGGTACTTCCATCTGTTGAAGAATTTCCCACAGTTTGTTGTGATTCACACAGTCAAAGGCTCTAGTTTAGTCAGTTAAGCAGAAGTATATGTTTTTCTGGAATTCCCTTGCTTTTTCTATGATCCAAAGGATGTTGCCAATTTGATCTCTGGTTCCTCTATCTTTTGTAAATCTCGCTTGTACATCCAGAGGTTTTAGGTACGCACTGTTGAAGCATAGGTTGAAGGATTTTAAGCATAACCTTGCTAGCACGTGAAATGAGTGCAATTGTGCCATAGTATGAAGACTCGTTGGCATTGCCTTTCTTTGGGATTGGAATGAAAAGTCTCCTTTTCCAGTCCTGTGACCACTGCTGAGTTTCCCAAGTTTGGTGGCATACTGAGGGCAGCACTATCACAGCATCGTCTAGTTCCCCTCCCCAGGATCCAACCTGGGCCCCCTGCAATGGGAGCTCGGAGTCTTCGCCACTGGACCAAACGGCAGTCCTCTCACTTTGCACGTTGTGAGGCTCATCCCCACGGTAGCAGGTGTCAGCAGTGAGTGACAGTCGCTCTCATCATAGACCACGTTTTGCTTATGGAATGACGCTGCCCCAACATCCGTCCACACGGAAGCTCTCCGCGCTCTTGGCCAGGCCCTCGGAGTGGCGCTGCGGGGTCCCGTGCAAATCCGAGGCGCCGGCAGGCCGGGGACGGGCCTCCGCCGGCCCCGCGCGCTCCCCGCCGCTCGGGCGGGCTCCCCCGCTCCCGCAGCCCGGCCCGCCGGCCCCGCGCCTGCGGTTTCCCCGGAGTCGCACGAGGACGGGAGCCGGCCTGACGCCGCCGTCAGCCTGCGCTTGTCACCGGGCGCAGGGCCGCTCTGGGCTTCTCGTCTTCTCAGACCCAGCCCCGCACGCCCCGCGAGCGCGGCGACGCGCTGTCCGCTCTCAAGACCTCTCGCGGCAGCGCCCGGCGGGAGAGGGGCCGCCGCGCCCGCAGTCGCCTTCGCGGGTGGTGCTGCCCCCTGGCGGCGGCGGGCCGGACGCGCTGGGCGCTCAGCCGCGCGCGCCCTCTAGGGGTCGCCGCCGGGACAGACGCGCCTCCGTCGAGGCGGGTGGGTCCTCGCAGGGCCCGGGGAAAGGCCCGCAGGAAGCGGGACCGACGCTCAGCGTTTTGAGC
Organism: Hydropotes inermis; assembly: GCA_020226075.1. Lineage (NCBI taxonomy): Eukaryota > Metazoa > Chordata > Mammalia > Artiodactyla > Cervidae > Hydropotes > Hydropotes inermis. Next base: position 64,941,448 of record CM035284.1, read on the forward strand.
GCCCTCTCGGTGTCAGGCGCAGCTTCCGCTGGGGACACTCCCCACGTCGATGAACACCCCCAGAAGCGCTGCGGGCAGGTCTTGCGGCCAGCCCCAAATCCCAGGGGAAGACCCCGAGGCGGGCGGCGCGCGTGGACGGGCTGAGGCCTCGCTAAGACATCCAGCTGCGAGGCTGCCGGCACGCGGCTGCCCCCGCGACACACCGGGCCCCCTGCCCACGGCTGCGGCAGCCCACGAGGGGGCCGCGGAGGGTCGCAGGGGTGCGGAGGCCCTTCCCGAGCCTCTCGGCGCTGAGGCCCACCCCGCCCGTCCCGTCAGCGGCCGCAGCCCGGCATGGGATCCGGCCCCAGGCTCCTGGCAGGCTCCTGGCCCTCTAGACGGACTCTGGGCTCCGGCACGTGGCCTTGAGACAGAAGGGGCACCCCAGGGGGACACAAAAGAGGGTCCACAAAGACAGAAGCCGCAGAGATTGGGGTGATGCAACCGCAAGCCCAGGGGCCCCAGAGCCGCCAGAGGCCGGTGGGGCAGGAAGGACCCTCTCTTGGAGGCTGCTGACACCTTGATTTTGGACTTGGGGCCTGGGAGCTGTGAGAGGGTCAGTTCCTGTTGTTCTAAGACATGTCATCCCAGTTTGTGGTCATTTGTTTCGGCCGCCCCAGGACATGTACAGCGGGGAGCTGGAGACCCTGCTCACAGGCCCTGCTGTTCAGAAGGGGCACCCCCTTGGTGGGAGCACGAGCTTTATGTCCGTGACTGAAATTGAGGCATAAAATGTCGAAACATGAAAGTGTTAGTCGCTCAGTCCTGTCTGACTCTCTGTCTCCCCATGGACTGTAGCCCTCCAGGCTCCTCTGTCCTTGGAATTTTCCAGGCAGGAACACTGGAGTGAGTTGCCATTTCCTGCTCCAGGTATCTTCCCAACCCAGGGACTGGACCCCAAGTCTCCTGTATCGTAGGCAGATTCTTTACCATCTGAGCCACCCGTGGTGAAACCCCACGGGAAGTGACACCTAGAGGCTAGGGTGCAGACAGTCCTAGGGTGCAGACAGTCCTGGGAGGCGGCTTGCCTGGGAGGACCTGGGATTTCAGACACCAGGAACTTGCCCCAAAACTGCCAAGGAAGTGGCACGAGGCTGCTGAGAAAAGGTGTTAAAGAAAAAGATAAGCTACCATCATTCATTTTTCTAAAGCAGATTTTTGCAGCGACTGGGCAGCCAGCGCACGGCTGTGCGGTGCTCTCACGGTAACGGGCACCACCACGCAGATGGTGGCAGGTGTGGAGCAGGTGAGGGGTGAACGCTGAGTCTGTGGGCCACTCGTCCCCTGGGACAGGGAGGCCTGGCGTGCCACAGTCCGTGGCGTCGCAAAGAGTCAGATGCAACTGAGCAACTGAACTGAATTGAGCCTCCCCCCGGAGCCGTGCAGCATGCCTCTTGCTCCCTGTTGCCATCTATGGGGCGTGGGCTTGTTGACCCCAGAAGGATATGTCTCATCCTGCGCCCTGGAATCTGCGGGCAGGACCTTGCTGGGAAATAGGCTCTAAGGGTGTAGCAATGAGCTCACCCTGGGTTATCCAGGGGAGTCCCGGGTCCAATGACACAGAAGAGAGACAGGGGGACAGTCTGGGGTGATGTGGCTACACCCAGAAGCCAAGGATGCATGAGCTTCAGAGGCCAAGAGTGAGGCCTGGAGTCCAGGGCCCCCCAACGCCTCGATCCAGACCTCCAGCCCAAAGGCTGAGATCCTGCGGTGACTAGTTGCAGCAGCCCCAGGAACTCCCGTGTCAGCCTCGAGGGGACGCCCTGTGAACATTCTAGAACCCGCCCATCACCTGGAGAGCTGGGCACGCTCCCCTCCCCCAGCCTGGCTCCCCCTGAGCCTGAGAAGTAAAATGACATTTCTGCACGTGAGGAAGTTGGCACTGATGTGTACTCTTGCGTTTTTATTCCCAGATGTGAAATCACATGTCTTCTCAGGGTCTTTCACAGTAAAGCTCATCCATCGACGTGGCCTTAGAGAAGTGGGAGTGGAAGTTGACCCTGACGCCGCCTTGGGGCTACGTGCAGTCGGCCCCGCTGCTGACCCGCTGAGGCCAGGGTCACGGGCCCTGCTACAGATGGGACTCGGAGGCAGCGCTGCGCCTGGCCTGGCCCTCGGCAGCTCCGCCCCGGAGGGAGCCAGGAAGCCTCCGTGCTGATGACGTGCCGGGTCCTCGGAGCCCTTGGGCGTGTCCCCCTGCCTGGGGTGCCCCCAGGCCCTCCCAACCCACAGGCGTGCCTGCCACGCACACATGGGGCTTCCTCTGGAGGCCACGTGGACTGCACCCCACTTTGAGGCTCCCCTCAGGGCCACGGTGCTGAGCTGCCCCGGCCAAGGGCCTGTGACCAGGGGCACAGTTTGCATGGACGACCTGGGGCAGAAGCAGAAATGCCCAGCCACGTACTCGCATCCAAGCGACACTTGCAGAAAAGCTCAGGAAATAAAGTTGTCATGCGGCGGCCGACAGGCAGCTTCCGCACACAGCCTGTGCAGCTGCCAGCAGCACCAGGCGGACGCACGGCCTGCGCCAGCTGCCCTGCTGTGCGCTAATAGCGGAGAGTGCCAGCCAGAGCAAGCACTCCCGCCTGCCACGTGCTCTTCCCCGCAGCCAGCAGACTCGCCCTTACCCTGAATGAGCTGCCGCCTTCTGTGGGGCTTCTGCTCAGCCAGGACCCCCGGCGGCAGACTCCAGGGACGAGAAATCGGGGGTGAGCCATTTGGAGGGGGCTCCCCAGCAGCACCATGGACATTGGCTAGCGGTCTACAGGCAGCACCGGCGGCCAGCCCTGGCCCCCTGCACTGGGCTCAGCAGGACCCCTCGGCCAGCCCCTCTGGGGTGCCCGGTGATGGCCCTGGTGGGTGGACGGGCCCAGGGAAGGCGTAGCTGTTGGTGGGGGACATGGGCGACCGTGCCTCCTCCGAGTCCTTCGAGCACGCAAGCTTGGTGTCGTCCGTCTTCGTGGACCACTTTTTCCACCCCTTGTGGATTCTGCACACTTCCTGGCGGGTCACTTCCGCGGCCAGCACGTAGATGATGGGGTCAGCCACGCTGTTCACGGTGGCCAGGCTCAGGAACACCACGGAGGCTGTGTACAAGCGGATTTCAAAGTCGCACACAGGTTCTTCGGCCCCTCTGTGGTAGGAAAAGGCGATGGCTTTGATCAGGAGCACCAGGTGGTAGGGGGCGAAGCAGACCAGGAAGATGGCCACGACCGCGATGGCCAGGAGCCTCACCTTGGCCTTCTGGGCAGCGCTCAGGCTGGTGCTCCGCTGGATGGTCCTGAAGATGCGCTGATTGGTGACGGCGATGATGGACAGCGGGACGGCAAAGCCCACTATGAAGCGTGCGTAGTAGTACCCGGCCACCTTGTGGTCCATCGGCAGCGTCTCGAAGCAGGTTTCATCATGCTCCATCTTGAACACCGGGGAGTGGATGAGCCCGACGAGCAGGAAGACTGTTGCAGAGATGAGGATGGCGGTCTTCTGGTGGCGGCGGCCCCGCGTCTCCAGCGCGTACACCACCGCCAGGAAGCGGTCGCAGGAAATGCAGCAGAGGAAGAGGATGCTGATGTAGAGGTTACAGAAGAAGACGTAGGCGGCCGCCTTGCAGGCCCAGGGGCTGAGCGGCCAGCGGTGCCCGTGCTGGATGTAGACGACCCAGAGCGGCAAGGTGCTGATGTAGAGCAGCTCACAGAGCGCCAGGCAGAAGAGGTAGACGGCCAGCACGTGGCCCTGGCGCGCCTGCAGCAGCGTGAGCCATGCCGTCAGGCAGTTGGCCGGCAGGCCCAGCGCGCACACGCCGCTGTACACGGTCACCAGGAACACCCTGCTGTCGTTGAAGGGCACGTTGCACGTGTGGGAAGACACGCCCGTCGACAGGGCCCCCAGCACGGGGCCGGTCTCCAGCGTGGCGTTTCCTGCGGGGCAGAGAAACGTGAGGGCAGGCGTGGCTGGGGACCGCGTGAATCAGACCACCTGGAGCAACCCTCCGAGCACGCGGAGTCTTGCAGGGAGGACCCACTCCCACAACGCAGGGCCCGCAGACCCTCTCACAGGCCGGCTTCCTCTCCTCTCTTGTGGCAGTTGTGAGCTTACATCTAGTGGGGTGTCACCCGGGGGCATTTCCCGAGTTGGGAGGGGCATCCTCCCCGGGGGTAACGCCGACCTTCGGAGTCCCCGGGCAGGTGCCCTGACTCAAAACCCACACCCACCCTCCACGGGCGCGTCCACATCCCCTCGGGAGACAGACGGGCAGAATCAGCCGCTGAATATAAAACCTTCCCTGACAGCTTGGGCCTGGCCACGTCCTCCCTTGATGCGGGCACACGGGGCAGTAGCCACTGCCCATCGTCACGTGACGCCCCGGCCCAGAGCACACGCAGGGACCCAGAGACGCCAGGACCCCCAGCGCCCACACCAGCGCCCCGCTCTCCTCCACCCCGTCGGCTCAGCCGTACTTTCACGCCGTCGTTTGGAGGCGTCCCCTGGGCTCTGCCAGGCTCGCGCTGGGACCATGCCGAGGCTGGCAGGCGGGCGCAGGGAGCAGACGCTCCCGGGCTTTGGGCTCCCTGTTGGGAGTGGGAAGAACCTTAGCCCGGCCTCCTGAGGCACTGTCCGTGCAGAGGCCTGCTTCTCCAAGAGCGGACAGTGGACAGAGCAGCCCCTTGAGGTCAGCGGGAGCCGCAAGCAGTGCCGAGGTGCAGGTGGGCCTCTCTGGGCGCAGTGGCCTCTGGCAAGGGTGGCCCCAGTATCCGGCCCAGGGACTGGACAGTGGGCCGCACGGGGCGGGGGCAGCCCTGGTGATGCTACAGAACGTGGCTCTCGCTTCTGTAGCCTGGTGACCCCTGAGGTGTGAAGACTCTGGTTACTTAGAGTCGAGGGTGAAGACCCCTGGGCCTTTCCACAGGCCTTTCCCATGGCCAAGGAAACTTCAGTGCGTCCCAAAGCTGGCACAACCGTGGGGTCTCAGGCTCCCCCCACCACAAGGCGACCTTATGCAGAAATCCGTGGCTTGCTCTGAAGGCGGGAGGAGAGCTATGTTTCCTCTGTGGCTCAGTGGTAAAGAACCCGCCTGCAATGCAGGAGACACAGGTTCAGTCCCTGGGTTGGGAAGATCCCCCAGAGGAGGAAATGGCAGCTCACTCCAGTATTCCAGAGAACCCCATGGACAGAGGAGCCTGGTGGGCTGCAGTCCATGGGGTCGCAGAGAGTCGGACATGACTGAGCAGCGGAGCAGGGGCACACGGTGAAGGCGGGCAGAGGGCAGTGCGGGTCCTCGGCTGAAGGCCCATCAAGACATGTCGGACAGCTGGTCCCGGGCCGGCGGAGGCGACAGCCCCACAGTGTGACCCCAAAGAAAAGTGATGATCTTACACACTTCACGTATCCATTTCTGTGACATGAAGCGCAGTCACACTGCTGTACGGCCTTCACCACGTCCGTCGCCGGAACTTTCTCATCTTGCAAAACTGAAACTGTCCTCATTTAACCCCCGGCCCCTCCTGGGAGTGCATGGTAAAGAATGTGACCTTGGACGTCCCCGGTGGTCCAGCGATTGAGAATCCGCCAGCAAATGCAGGGGACACGGGCTCAGTCCCGGGTCTGGGAAGATCGCACGTGCAGCTGAGCAGCGAGGCCCAGGGGCCACGACTACTGAGCCCCACTCTGGAGCTTCTGCTCAGCAACTAGAGGAGCCCACGTGCGGCAACAAAGACCCAGCAGTCAGAGACAAACAGCAAGTAAGATCGCAGAGAGAATGTGTCCTTCCGTGACTGCACACCACATCCTCAGGGCCACGGGTCAGAGTGCCCTTCCTCCTCAGGGCACCTCGGAGTCCGACGTGTGGCTGGACCACAGGCGCGTCTCCACTCCTCCGGCCAGGGACACGGGCGGCTCCCCTATCCTGGCTGCTGTGACCGCAGGTGTGCAGATGACTTCTCCACACCTGCGTTCACTTCCTTTGTGCGCATACTCAGAAGTGGGGCTGCCGGCTCGTGTGATGAGCCCCCTGGTAGCTTTCTGAGGACCCTCCAGACGGTTTCCATGGCAGCCACTCCATTTTCCATCTCTGCATCCTCAGCCACGCTTGGCCTTTCTGTTCAACAGTGGCCATCCGATGGGCGTGAGGTGGTCCCTTCTCTGGGGCCCCACCCCTCGCCCTAAGCCCCTGGGATGTGGGTTTCATTCCATGTGCAGATAGAGGGTGCGGGCGAGTCCCCAGACTCAGGTGTCACTTCCCCGCGTGAGGGCCGGGCCAGCACAGGGGCCGGGGGTGCGTGGGGAGCAGCCAGTGGGAGGGCACTTCTCGGGTGGGAGGTAGGTGACACCTGTCTTGGCCCAAGCTGGCCCGGGCTGGACCAATGGTCCCCTCTGGTTGGACAAGTCCTCCACGAGCTGGCAGCCCACCGCCTGGACCACAGCACGGCCCTGGGTCTGTCCCAGTGCTGACCCCGTCTTGCCACCCCTTGGGGGGCAGGTCGTGAGGGGTCCCGAAGCCCAGGTGGAGGCTCAGGTGAGACCCATGGGCCCCTTCCTGCTCCCGGCTCCTCTATCAACCGCCCGCCCTCGCGGGTACCCTCTGGACTCGGCGTAGTTCAGTCACACTCCACCTGCTGGGGCCGCGTGGGCAGCACGAAGGGGCCGTCTTCACCTCCCTGTGCCCCGTCCCCGCCCCCAGCCATGTGGGGACCAGACCTGGGCACACAGGTGAGAGCACCCCCCGCCCCACGGGCACTCGGGAGGACCTGATCTCCTGCGAAAGGAGCCTTCTGGGCTGGGGGCAGGCGAGCCTCAGGGGACAGAGGGGCAGGCTCTGGGGGCCCAGGCCCCTCACAGGGAGGGCCCCAGAGCCCGGCTTCCCCTGCAGTCCCGCCCCTGGCTGTTTTCTAGCACATTTAGAGAAGGAAGAAGCAGGCAGTGTCCCATGTCCTAATGGGGAGCCTCTGGCTTTGCTGTCTCCGGGTTCATTTTTATTTTAAGAAGTCTGCTTTTGCATGCTAATGTTTGAAGCAATTATTGCTGTTATGAGACCAAGTACAATTGTAGAAAAATTCCCACGGGCTCCCTCCTAAAGGTTCCAAGTCAAAGGAGGCCTGAGTGGGCTCTCACCTGGCATGTTCGCAGGCTCCGGGCTCAGGGCCACGCAGCGGAGATGGTGCTGTTGAGACGTTCGCTCCCAGAGTTTAAAGTGACCTGGAGCAAGAGTGGGCGGAAATTGCTTTAGGGAAATCAGATTAAATCACAAATGAAGCCGTTTGACAAATCATTACTGAGCACTTGTTACAGGCCAAGTCTTGTATTTTGGCCTTCCCTAGTAGCTCAGATGGTAAAGCATCTGCCTGCAATGCAGGAGACCCGGGTTCAATCCCTGGATGGGGAAGATCCCCTGGAGAAGGAAATGGCAACCCACTCCAGTATTCTTGCCTAGAGAATCCCGTGGACAGAGGAGCCTGGGCAAAGTCCATGGGGTTGCGACAAGTTGGACACGACCGAGCAACAAAACACACAGTCTTGTATTTATCCTGTGGGATGTGACAGCAAAGTCTAAATATAAAAAGAACTCCCACAAACCAAGAAAAGTGTCAAAGCTGATCATTCACAGAAGTGAAAGCATCTCAAGTGGGAAAACACTCAGCTCCACAGATACAATCAAAAAAGGTGAATGTAAAACAACCAAGCGCCAATCTTTTTCTTGCCCATGAGGTTGGCGCAGATAAAGAGCTTCAACTTTTAGTGTTGGCGAGCAAGTGCAGAAGTGAGCTCCTCCATGCTGGGGACGGGGGCATAAATGGGCACAGAGGCTTTCTAGCGCAGTCTGGAAACGCACCTCAAAAGTCCTCCAAGTGCTTAACTTTCGACCAGGTGAAATCATTTCCAGGAGCTTTCCTGGTGAAATAGCTACCTGAGATTCAAAGTGCACGGACCGCACCCCCGTGAAAGGGACTGGGACCCCAGCCCAGGGCAGGGACAGGCAGGCTCCGGGACGCTGGCCGACAGGACGGCACCCCGGCCCCCACCCCTGCTTCCTTCCTGAACCAGAGACGCCCCTAGCACAGGCCCCGTCCTAGCAGCCAGAGAGGGTCCGAGGGAGGGTCTTCCCTGCCGGCCTGGAACCCAGCCGTCACCCCCGGGGGAGCCGGCGGCTGAAGGCACCCCCCTCCCCGCCCCCCTCCGGGTGGGGTTGTCTGTGATGCCAGCAGACGAGCTAGCCAGAAATAACAGGAAACCAAGGTGTTTACCTGAAACTGCAGAAAGTTCATCAGTTTAGAAAGAGTTTATAAGCAAGACCTCAAAAATACAGACAAAGTGGAGATGCAAGAAAGAGTCGAGATACGCCGTTAACATTCTGAAACTGATATCCTGACCAAGTGGTGGGTGTGGGTCTAGGGGGTCCCTGGGTCTCCCAGTCCATCCCCTCACTCACCACCGCCCTCAGTCAATGAAGGGGACTGAGCCCAACAAAGGGGGCTCTGGGAAGGCGGGTCTCCACTGTGAGGGTGGCCCATGTGAGCTACAGTTGTGTGGGGGGGTGCAAACCCACCTGGGAGCCTTTGGGACGCCCCCAAACCACATGAGCCCAGGAGGAGACCCCCCAGCCTCGCCCTGGGCGAGGGGCCAACCCCTTGTCAGGACTGAGATTTGGGAAACCTGGGTGGGTGGTCCCTCCCCCGGGGCTGCCCTGCCAGCTCCTGCCTTAGCAGCTGGGAGCAGAGGGGGACCGCTGTCTCTAGAAGTCACTTCTGCAAAAGTCAGAGGAAGTGGCCCAACTGTCGGTGTGCGTCCCCCAGCAGGGGCGAGGCCTGCAGGCAGAGGTCTATGCAGAGAGCACAGGCTGGCAGGGCCGGCGCGGGGGTGCGGGGGGCGTCCTGGGCCCTGCCTGGCGCCCCCGCCCGCCCTCCTGTGTAGACAGAGCTCTGACTCTGGGTCTGGGGTGGCGGCCGTGTCTGCCTGGACTGGTGGGGGTGGGGGGCCGCGTTGGGAGGAGCGGGGCGGGGGTCGGGCACGTGGCACAAGGCCCGGGCCAGGGCAGCCAGGGGCTGGGACGGCGCTACCCCCGCAGCGCAGTCCGGCCCTGCCCAGGCCCGGTGGGCTCCTCCTCTGCACCCACCTCCGGGCCGTCTGCCCCGCACAGCTTGGCCCGTCCTTGGGCTCGTCCGGGCCCTTCCCCCTGGATGCCCACTTGGCTTCAGGTCTCTGCCCCGGCTTCTCCGGGGGTCTCTGGACCCCGTGGCCTGGCCTCCTCCTGCTTCCTCTCGTGTCCTCCGTCCTCTGCGTCTGCCCCACCCCGTGAGCTGAGCGACCCGGGAGGGGGCTGTGGGTCCTCCCCACCTCAGCGTGTCAGCCAAGACACCGCCCAGCCCGCCCAGGGGGGCGGTGGGCTGTCCCCCCCAGCATCCGCACCCCGCCCACCCAGAGGGCCCTGGCCCCTCCCCACCCACGGCTGGGGCTCTTGCAGGCGGGAATCGGGGGACCTAGGTCCCCCCTTGTTCTCCCAGAGTCGGGTGCTTAGAGGGACACGTCCCCCCCGCCCAGGCCCAGCTGCCTGCTCTCCCTGCCCTCACCAGAGTCCCGTCCACCTTGGGAGACCCACAGGGCTGGTCCCGGCTGCGGGGGAGGTGGAGTGACAGGCCCCGCAGGAGGCCTCAGCAAGACAAGTCCCCCTTTCCGCAACACGGGCCTGGGCCTGGCGAGCTTGCGGTCCCGGGTCTGCGCTCCGGGGCGGGGTGGGGGCCCAGTAGCCACAGGCCGTGGGCTGGGTGGTCGGGGCCAGCCTGAGGCTCCTGCTCTTGGGTTCCAGCAGCTGTGGACGCCGGCCCTGTCCCTGCTGGCCCTGGGTGCCACGCTGGAGGCGGCACGTCCCGGAAGGGCCCCCGGACCCCCCAGGAGGGAGAGACATGACCGGGAGTGGCCTGGCCCGCAGAGCTGTCCCTGGACACGCCACGGCCCGTGGGTGCTACGCGTCCCTCCCTTCAGTTAGAACAACGTTGAAAGGTTTCACTCGAGCTCTCGCAACAGGCACCACCACAGCGCTGAGGACCAGCCCGCCCACGGGCCTTGCCTCCCGGTTCCCATCTCACGTTGTGGGACCCAGTCGCGGCGGCTGATGGCCTGTCCTGTGGCTGCCATGCAGCGCCTTTGCCGGATTTGCCTCAGCTGGAACTTTTGGGTCATTTCCACCTCCTACCCCCGCCTCCTCACGCCAGCACGCTGACTTCATTTCTGTCTGCCCACAGTTCACACTTCGGGGCGGGACCTCCCAACCTGGGCCCCGAGCTCAGTGAGCTCACTGCTCTCACGCGGCCCAGGCTCTCTAGCCCCGGGCATCCATAGTCACCACTCCCCTTAAGGAAGGCTTGCACAGCGTGCTCCAAAAACGCAGCTGCGTCTCCCTGGCGGCTAGTGAGGTTGGACAGCCCCGCCTTGTTCCACGGTGCCCAGAGTCGTCTGTGTCCCCCAACGCTGCCTGGAGGGTCCCCTAAAACATCACCCTGTTGTCGCCCAGGCAGGGATGGCGGGAAGCACCCGGTCCTCAGCGGTCAGAGCCCCGGCCCTCCATTCCTGGCAGATGCCCCGGGACCCTGCACTGTGCCCAGCACTGAACGCCCCGTCCTTCAGCCTGCCGCCCGGCCAGCAGGGCCCCTGTCTTGGGGTCGCTCCTCACACCCACATGCCCCCAGCCCCCCCGGCTTTATTCTCACCCCACCAGTGCCCCCAGAGCCAGCGGCAAGCAGGTGTCCTGTCGGGGCCCTGAGGGCCCAGGCCCCAGGCAGGGAGCTTCCCCAAGACGGAGCCAGGCCCCCGCACCTGCTCCCCGCTACCGGCCCTGGAACTGCCAGGCTCCCCCCCACCCAGGCCCCCTGGTGCCCGGGGTCTCTCTCGGTGAAGAACACTGTGAAGACCCTCGACCGAGCCCGCACCTTCATGCCAAGGAGACCCTTCTGCTTTCAGCCCCGACCCCGACGCTCCCGCGGGAGCCCAGGACTCACCCCAGGACGTCTCGGCAGGCGCGGCTGAGAGCTTTCAGGAAGTAGCGGGAGTATCTCTAGAACTCCCCGAAACCGCAAACAGAGCAAAACTGGGGGTGGGCCGACCGGCTGAGGCGTCTTCTCACTGGTGCTGAGAGGACGGCCTCGTCACTGTCCTGAAAACGGATCCAGGCCGCTTCTGCTCACGCTTCTGGCAACACCCAGAGCTGCTTCCACTCAGGACTTCCCAGGCGGCTGGGCCCGACATGGGGCCAGCTGGCGCGAGCTGCAGGGACCTACTGAACCCCGACAGCAAGGCTGGACGCCCAGGGCGGGGACCCCCAGGAGCCCCTGGGCTCAGGCCTGAGGGTCCCTCCTGGGCCGCTGGGCACAGAGCAGGGCTGTCAGGCAGGAGGCCTTGCCCCCGGGGATGCTCGTGGGGCGCTGGGAGCCGGGCTGCCTCCCGGCACCGCCCCCATGGGCCCAGGACAGTGCCTGGCCCCAGCGCCCGGCCGTCTCACGGAAGCCCCCAGGGCAGGACCCAGGCAGGGCCTGTGCTGGGCCTGGGTGCTGTCCCTGAGCCCCCGGGCCCCCTGGAGCCAACCCCAGCCAGGCCGGGCTGTCCGCGGGCGAGTTTCTCCTGAGGGGTCCATGGGATCCCCCAGGAACCCAGGGTCCCCTTGGGAAGGCAGGGCTTGCAGGACCCCAGCCTAACGCACACACCAGTGTCCTCGGAAGACGGCGGGTTGCGGAGGACCCGCCGCCTCACTCGGTCACCCTGGGCTGGCTCTGGGCTCCGAGGTGAGGCGCTGGGGACCCCGCTGCGGTCCCAGCTCCGGGCTGGGCCCCTTAACCTCTGTAGGCCACCTGTGCCCAGCAGCAAGGCGGCAGGTGGAACCAGCGCCCTGCTCAGCGCATCCGGGGCTGGGGAGCCCCCGGAGGGCAGGCGCCCACTTGGCACTTTTCCTCGGGATGTCGCCTTGCAATTGGACGCTGCCTCCCTCTCAGCAACCTCCCTACTCGGAGTGGTCTCTCAGGGGGGTCCCAGAGCGCCTGGGGAGCCGGGTGTGGGGCACCTGGGAGTCTGGGCATGGTACTCACCTCAGCCCCCCAACACCTGCCCAGGGGTGACGGCGTCAACCACAGGCCGCTGCCAAGGGTGCCACACACCACCCAGGGGTGCAGGCCCAGACGAGCGGTCTACAGTGGAGCTGAGGCTCGGTGGTCCGGGGGTTCCTCGGCATCTGAGGACCTAGGGCCTCAGCAGGAGCGGAGCCCGCTTCAGGGCCACAGGCCAGTGCCCTCGGAGATGCTGGGGGACAGCTGTCATCGCGGGGCGGCCTGGGCCCTCCCGGGACTGACGCTTCCTGCGACCCCCCAGAGGTAACACGTGTTCCCGGCTGCCCCGCCCCCAGCAGACAGGCTCGGGCCTCCGTCCCCCCAGGCCATGGCCATGGCGTCAAGGAGGGCATCCCTGAGCCCTTGGGTTCCTCAGGGGGGCCTGGGAAGGGAGCCAGCCCCTGGGAGCTGGGGGCCGCGAGCCGGGCAGCAGCAGCGCCCACCCCACCTGCTTCCAGGCGCAACTCCCAGCCAGCGAGGCAGGTGTGGGCAGTGGGGTTTCGGGGAGCCAGGGCCCTGGTGCGTTTCCTGAAGGCTGAGTGTCTTGCAGGCAGGATGAAGGGGGATGCTGCGTCCCTCTTCTCAACATGCCCGGGGGCCGCTCCAGTAGAGGCTGCTAGCTCCCAGGGCCCCCCTTCCACCAGGCAGGTACCCCGATCCCGTCTGCAGCATCACGTCACCTCCTCATCACAGGGGAACGTTAGTCGCTGTCTGAAGCGGGTCGTATAGTCACAGATTCAAACCTGAGAAGACATGAGGGGCAGGTGGTGGCGGCCCCCTCGGGGCGCCGTCCGGACACCTGCTGGAGAGGGTGCTTCTCCGGGCCACCGGTCTCCGCTCCCCTCACCGCCTCTGAAAGTTTCACAGGAAAAGGAGGGGAGTCCTGACGGCCCGAGTGACCACCACCCACACCAGCGCCAAGACTCCCAGGCGAGCCTCGTGTCTGTGAGCAGAATCTGGTCCCTGGCTCAGCGCCGTGCTCCCCTCCAGAGCCTCCGCACGCCCTGCCCGCCGTCCTCGGGCCCGACAGCCCCTCGGCGGTGCCCCGGTGGCGCACGGCGGGCACGGCGCAGCCAGCAGGCGTGCCTGCTGATGTCGGGCGATATGGCGGCCCCACTCGGAAGCAGCGCTCCCCGACATTCACTTTCTGAGGTGACCTGGCCGCTGTCCCCTGAAATGTCACACATTCCAGATGTGCTTGACTGGGTATTCCCCGTGTCATCTAACGTGTTCCCCCAATGCGGCTTTCCCGTGTCTGGGAAGTGGGTCTGAAGCTCGGGCAGGTTCATTAGTGTTTCTGGCCCTGGGACCCCCATCATGAAGGCACGCCTGGGGGCTCGTCCCCCACCCCGGCCGTCCTTTCCAGAGCTGAACCCCCCACTCCCAACCCCAGGGCGGCCTCCGCGCTGGGTCTGCCGAGTGGCGACTTTCCCACCACGTGGTGTCTCCATCTGTGATGGCACCAGCAGGCCTGGCGGCGGGGGTTAGGGAGCTGCGCCCTCCCTGCTCGGCCAGCCAAAGGTCAGTAAGTCACCTGCCGCTGTAGCTAAGATGTCACTCTTTCTCACTCTCTGTCCCTGAGTATCACTAAGGACTCAGAGATTTTTACTGCGGCAGTTGTAGATAACAAGATCTACCATTATAACCACTTTCAAGAGACAGCGCGGTGACGCGCACCCTCAGGCTGCTGTGTGACCGTCACCCACACCATCCGTCTCCAGGACGCTCCTCTCTCCAAACGGAATTCTGCCACCGCCCTCCCCCGCCCCCCTACCTCCGTCTCTGTGGGTCTGACGGCTCCGGGGCCCCCGACGAGTGGACCCTCCCAGGAGCAGCCTTTGGTGATGGGCCTGTCTCACTCCGCACGAGGTCCTCAGGGCCGGCCCACGCTGGAGCAGGTGTCAGACGTGCCTCGCCGCCCGCGTGGACCACGTCTGCTTATCCATCGCCCACCCGTGGACACGCGGGTTGCTTCCCGCCTCGGGCTGCCTTGGGTAACACTGCTGTGAACACGAGTGTGCGGGACTCGGGGTTTTCATACCACGGTGTGTTTCCTCCGTCGACTTCAGCTGTTGCCCCTGAGGACCCTCAAGTTGCCCCAGGCCGGCTGACCCCTCTGCCCCGCCTCCGTGGGGGTGGTCCCGTGCTCCGCCTCTTCAGCTTTGCTACTCTGCTACGTGTTGCCCCTCCACCTCCAAACCCCTCCTGCTGGGAGCAGGCCCTACTTCCTCGTGTGTGTCCGTCTGAATGTGCCACCCCTGATCCACTGGGGAGATGACCGTTTTTCTTCTTCCAGAAAGTCCGCCAGGCCTCCCTGACCCCTGCGCCCCTCCAGTGGAGCAGGGTTCTGCCCCCAACTCTTGAGCCTCAGTGACGCTGTCCCTGAATCGGGGGCTGGGGAGGGGAACGGGGGCTCCAGGGTTTCCTCGGGACTCGGTGCTTTCACAAAGGCGCAGGAGTTCCCCAGTGCCCTGCAGAGAAGGGGCTTTCGGGGTGGTTTTGGGGAGAGCTTCCTCGGGAGAGAAGAAGCTGTGAACGAAAAGGGGCTTTACAGAAGCTGTCATCCCAAGAGCTTGGTGATTCTGAAACTCGTCACCGGCCCATCTTCCTCTGCCTGGGGCGCATGGGGAATGTGAACCATGGGTCGTGGTTTCAGCAGGGTTAAATGGTGCTCCAGATCAGCCCGGAACAGGCTGCGCACCCCCTCAGAAACCCCAGACAGCAGCGCTGAGCGCGCGGAGTTCTCTCTCTCCCCGCCTCGGCTGGCCCAGCCGCTCCCACGACCAGCTGGCTTGTCTCTTGGTCAAAACTGGCTACTTGAGCTCCAGCCTCCACATCTGCATTCCAGGTGTCAGGAAGGGAGGAAGTGGAGGGGAGAGGGGCCCCTGCTCTTTGAGGAGATGCACCAGAATCCCCAAATCCTGGCCCCATCTCCTCAGGAAAGCACTGCTGCGGCCGTGCCTGGCTGGGGGGATGGCTGGAAATGTGGTCTTTGATTCCACGGCGCCCGCTGACCCCGGGTGCTGTTCCTAAACGAGCGTCAGGGTATGCGGGGAGGTGCTGCCCCAGGCACACGTGGTCACCAGCTTCTCCCACTTGGCGAAGGCAGGTCCCAGACAGGTGGGCGGGGTGCGTGCTGGCCAGGCCCAGGGATGAAACTGCCCCCAGATGGGAAGAGGGTCCAGAGCGGGCTTGATCTGGGAGGAGGGCGGAGCTAGGCGAGCGGGCCTGGGGGGCAGACGAGCAGGGAAGATGGAGGGGGCGGGGCCCGTGGGGCAGCCCCTCCTAAGCAGGCTTCCTCCTCCCAGGAGTCCCGGGAGACCCGCTGCCCGGAGCCTGCAAAGCAGGGTCCACGCGGGGAACCCAAGCCTTCAGTCCCCGTGGCTCTGGCCCACACGTCTTCCCGCTCCAGTGGCTTGGGCCCACCAGCTTAACAGGCCTTGCTAGACCCCGTCTCCACCAACAGAATACTGCTCCTCCCAGGGAAGTTAAAGATGGCAAACGACATTACTGTTCTCTCCAGGATTTCCAGAACGACCCATCCACTCGTCAGAAGAAAGCATCAAGCATGCTTTGTCTGGCGGTATTTTGTGAACCAGGATCACCAGTGTCTGTTGGGGGCACCAGAGGGTTCCGGACACGGGACAGGGTCACGGGCCCACCAGATCCTGCTCTGTGACAAGCCCGCCCCCTCTGTCTGTCTGTCCCTCTAGTCCACAAGCCCTGGGGGCTGTGGGTTTGCACCCCATTCTCTTTGGTCCCTGAGTCCACCCATCCTTTGTGCATATGCCCCACGAGTGCAAACCATTCTCTAAAGACTATGCTCGAGACTCCCCTGGTGGTCCAGAGGCTAAGACTCTGTGCTCCCAATGCGGGGGGCCAGGGTTTGATCCCTGGTCAGGGAACTGATCCCACATGCTGCAACTAAAGATCCTGCATGCCTCAACAAAGAACAGAAATCCCGACTTGAGTGCAGAATTCAGACCTGGCGCTGCCGAAGGAAGAAAGGATTTTTGTTTTTCTTAAAAAGACTGAACTCACATCCAGCGTCTGGACAGTAACAATTGTTCTTGGGATGGTGAAAGGGGAAACTGAAACTTGGAGGACCAGAGGTTTGGAAAGTAGCAAGAGACTTTCTCCTTTACACAGGAAAGAAAAAAAAAACCCACAGCTGTTGGGGAGGACGCGGCTACCGGGGCAGAGAACAGCAAGGCTTCAGAAGAAAGCGGGTAGCTGTCCCCTGGCCCTGGCGGCTGTCCCCCGGCCCCGGCGGAAGACAGGTGGGGGCCGCAGGCCCCTGCCCCAGGGCAGGACAGACTTGGCTCTAAATGGAACCCCAGTGGGAAAGTCTGCAAGGCCGTGAAGTTAATAGAACTGTGCAGGAGGGTGTCTTGGCAGCCTGGCCAGAGAAGGGCATTAAAAATGTGTCCAAAAGCACTACATGAGGCAAAAAAAAAAGGGGGGGGAAGAATCTGGCAATATCAACAGTGAGGCTTTCTGTTCAGCCAGGGGTGCCTGGCCTGAGTTAACACGTGAGGACAGAACAGGAGAACACAGGTGCTAAGATGAACAAGAGCTCATCCTGAAGGCGCACAAGGAGCTTCTGCAGGTGGAGACGGGCACGTGAGGGGCACGGGCACCTCTCAGACGTGGCTCTTGCCACTCCCGCCCGGGCCACGGCGTGTCCACGCACCCTGAGCGTGGTCCCTGGCCTCCCCAGGGAGGGAGCCTCAGCAGGCAGAGCGCTGGTGGACAGTACTCAGTGTAGCCAGCTGGGAACCCCGAGCCAGCCCCGCTGGTGAGTGGTCACCCTGTCAGGGCTGCCCCCCCAGGACCTGGGGCGGCATCTGGTGAGTCAGCCCCGCTGCGGGATGGGCAGGAGGAGGCCGCCCGCTTCGTCAGCAGCTGTTTAATCAAGTGCCTACTGCGCATCAGGTCCAAGCAGGACCACAACAGACCCCGTCCACCGTCAGGGCCACCCCCTCCCCAAGCACAGCCCAGGCCTGGCTGCAACCCAGTGCCCCCAGAACAGGCCCTCGGGCCCTGCTGCACCCTCAGCGGCCCTTGGGAACCGCCCGCTTTGCCTCAGGGTCCCAGGACCCAGGGAGGGTCTCAGAGGTCAGGGCCTCCTTGGGGGCACAGCGGGATGGCCTCTGCCCAGCAGAAGCGCAGGTGTGTGTGGCCAGTGACCTCCCCCGGGGCAGGGAGAGCTAGACAGAAGCCAAGAGGCGGCCTGGAGCACCTCTTCAGGCTGGGCGCGGTGGCCAGGGCTCCGCCTCCTTTCCTGGCCGCTACTCCCAGGCTCACTCGCTGTCAAAGGTCAGCCGCAGACAGCAGGTCTCCAGTGAGAGAGGGAGCCTCCCCCCAGAGCCCTGCCCCGAGGCTCCCATGGGCCTCACTTCCCTGCAGCCCAGGGTCCCCAACCCGGAGGTTTTGTCCCCGGGGACACGGCCTCCCTGGAGACGGTGTTGGGTTTCCTTCCTGGGCCAAGGGTGCTGCTGGAGGCTAGGGATGGTGCCAAGCATCCCTAACGCCCAGGAAGGACAGCGCCCTTCAGCACAGAGAAGCTTCCAGCCCCAAATGTCAGCAGGGGCTGCCCGGCAGCCCTGCGCAGAGGGGCCCCCTGACCCACGGCTGCCCCAGGCTCCAGGGAGGCCCTCAGAGGTGCCAGGAGGGCGGGCGGGCAGGAACTCGCCGTGAGCCCTGCGCTGCCCCGCAGGGTCCGAGCCGCTGCCCCCCCCCCCCCCCCCCCCCGCCCACCTCTCACCCTCTCTACTAAGTGGAAAGCGGAAGTGACCGGGAGGCAAGCGGCCGGGGCTGGGCAGTCAGGGCGCTGGACTCGGGCTCCCCCTCCCCCACGGACGCAGCAGAGACAGTGGCCGCGTGTGGAAAAAACACCCCGGCTGGCGTGTGAGCTGCTCGCGCCGGAAGCAATCCGGTTTCCTCTGCAGGAGGCCGGGGCTCCAGCCGACCGCAGCTTACAGCGTTCGGGTAACAGCGCATGGGGCCGCCGGGCTGGGGGGACCGGGCCTGCAGCTGGGATCCCCGGTGACCAGGCGGGGGTGCAGCCAACCCACGGCCGGGGCTCTGCTCAGGGCGGGGCAGGGGGTGTGCGTGTGAAGCCACCGCCTGCACTCCCAGCGCCTGGGCTCCCCCCACCTCAGAAACGCCAGGACAGGGCGGAGCGGCCCCCGCTTCCTGCCCCTCGCTGGAGGCTCACGCCGGGGGCCTGTTACCTGCCCGGACGGGGAGCCCACCCGCCCGGACGGGGAGCCTGTTTCCTCGCACGGGAGCCCAGTCCACACAGGCGCTCACACACGCGGCCACGGAGGCACGCACCGCACACACGGGCACACACACACACTGGCAGACTCGATGTGCCCACCCCCGCCCCGCCCCCAGCCCTGGCCCACTTTCCTCCCCGCGATGGGCGGTCGGCCGGGCTCCACTCTCCCGCGCTGAGACGCGGTGCAGGCGGCGCCCCAGGCAGGGCGTGAGCACCTGCGGGGTGGGGGCAGAGCGCCCGCCCCTGAGCAGAGGCCGGAATGAGCGGCCCCCTGCGCCCAGCCTCTGCGCGGCTCCTCCGCCGTCTGGCCCCTCCCTCAGTCTCTGCCGGCCAGGCTTGGGGAGGTGCCATCTCTGCCCCGGGTGAATTCCAGGACTGCCTCTTTGAGGCCTCCTGTGACATTTAGGGTGGGCGTTTCTATTTCCAGGGGCTTCCCAGGTGCCATTGTGGTAAAAGAGTCCGCCTGCCAACGCAGAGACACAAGAGACACGGCTCGATCCCCGGGTCGGGAAGATCTCCTGGAAACGGAAATAGCACCCACTCCAGTATTCTTGCCTGAAGGATCCCATGGACAGAGGAGCCTGGTGGGCTACAGTCCGTGGGGTCGCAGAGAGTCGGACAGGACTGAGCGTCTGAGCACGCATTTCTATTTCTGCAGACAGAAGAGAACAGAGCCAGTCCCGTCACCAGGGCTGGGCCGGGGCTGCGGTGGCTGCAGACGCGCTTCGTGAGGACAGGGAGCCCTCTGGCCCCCGGGCTGCGGGCCTCCCCGTCTCTCTTCACTGCCTCCTGCAGCACTCTGCGGCGTCCATTCTGTAGCCTTCTTTCTCTCTTCCCTGGGTCAGGCAATTCCTAAGAATTTTATTATTTTTCATGCTGCTGAAATGGAACTGATTTCTGCCCCCAACCACCCACAACAGATGCCTTGGGAATTGGCAGGAGTGCAAATGCCTCGGACTTACAGTGTAGGAAAAAAAAGGAACAGAATGGAACTTGCTTCTAATTTCCTTCCCAGCTTCTCTGCTGTTAGTGAGTAGAAATGCAGCTGATTTCCTTGTTGGCTTTGTATCCTGCCCCTCAGCTGGAATCCTCAGGATTTCCTACATGTCAGATCACAGCATCTGCCAACGGAGGTCATTTTGCTTCTTCCATTCCCCTTGGTCCCGCTTGCACTGGTGTGACCCTGCAGAGAAAACCTGGTGTTTGGTGTTCAGCCGCTCAGTCGTGCCGACTCTCCGCAACCCCGGGGGCTGCAGCCCGCCAGGCTCCTCTGTGCATGGAATCCTCCAGGCCAGAACACTGGAGTAAGTAGCCGTTCCCTCCTCCAGGGGATCTTCCCAGCCCAGGGACTGAACCCACGTCTCCTGCACTGCAGGCAGATTCTTTACCACGGAGCCACCTGGGAAGTCCAGGAAACTCGTATCCTAACTTCATTCTGCACACAGGCCCCAGCTCCACCGCGAACTCCCTGTTACTGTTGGCGGCTCCGTGTCACTCTCTCGCAGGGAC
Organism: Hydropotes inermis; assembly: GCA_020226075.1. NCBI lineage: Eukaryota > Metazoa > Chordata > Mammalia > Artiodactyla > Cervidae > Hydropotes > Hydropotes inermis. The sequence goes on from CM035284.1 coordinate 64,961,365, forward strand.
CCAGCACCGGGCTGGGCAGCCCCAAGGCCAGTGGGGACAGGGGACAGGGCCCTTCCTGAAGCGCGAGCGCTACGGACATGTGTCCATGTGTTGGATCTCACCTTCAGGTGCCACAGTGGGGTCTGCGGTCCCAGGCTGAGCCCCAAACCCCCACCGACGTCAGGGAGACAGTGGACAGGCTTCCGTCCCCCGCGGTGGCCACGGGCTGCCGCTTCTGCCTGCGTCCCGCGCTCTCAGCCCCGGTTCCTCCCTGCCCCTTGGAGCTGAGAGCCGCCTGCCCACCCGGTCAGAGAGCTGACCTGGCTGTGGGTCACCTCCCAGCTCCAGCTGTCTGTGTGGGAAGACTTCTGAGTGTCGCTTCATCCAAGTTTTTCATTTCCTCTAGCCCATTCCAGTTTTCTAATGATTTGTTCATTTATGTTTTCAGAAATAATATACAGTAGTCTGCAGTGCCTTCCTATTATCTGCCTTTTGAAATGGGTGTTTTTGCACTTTAAAAAACCTTCACACACAGGCAGTGAAGTTCCCTTTGCAGCGTTCAGCTCTGTAGGTTTCCTTTTAAGTGAGTGTATTTACTGATTGGCAGCTGTGCTGGGTTTTGTTGGGGAGCGCAGGCTCTCTCTAGTTGGTGCGGGGGCTTCTCACTGTGGTGGCCTCTCCTGAGGTGGAGCATGGGCTCTAGGGGGTGCGGGCTCAATAGTTGTGGCTCATGGGCTTAGCTGGCCCATGGCAGGTGGGATCTTTCTGGACCAGGGACCGAACCCAGGTCTCCCGCATTGGCAGGCGAATTCTTAACCACCGGACCACCAGGGAAGCCCCAGTTCTATAGGTTTTGACAAATGCACCCAACTGTGTACCCAGGGTCGTGCTGGGAACAGCTCCATCACCCCCACGCTCCCCTCTGCGGCCCCTGAGAGGTAATCCTTCCCCGGCCCCAACCCCTAGCAACCACTCATCTGTCATCGCCCTCTCTTATTTTGCCTCTTCCAGAACGTCACGTGAATGGACCTGTACTGCCCCAGGAGTCCGGAGTCTTTCCTGCAGACAAGATGCTGGGGGCTCATGCCCACCGGGAGGCACCTTGTGGACAGTCCGCAGGGGCCAGCGCCGCGCCAGCCGGATGACACCTATTTTGTTTCCAGTTTGGGGCGACCGTAAATAAAGCTGTTGTAAAGGTTCATGCACAGGCGTTTGCAAGGACGTGAGCTTTCACTTCTCTTGAGTAAATATTAGGAGTTGGAAGCCCTGGGTCACCAACTGCTGAGATGTGACCCCGCTCTTCCATCAGGCTACACCGCCCTGCCTTCTCACCGGTGACACGTCGGGAGTTTTCGTTCACGATTTTGTTCACAAATTTGTCGCACAGTTTCTCACGTGGTGTTGCTCTTTTACTCGTGTTACTAGTTTCTGCTGTTCTCTCACAGGTGGTATTGCACTGTGGCTTAATTTGCATTTGCCCAATGACGGGGAGGGAGCATCTTTTCACGTGCTTATTTGCCGTTACCAGGACACCTTCCTCCACGCTCTGTTCAGGTCTTCTGTTGTTGCAGTCGCTCAGTCGTGTCCGACTCTTTGCGACCCCACGGACCGCAGCACGCCAGGCTTCCCCGTTCTCCACTATCTCCCGGAGTTTGCACAAACTCATGTCCATTGAGTCGGTGATGTCATCCAGCCATCTCATCCTCTGTCATCCCCTTATCCTCCTGCCTTCAGTCTTTCTCAGCATCAGGGTCTTTTTCCAATGAGTCAGTTCTTCGAATCAGGTGGCTGAAGTATTGGAGCTTCAACTTCAGCATCAGTCCTTCCAATGAACATTCAGGACTGATTTTCCTTAGGATGGACTGGCTGGATCTCCTTTCGAGTCCTGGGACTCTCAAGAGTCTTCTCCAACACCACAGTTCAAAAGCATCAGTTCTTTGGTGCTCAACCTTCTTTATGGTCCAACTCTCACACCCGTACATGACGGCTGGAAAAACCCCATCGCTTGAACTTTATGGACCTTTATGTTTGGCCCATTTTCAAATCAGGTTGTTTGTTCCCTTACTGTTGAATTCTGGAAGTTCTCTACTTATTCTGAAAACAAATCCTTTATCTGATACACGTTTTGCAACCATTTTCTGTTTGTGGTTTCTCAGTTCCTTTTAAGTCTAACATTGCATCTTCTTCTTGATTTATATTGTTAAATTTGTGTTTTTTCTTTCCTTTTTAAAAAATACTGATTTGTTTACTTGGCAATGCCAGGTCTTAGTCGTGGCACATTGGATCTTCACTTAGCGTGAGAACTCTTGATGGGACATGCAGGACCTAGTTCCCTGACCAGGGATGGAACCCGGGCCCCTGCCTTGGGACCGTGGACTCAGCCCCTGGCCACCAGGGAAGTCCTTCTTTCCTTTTTCTCACAGGTTTGTCTGTTTCATTGGTTGAGTCTCTTCAAAGGACTAACTTTCTCTTTGCAGACCTATTCCTTCGCCTTTGCTTCCCACTTCATCCTTTCCCAAGCTTGGTTTTATCTCTATTTTCAAGCTTTCTCCAGGGTCGTTCTGTTCCCCTATCAATGCCTTCTTTCCCCCCCCCCCCAACATTTTCATTTGATTTGCAAAACTCAGGGAGAACTGGCATTCAGCGTAGTCCCTCTTCGGGAGTGCTGTCTGATTTTGACCAGTGCTCCAGCTAATCGGCTACTGGTGCAGCCAAGTATGAACTATTCCCTCTGGCCCCTCTGCAGCCCTCCTACTCCCCTTCCCCCGTGAGGCGGGAATGCGGCTGACAAACCCGGGGCTTCCTTCTTTCCCATTATCTGGAAGCACCGCTGTTGCTGCCCAGGCACCCCCCAAGTCTGGATACACAGTGTTTTTATTATCACTCAGCTCTGGGTATTTAAAAACTTCTTTCATGATCTCTTCTTTAGCTCATGATGTTTTAAGAGCTTTTGTTAATTAATTCACTTATCTGTTTTCGACTGCACTAGGTCTTCACTGCTGTTGGGAGGTTGTCCTCTCGTTGCGGCAAGCAGGGACCCCAGGTGCTTGCAGCACATGGGCTCTGCAGTTGTGGCCCACGGGCTTAGCTGCCCCACAGCATGTGGGATCTTCCCGCATCAGGGATCTAACCCGTGTCCCCTGCATTGGCAGGCAGATTTTTAACCCCTGGACCACCAGGAAGTCCCAGCCCATGAGTTTTTAGCAGTGTGTGCACATGTGTGTTACAGGGCTTATCTACAAACATTTCCCCAATATTGTATTATATTTTCTTTTTTTTATATTATATTTTCAAATACACAGCACAGTTAAAAGAACTGTACAGTGAAACTTCACATACCCCCACCTGTGTTCTACAATGAACAGCGCACTGCACTTGCTCTTTCATGCATCTCTCCACCCACCCATCTATCCATGCCCTTCCATCCATCCATCCATCCGTCCACACCCCATCTCTCCCTTCCTGCATCCATGCACCCATCCGCCCAGCTCTCTATCCATCCACGAGGAGCCTCCTTTTCCCTACAAGTCCTGCTTTCTCACTTGGAGGCCTGCCTACAACCTGGGGTGCTGCTTTCAGCCCCTGTGCCCTGGTAAACAGGAAACCAAGGACAGAGGCCCGATGGCTGGCACCTTGGGACTGCTGCCGCCCACCGCTCAGCCAAGAGCCGACTGTGCGCTCAGGAGAGGCTGTCTCAGACACTCCAGGGGCTCGGAGGGTGCCTCCTAGGAGCCAGGCAAGGGCTAAACCTTTCTCTGGACTGTGCAGCGCGTGGGCACCCTGGCCCTCTGGGTGAATCCTTTGCTGCCCAGGCCCAGAAGAGGGTTCTCTGAGGGTGACACGGAAGCCAAGCCTCGGGGTGCGTGCATGGAAGGACTCAGGAAAGGCTGCACCCTTGACGGCTGGGACACGGTGGGCTGGGGGGGATGTAGTGAGGTGGGCAGGGGAGGGGCAGGTGGGCAGGCCCCGGGCACCGGAGCGAGTGCTGGCGGGGTGCGGGCAATGCCGCAGCTGGAAGAGGGGTGTCCAGCTCCTCCCTCCATGGGGAGGACACCAGAAGGCCAGGGTCTGGGGAGGAGTCTGGGGCTGGAGGCCTGCTCTGAGCACGGGGCCCTCAGGCTGGTGCCTCAGCCGACCTCTGACTGGGGTGGGGGCGCTGCTGCAGGCCGGGGTTCCCCCCCCCCCCCCACCCCCCACAGGCCCTGCGGATAGGCGGGCCCTCCCAGGCGCCCAGCCCCAGGCCCAGCCCCACAGGGTCCCTGGGCTCAGGGAAGGGGCTTCTGTCCCTGGGAGGCGCTCCTGGCTCAGCCACGCCGGGAGTGGAGCGGGCCCCACCCCGCCTTCGGCAGGCCAGCTGTCAGCCCTCCCCCCGGACAAGCCAGCAGCCCAGCCTCCCGAAGGCCGGTGTCTCCTGGGGTAAGGCCGGCCAGCAGCGGGGAATTCTCTTCCCGCCCCCACCCCCTATTTTCACAGAGGAAGCGAAGGTAGAGCCTGGGCCAAGTGTTCAAGGTCACCTCCTAGGAACACAGCTGGGCTCCGCAAGTTTCATGCACCTAATGCCCCCAAGAAGCCGCCTTCCTGCCCCCCTGTTGCACGCAAACTTCAAGATGAGGCGAAAGCTCGGGGGCCTGGGTCCCCGTCTGCGATCCCGGTGTGCGCTCCGGGACAGGGCGGCCGGGCCTCGGGAAGCGGGTCGGCGGGGCTCTGCCGGCCGCCCTGCGCCGCCTGCTGGCCGACATCCGCCCTGCGTCCGCGGGCCTCGCTCGGGGCTCCCGGGATCGCGGGCGCCTCGCGGCCCAGAGCCCCTGCCCCGAGGGGCCGGTAAGGGCAGAGGGAGGCGGAGGCGCGGCCCAAGACCGCCGGCTGGCTTGCCCCGCACCCCTTCGTGCCGTCTGCGTTACCACGAGCAGCCCGGCGACCCCTCAGCACGCCGGGCGCTGGGATACAAAGCCCGACCCCTGCCCCGGGTGCGCGGGACTCACCGCTTCCCCCGCGGGGAGACGGGCGACGGGCGCCCAGGGGCGCGCGGAGGAGCGGGGCGCCCAGCCGCGGGAGCGCCCGGTTCGGGTCCCGCGGAGCCCCCCGCCCCACGAGCGGGTCCCGAGACTCCCGGCTGCCGCCGCCCTCCCCTCACCCGGTCGAGACCCCGAGCCGGCCCCGCCGTACCGAGCTCCCCAGCCCGCTCTGCCCCGGGCCCTGCCGCAGACCCTCGCCGCCTCCACCCCCTCCCGCCGCCGAGAGCCGCCCCTGCCCCCTCCGACCCCGGGCGCGCACCCACCCTCGCCCCGCGGGCCTGAGCGCGCCGGGGCCTGTCGAGGCCGCTGGCAGAGCAGCGCCGGGGCGGGCCTGGGGCCGGGAGAGACTTCGGTGTGTGCAGCCCGGAGGGGCTCCAGGGAGCCCCCGAGCGAGCCAGGGCGGGCAGGGTGGGTGTCTTGGGTCCCCGCACCAACGCGCCCCGGAGCGGGCCGCTACCCCGTGTTCCCAGGCAGCACCCCATCCCGGGCACTGGAGGCGCTCGCCGTGGTGTCTTCTATTTGCACGGTACTCTGCGAGGTAGGTACTGCTCTGGTTCCCATTTTCCAGATGCGAAAATCAAAGTCCAACTGGGATTCGCGCCCAAGATCCAGACGCCGCCCCCAGCTCAGGGAGAGGTCCTCACAGAAACAGCTGGACGGCCATGACCTAGGGGGTCTCATCTGTCTGTGGGGCAGGGCTGGGCCCGCTCCCCCAAGAGGATGAAAATTCCCGGCGCGTGCGGGCATCCAGGGCCCGGGGGCGTCCCTTCCCCAGTCCTAGTCCTCCTGTGCCGGCCCTCCCCGCTCCTTCCCCGGGGGAGCGGCGACCCTCGGGGCGCAGAAACTAGGAGGGAGTGGAGGGAGCCCGGCTCCTGGCAGGGCCGCTCCGGGGGTGCGGGGTGGGCCCCGGCCCCGCCCCGCCCCCTCGGGAATCCAGCTCTCCGCGCCAAACAGCCGAGGGGGCCGAGGGGGCCGCAGGGGCGGCGAAGCCGAGCGCGCTGACACACGCGCCTGGAATTCCCCGGGAGCCAGCGCCCTCGGCGACCCCTCCGCCCTGGGCCGGCCCCTGCCCGCGGGGGCAAGGAGAGGCCGGCTCCCCGACGGGGCGCGGCGGGCGCCGACCCCCTCCTCCTCACGGAGCCGCCCCGCCGGGTTCCTCCACGTGCTGCGGCCTGGCCGCCCTGAGGGCGCCCCCGACCACCCGTCTGAGTCCCAGCTGCCTGGATTTGCCCCTCTGCCTGGCGTGTTTCTTCCATCGCAGGAGGGTTGGTCAGGGTTCTCTGCATCCCTGTGTGGTGAACCCGTGGTGGGGGGAGGGGCGTGCTCCCAGTACCCTGGAGGAGACACAGGGACCCAGTCATGAGCCCCCTCCCCGCTGCTTTGGGTCCGCTCACACGTGCGTGCATGGTCACCAAGTGTGTGTGGTCTGTGCTCTTTGCTGTGTGAGGGTGCGGGCCTGTGAGTGTGTGCTGGTGTGGCTGCTCGCTTGGTGCACACCTGTGTCCATGCGCCACAGCACTCTCACACACACACATGCTGGCCACTTCCATGGGGAGTTGTGTGAATGCACAGGGCGGTCACAGGTGCCCGCCCCTGGGGACATTGGGCCCCAGGTTTGCGCAGCCCCCCTTCTCGCCCTGGTCAGCCCTCACCAAGGAATGGTTTGCCACCTGGGGGTCCCAGCTTGTGTGGTGGGCCCAGCCCCTGGGTAGGGCAGGCTTGTGCCCCGGGCACAGACATCCAGCCCAGCTCAACCTCCAGGCTCAGGTGACAACAGAGCCCAGGGATGGGAGCCAGTCACGGGAGCCCCGTCTCCTGATGCCCGGCCACAGGCACCAAGGATGGTGGGGGGTGCCTTAGCGAAGGCCAAGACTGACTGGTCCCGGAGAGGAGGGGTCCTCTGGGCAGATATGCTGGGCGCTGGTGACCCGCGGGGGGACTCTCACCACCAGAAGCAGAAGCGCTAGGGTGCATGGGGCCCGAGGTGGCTTCCCAGGCCTGTGTCTGCCCCGCCCGCACCCCACCGCCCCCAGGGCTGGCAGCGGAAGGAGCAGGGGCCACAGGCTACAAGCTAAGACGTTTCCCTGTGCTCTGGGCCCAGAGGCCAGGCGAGTGCCCCGGAGCCCCTGCCCAGCCCTTCACCCAGAGGCCAGCGGGCTCCCACAGACCGGCCAGGCCCCTCTTGTGCCCACGACCCTTTCCCCTCACAGCTCCTCTCTGCGCTCCCCAACTGGGGCGTGGGCCCAGAGGATGACCCTGAGTTCTGTGCACACCAGCCCCGTCCCTCCTGCCCCTGGCCATCACCACCTGCCAGCTCTGACCGGGGAGGCGGCACAGTGCCCGTGATCAGACCCTGGGCCGGGGCACAGGGCATGCAGGGAGCCAGGGAGGCAAGGGCCCGCGTCCGCTCACTCACTGGGGTCCCGAGCCCCAAGCCCCTCTCAAGCCAGCGCACTGGTGGCTTCTCGGGAAGAAGGTAGAGTCAGGACGGGCCTCCAAGGATGGAGGAGCAGAGGGGACCGCGCTGGGATCTGAAAGGGGGTGGGCACCCTGGTCTCCTGGCGCCCTTGGGTGCCTGGCCAGCACCCCTCCCAGCCCGGAACTGCTGAGGCCTCAGGCCGACCACACCCCGCGACTGAGCACCCCCGGGGCCTCCGTGCCCCCAGAGTTGGGCTGCTGTCCCCGCACATGTGAACCCTGTCCTGGTCCCTGCCTCCCCTGCGGTCATCTTCCAGGAGACCCTGTCCCGCAGCCACAACAGCCTCCAGCTACCCACAGGATCCATCCAAGCTCCCGACGGGGCGACATTCGCAGCCTCCCCTGCCCTGACCCCCATGGACACTCCAACCCAGTAGCCCTCCGCCCCCTGCCCTCCTCAGGGGCTTTCTCACCCACGTGGCCGAGGCTCTTCCATCACTCCAGGGCAGAGGACAGGTGGCCTCGCGCCACCAGTGGCCACCAGGGGGCCCCTTGTTTTGGATGTGGGGTCAGAGCCTTTTCTCTGGGTGCTGGGAGTGGGGAGTAGGGGCAGGAGACACCGACTGTTGGCTGGCGCCTCCTGACTTCGTGAGGGCTCTGCCATGTGGCTACTTGAGCCCACTCCCCAGGTGAGAAAACTGAGGCCAGAGAGAGGGATGCCACCCGCCCGGGCTCTCAGGAAAGTAAGGTTCAGGTCTCCAGGGGTTCTCCAAGTCCACCCTGAATCTGCTGTGTCGCCTCCACCTTGCTGTGTGACTTTGGAAAAGTCCCCCGACCTCTCTGGGCCTCAGTTTCTCCATCTGCAAAATGGGGGTGGGAAGGCACTGCTTCGGCTGCGTGGGGCCAACTACTGGACAGAGCGCTGGGCCCGGCGCCTGGCTGGACTCTGCCCCCTCCTCTGAGCAGGGCTCCACCCCCACCCCCTGCACAGGTGCGTCTGGAAGCCGCCACACCTGCAGCCCAATGGCTCTGCCCCAGCCAGCAGGGAACAGACCCTTCTGGGGAACTTCTGGGGTTGCAACCAGGACAAGCGGGCCCGCCTTCCTGCCAGTGAGCAAGTCGCCGCAGGCTGGGTGCAGACATGTGTGAGCACATCCGAATGGGCCAGGACCCTGTCGCTCAGCGTGACCCCTACGGGGCGGCCCACCGCTGCCCTCTCCCTTCCAAGGCCCCTGCTGGCCCAGGCGGGGCAGGGCCTGCCTGCGCAGAGCACCTGAGGCGGGGTGGTGTCAGGGCTGCGCCTTCCCCGGTGGTAAGGCTGACCGGGTCTCAAGCAGGAGACACCCAGGCCCCACCACCCCCTCCTCCCACCGTGGACCCCACTTTGCCCCTGTGAGGCTCTCGAGGGGGACAGAGGGGTACCGACCACAGCCAGACTGGCAGAGAGGGCCACCAGCCCGGGTGCTGGCAGCACAGGGTTCCCACACTCCTCGGTGCCAGCCTTGGTGCCCCGGCCCTGCCCCACCCTTGCCCGGTGGCGACCAGGGCACCCGGAATGTGGCTGCGGATTCCGTCCCCCGGGGCCACGGATTCCTGTCTCAGTGGGCGAGGGCGGAGGACGGCTTTCCGCCCTTTGGTCCCTGCCAACTCCAGGGAACTGGGCGCGCCCAGGCCTTGCCAGCCAGGCCACAGGGGAGGCTGGGAGGGGGGCAGGGTGGAATCTCACTCCCCGGCTCCCCCAGGCTCTGAACCCCAGCTCCCAGGGCCTAGCCTTCCAGCCTCACTTCACCCCCCATCACCCACCCCCATCACACACACCCCCACCCTGCCCGCCACCGCTGACCCACCCAGAGACCCCAGGACATCCTGGACTCAACCCTAACCCCAAGGACAGAGGGGAGTGGGAGCGGGTGGGCGCTCGGCTCCGCCTCCTCAGCCGCTCTCGGTGGGCTTCCCCACCAGCGGATGTTAATTACAGTAATCAGCGCCCGCCCCCTCGGAGGCCGTGGCTGGGGCTGTTGGGGCTGCTCCTTCCGCCTCGCCACGACCGGAGAAGGGGATGGAGGAGGACTCCTGGGCAGGGGAGGCCGGCCTGGGGCCACGCCCTGGCTCCCAGGAAACAGTGGGCGCCGGTCCGGTCCCACGCACCCACCGGTCAGGCCGCGCCCCCGACCCCTGCCTGGCCACGGGACTGCCAGAAACTCGAGTGTCCTTGGGGATACGGAGAAGGGCGGGGCTTCAGGGTCAGCGCTCGGGCTGAGCAGGAGGCCACCTGCGACCCGACCAGAGCGGCCAGGGACGCTTCCTGGAAGTAGGGGCAGGCACGGGCGCGTGGGTGCAGGAACGCATTCTTGAGCCAACCCCCCACCCGTTGGATAGATGGGTGGCGGCCGGGCTCACGGAGAGCACCCCGCACCGCGGGCGGGCGGCCCACAGTCGCGCACGTGGCCGGCGCGGGAGGGCGGCAGGGGAATCTCGGGACAGGCCCGGATCTCTGCTCACACCTGCCAGGACTCAGGGGCGCACGGCGCCCGGCCCCAGTACGATGGTCCGTACTGCGGCGGCGCGGGGTGCCTTTGTGCGACGTCCTGAGCAGGTCGCGCTCCAGCGCCCGCCCTCGGCCAGCGCCCCGGCCCCGCGCGCATTCCTGGAGAAGCTGGGTGCCCCCAGCGGGAGGTCGGAGGGCACTTCCTGGAAGAGGTGAATTCCCTCTCTGGCAGCGGTGACCCGAGGCCCCGGGCACGCGGGGTGGGACCTCCTGGTCCCAGGAGGTGGCGGGCAGGGAGCCGGTCCGCAGAGATGGTGGGGCGATGGGGCCAGGTGGCCGCCGGCGGGGCGGGCGCCGCTGAGCCCCTGGCTGTCCCAGCGCCTCCCAGCTCGCGCGGGCGGCCTGTGTCGTCGCGCAGGGACTGGCTGAGTGGGAGGTCCGAGCCAGGGCCGCCGCAGAGAGGGCCGGGGAGGCGTGATGTGGGGTGTCCACCCCTCCGGCTCGCCTCCGTGCCTCCGCTCACTCACTGCACACGCTGGGCCAAAACACCTACCAGGAGGGACCGGGGAGGGTGCACACCCTGCCTGCCTCACGGGGACAAGATCTCCGGGATGTGCGCGGGGGCTGCCAGGGGCGAGCGCGGAGGAGTGCACAGAGCCCCTGGGCCCTGGGTAAGCGGGACCAGCAGGAGGGGACTGGGCTGCAAGCCTGCTTCCCCCAGGCGCCCAGGTCTCTCCTTGCTCCCATGTACTCAGCCTACCTGCCCTGACTCCCCCCACCCAGGCTGGACACCGAACACATCCAGGGGGCCCAGAGGGAGGGGCGACAGGAGCTGGGGGAGAGCTGAGAAGGGTGGGAGAGGAGAGAGGGGCCAGGGGTGCCCGCAGTCCAGGGGAGTCCTGAGAAGGGCCTGCGAGGGCCCCACAGAAGTGAAGGTGGACCCACGAGGAAGGCCTGGTGCCGTCCACCGGGCAGAGGGGCGAACGCCGGCAGGGGTGCTGGGTGGAAGAGGCTGGGCTGCAGCGCCGACGTGAGGGCAGAGCGGGCCGGGGAAGTGCTTGAGCTGGGGAGCGCCGTGATCAGATGCAAATTGTGAAAAGATCATGCCAGCAGACACCTTGAAAGCTCGATGTACAGGGTTGTAAACACCCTAATGTTGGAAATTAATTAAGTGGTTTCCAGATTTCTGGCCAGAGATAGTTCTGTGTGGAGCATCACTGTCCATTCATCACTGCTGTGTTTTGAATCTTGAAGACAAGCTTCTAGAAGTAAGGACTCCTGATGGGTGTGCTGCTGCCCAGCCCCCAGCAGTGCCTGCAGGGCCTCTGCCGCCTCCCTGCCCACGGCACCGCGACCCCCGCCCTTCCCACACCCCGCCTAGCCCAGGAACCTGACACCCCCCTCCCGGGCGGCCTTCAGGAGCCCCGATAACCCCGCCCTCAGCCCCCAGCCCCCAGCCCAGACTTCTTCTGAGCACCTGCAGGGGTGCCTGCTGGCCTCGGGCCCTCCCTGACCCCCCACCTCCTTCAGAGACACCCCTCACCTGGCTGCTCAGACTAGAACCTGGGGAGAGGCTTCCCTTCCTGTCCCTCCCACCTCAGTCCAGGCTCCTAAGCCTCTGTCCACTCCAGCGCCCTTGGGCAGTCCGCCCTCACCTGCCCCCGTCCTGCCCGGCACACATCTGGGGGACCCACCCCTGCTGTAAAGTCTGTGGTAGCTCACAGCAACAAGCCCCTGCTCAGCTGCTTGCCTGCGCCCCCACCCCCCATGCTGGGAGACTTGGGGGCTCACCTGCACTCAGGAGTGGGACGTGAAGATGTCAGGGTCCAACCGGAGAAGCTCAGAGAGGTGAGCCCTCAAATGTGGCCAGTTCTGCAGACCCCGGCCTGCTGCTGCCCCTCCCCCGCAGGCTCACAGGGCCTGGCAAGCTCCGCCCACAGCCCCCCACCTCTTCCCTGCCCCCAGTCCTTGCCTCTCTGGCCTTGCCAGGGCCCCGCACCTCTTCATATCTCACTCCTGAGCCCCAGTCAGGCCCCGCGTTCCCGACTGAGGCAGAGAAAGCCCTCACTAAAGGGTCTGCAGAGTGAGACCCTCAGCCAAGGCCAGTGCCCCTGGCTGGGACTCACACCCCGGAGAGGTCGGGTGCCTGGCTCGGGGTCACACAGCCAGCTCAGGGTCCACGTGGCTGAGCAGCCAGGACATCCCCTGGCCCGCCCCCTCCAACACTCCCTGGGAGCTCCAGGCTTGGAGAGGAGCTGACTACAGATCTCAGCAGACTCCAGGCTCAGGCCCTCACCCCCAACATGCGCGCGCGCACGCACACACACACACACGCAAACATGAAGCAGACGGCGGACGGGCATGCACCAGCATGCCCTGGCATTCCTGGCTGACGGTCTGGGAAGAGCCAAGCAGGCCCGGTCACCACCCCGATGTCTCTCAGGAGTTCAGACCACGGAGGGCTGAGCAAGGCACACGAGCGTGGGCGCTGACCTCTGGCCGACTGCGGGGGCGGAAGGCCAGGGCATCCTGCCCCAGGAGCCGCAGAGCCCGGCAGGGCGGGAGCGGGCGTGGCCTTGGGGAGGGCCAGGTCCCAGCGCTACGGACCAGGGGACTAAGCCCAGCCCGTGGATGCGGGTACCGGGAGCCAGGCAGCTCCACGCAGCCACGGGCCAGCTGTGACCAAAGGCAGATCTGCGGGGGGTGGGCACAGTGCCTACAGAGCAGAGACCCACCCTCCTGCTCAGAGCCTCCTGCGGGTCTCCAAACCCACAGAAATGTGGGAACCAGAACCAGCTGGTGTGGCCAAGGCAACAGCCCGCAGCCCGGCCCGACCCGCACGCAGAAAGGCGTCATTGGTTCCAGCTCTCTGCTGAGGCTGCGAAGGGACTCCAGGGCTCCCCCCTTCCCCAGTAAAGAGCTTGTGGATTCCAAAATTAATTCCTGAACATTTTTTCTTCTTTTAAAATAACATCTGTCCTGTTATCTATGTATTTTTTAGTGACTTAAAGGAATACTGTTAACTTCTGTTTGGGGCAGCTCTGTTAAACTCTGATTAGTTCTGATAGTTAATCCGTTGATTATTTTGGCATTTCAATGAATGTTAACATGTTATTTGAAAAGACATTATGATATTGAGTTGGGCAAAAAGTTTGTTCGAATTTTTCTGACGACGTTACAGAAAAACCTGAACGAACTTTTTGACCAAACCAATACATCTGCCTTCATCTATTAATGATTGCTAAACTAATGATTTCTTTTTCTTGTCTTATGCCCTGGCCAGGGCTTCCAGAATACTACTGAACAGAAGCTGTGAGAATGAACATTTTTATATTATTCCCAGCCCAAAGGCAATGCATGCAAATTGTCTCTGTTAAACTTGCCACAGATTTGAGGGAAATAGTCATTATCATTTGGGAAAAGTCCCTTTAGCTTCTGTTTCCTAAGTTGTTTTGTTTTGTTTTTTTCTTTAAATCATGTCAATTTTTATCAAACTGTCAAATGCTTTATTCTGCATCAATGTAATGATTATGGTTCTTTTCTTCTTTAACCTGGCAAATTGCTGTGCTAAAATCTCTGATTTGAACTATCCTTCTATTACTGAGAGAAACCTTACGTGAATGCAACTTGTGATTGGATTTTAGTTAGCTAATACTTTAAGATTTAAAAAATTCATCATCATAAATAAAAGTGGTTTAGAATTTACTTATCCTGTGCTTTTTAAAAAATCCCTATATTGTTATTGTTTAATCACTCAGTCAAGTCCGACTCTTTGTGACCCACCAGGCTCCTCTGTCCATGGGATTCTCCAGGCAAGAATACTGGAGTAGGTTGCCATTTCCTTCTCCAGGAGATCTTCTCGACCCCGGGATCGAACCCACGTCTTCTGCGTGGCAGGCAGATTCTTCACCACTGAGCCACCAGGGACGCCCCAGTCTCTGTACTAGCTTCATAAACTGAGGTGGACCACTTTCCCTCTGTTTCTCTTTTTCTGGAACAACTTATACATCACATGGGTTATCTGTTCTCTGAAGGTTTGTTTGATCTGTTTGTGGTTAACAGCTGGGTTAGGAGCTTTGGGAAGTGTGTGTGTGTATGCTGGGAGAGACGTTTGGTTACTATTTTAATTTTTTAAACAATTGTTAATCTCCTGTGGTTTTCTCTTCCTCCTTGTTTGGGTTTCAGTATTTTCAATTCTCTACGCATCTGTGCATTTTACCTAGATTTTCAAACTTTTTGGAAGTGAAAGTCACTCAGTCGTGTCCAACTCTTTGTGACCCTGTGGAGTCCATGGAATTCTCCAGGCCAGAATACTGGAGTGGGTAGCCTTTCTCTTCTCCAGGGGATCTTCCCAACCCAGGGATCGAAACCAGGTCTCCTGCATTGCAGGCGGATTCTTTACCAGCTGAGCCACCAGGGAAGACCTCAAACTTCTTGGTGTATACTTTAAAAAAAAATATTCTCCTACATTTAGAATACGGCAAGAGTATTTACCCCCTTTGTCTTATATCTTATTATACCTCTTTTCCCCCCTTTAACCACTCTTGAAATAAACTAGAGAGTCAACTTGGGGACTTCCCTGGTGGTCCACGGGCTAGGACTCTGTGCTCCTAACACAGGGGGCCTGGGCTCTATCCCTGGTGGGGGAACTGGATCCCGCGTGACCTAACTAGGAGTTTGCATGTTGTAGCTGAAGATTCTGCGTGCCATTGCAAAGATCGAGGCTCCAGCATATAACGGCTGAGACCTGGTGCGACCAGATAAATGTGTAAATAAACATTTGGGCTTTTTCTTTTTTTGAAGAAAGAGATTTGGTTATGTTTATTATAAAGTTATTACGTGCTTATCCTAATTTGAGCCATGGAGAATAGTTCAAAGAAGAAAGCTCCCTTGTCACCTTAGATCTTCCATCAAGAAACAGCCATTGTTATTAGGGAAATACCAAAATATTTGTTGTTTAAATAGAGAGACAACTTTGATTTTGTCATCATTTCTACTTTTTGTTGTTGTTTTGTCTTGGTTTATGTTTTTATTGTTTCTTTCCTTCTTTATTTCTTTGGACTTATTCTGTGCTATTTTTATAGATCCTTAACTGATTTTTTTCAGCATTTCTTATTTTCAGGTAAACATAGTCAAAGGTATACAGTTGTCTCTAATACTGTTTTAAATGTGTCCCATTTAAATGTGTCCCACAAATTTTAACATGCAGAGTTTCCATTACTGCTAAATTCTAAGTATTTTGTAATTTAACCTTACGAATTTCTCTTTTATAGAAATGTTATTTTAAAACATTTTAAAAAGTTTCTGAATATGGCATTTTTAAAGCCATACTTTGTTATTGGTGACTTTTGAAAATTATATTTCATTTATTTATTTTGTAGGTAATAAACACACAGAGTATCAAGTTCACAGAAGAGAATAAAGCCCCTCCCTCTACATGCACACCTCCCAGACATTCTATTTCCTTTCCAGAGTCTGCTAGAGTTTCCAATTTTTTGTGTGTCCTTTTGAAGACATGCCAAGCACGTCCAGTGCGGCGGATGACGAGGCCGCCCTCGTTCTTGCTTTCATCCTCCCCCTTTCTCCGTCGTCAGGGCCCCACAGTTGGTTAAACACATACTTTCTCTGCCTCCCTTGCAGCCAGGGGCAGCCATGAACTCAGTTCTGACCCACAAGCTGCAAGCCATGCCTGCTGAGAGGAATGCTGAGATAAACACGGGCTTTTCTCTTCTTTTTAAAATAGTTTATTTTTTTAAATAAAGAGGTGTTAGTTGCAGCATGAGGGATCGTTTAGTTGAGGCACGTGAGATCTTAGTTGCCTCACGCAAACTCTTTGTCGCAGCGTGCGGGATCTAGTTCCCTGATCGGGGACTGAAACCCGGCCCCCTGGATCGGGAGCTCAGAGTCTCAGCCACTGGCCCATCAGAGAAGTCCCAACACTTGCTCTTCCGAGAGAACGTGGGAACCGTGGGGCCCTCGCTGCCTCTTCCCCGCCTCCTTTCTTCCTGACTTGGGCACCGCCGCGTGGACTGGAGACAAGGCGGCCGTCTTTGACTACGGGCCACCAAGGCTGAGGGGGAAGCCAACCCGCTCCAGAGAGCGGAGGAGAGAGGAGAGAGAGGAGGGCTGTGCTGGGCAGCGAGCCAGGATGGGGACCACTTCCCCGGGGCCTTGAGAGAAAAAGAAATCCCTACCTGTTGACATCACACTGTTAGGTTTTATTTTACTTAGAGCCAAACCATCCCTAGTGTACAAAACCACAAACACATGTTTCACAGTGACCCAGGACCATACCCTCAGCACCTTGATATTTTCATGCGGCCGTCCATCTTGGAGATCACCCTTCCCCTGGGCCTGGAGAGCTGGCAGTGGGACGCCACCCAGCTGCATGCACACCATGGCTGAAATAGCCCAGTGGCCTTTTGAGATGTCCCCGATCTTCTTCTACCGCAGGCAGTACTTGTGACGGATAACCCTGCACGCGCTCCATCTCACACGTGTGAAAGCGAGTCTATAGGACAAACGCCTAGAAGCAGAGACTGTCGTCTTGATGGCCTTGAATCTGCTGATCCTAGGACAAGGCCTGCCTCGCATCCATTCAAGTCTCTGTCTGTGTCCCTCAGTGGAACTTTTGTTTTCTTCCCTTGGATCTTACGTGTTTCTCGTTAGGTTTATTCCTGGGTATTTTAGCTTCTGGTGCGATGGTCAAAGGGATCTTTTCTTTTATTATCTCTCTTGCTAACAAGCTGTTTTTTGTGGTTGTTCAGTTTTGTCTGACTCTTTGCGACCCCATGGACTGTAGCCCACCAGGCTCCTCTGTCCACGGGATTCTCCAGGCAAGAATCCTGGAGTGGGTGGCCATGCTCTCCTCCAGGGGATCTTCCCCACCCAGGGATCAAACCCAGGTCTCCCACATTGGAGGCAGATTCTTTACTGTCTGAGGCACCAGGGAAGCCCTTTCTCGTATAGATGAAGGCTAATGATGACTGCATGTTCTTTCTGTCCCAGACAGTCCTGAGATACTGTTTGTAATAGAGTTTAAATTGACCCACTTGGATTTTTCCAGAGGTTTAATCATATCAGCTGCAAAAAACTGACATTACATTTCCTTTCCTATTCTTATGTCTCATTTTTCTCTTCTCCAGTTGCAACAATATTAAGTAACAGTGATATCAGAAGACAATCTTCCTGAGTTTTTACTTTAATAGGTATGATTCTAGTGTCTTCCCCATTTGACATGGGGATGACTTGGGGGCTTGTATAAATTTATGGCATTTATACAAGAAAATTTGATCAAGAATGCATGTTGAGGGACTTCCCTTGTGGTCCAGCGGTTAAGACTCCAAGCTTCCGATGCAGAAGGCTCAGGTCCAGCCCCTGGTCAGGAAACTAAGATCCCACATATTGTGCGGTGCAGCCAAAGGAAAAACAAAAAAGAGCACATGTCAGCTCCAGGCAGGACATTATGACCAGTTGCACTTACCTCCTGCCATAAACAACTACAACACATGTATGAGGCAGCTATGAGCAACAGGTGATGTAGGACTGAGACTCTTGAGAGGAGGAAAACAGCCATGAAATGAGCCCCAGGTTTGCCCTGGTCCAAGGTCCTGAGAGCTGAAGACGAAGCAGAGGTCTTACTGGCCGAGGAGGCAGAGATGAGGGTTAGGGGTTCCTGGAGGGCTGGAGGGGCTGCAGCTGGCAGGGTCAGTACCAAGCAGGGGGGATCTGTGTGTCATGAGGGCACAGAAATACGGGTCTGACACCCATCCCCACGTGGGGGAGTTTCCCACACCAGCTGCGGGGAGGCCTTACAATTCAACTCAATTCCAACATGACTGATCTGGACATAGCATCAGAGCCCACAGGTTACGGTCTCGGTCCCACAAGATTGCCCCCACTTCAGACCCCAATTCAAGTCCAGGTTGTTACCTGTGGTTCTGTCCGACTTTGCATAGACCGGAGGTTCCAAGGACCCCCCACCTTGAGTTCGATTAATATGTAAGGACAGCTCACAGAACTCAGAAAACCAGTTTACTCACTAGATCACCAGTTTATTACAAAGGATATTTAAAGACGCAATCAAAAGGCAGATGAAGAAATACTAGGGCGAGGTCCCAAACACAGTAGCTTTTGTCCCAGTGGAGTTTGGGGCCTCACCCTAGTATTTCTTCATCTGCCTTTTGATTGCGTCTTTAAATATCCTTTGTAATAAACTGGTGATCTAGTGAGTAAACTGGTTTTCTGAGTTCTGTGAGCTGTCCTTACATATTAATCGAACTCAAGGTGGGGGGGTCCTTGGAACCTCCGGTCTATGCAAAGTCGGACAGAACCACAGGTAACAACCTGGACTTGAATTGGGGTCTGAAGTGGGGGCAATCTTGTGGGACCGAGACCGTAACCTGTGGGCTCTGATGCTATGTCCAGATCAGTCATGTTGGAATTGAGTTGAATTGTAAGGCCTCCCCGCAGCTGGTGTGGGAAACTCCCCCACGTGGGGATGGGTGTCAGACCCGTATTTCTGTGCCCTCATGACACACAGATCCCCCCTGCTTGGTACTGACCCTGCCAGCTGCAGCCCCTCCAGCCCTCCAGGAACCCCTAACCCTCATCTCTGCCTCCTCGGCCAGTAAGACCTCTGCTTCGTCTTCAGCTCTCAGGACCTTGGACCAGGGCAAACCTGGGGCTCATTTCATGGCTGTTTTCCTCCTCTCAAGAGTCTCAGTCCTACATCACCTGTTGCTCATAGCTGCCTCATACATGTGTTGTAGTTGTTTATGGCAGGAGGTAAGTGCAACTGGTCATAATGTCCTGCCTGGAGCTGACATGTGCTCTTTTTTGTTTTTCCTTTGGCTGCACCGCACAATATGTGGGATCTTAGTTTCCTGACCAGGGGCTGGACCTGAGCCTTCTGCATCGGAAGCTTGGAGTCTTAACCGCTGGACCACAAGGGAAGTCCCTCAACATGCATTCTTGATCAAATTTTCTTGTATAAATGCCATAAATTTATACAAGCCCCCAAGTCATCCCCATGTCAAATGGGGAAGACACTAGAATCATACCTATTAAAGTAAAAACTCAGGAAGATTGTCTTCTGATATCACTGTTACTTAATATTGTTGCAACTGGAGAAGAGAAAAATGAGACATAAGAATAGGAAAGGAAATGTAATGTCAGTTTTTTGCAGCTGATATGATTAAACCTCTGGAAAAATCCAAGTGGGTCAATTTAAACTCTATTACAAACAGTATCTCAGGACTGTCTGGGACAGAAAGAACATGCAGTCATCATTAGCCTTCATCTATACGAGAAAGGGCTTCCCTGGTGCCTCAGACAGTAAAGAATCTGCCTCCAATGTGGGAGACCTGGGTTTGATCCCTGGGTGGGGAAGATCCCCTGGAGGAGAGCATGGCCACCCACTCCAGGATTCTTGCCTGGAGAATCCCGTGGACAGAGGAGCCTGGTGGGCTACAGTCCATGGGGTCGCAAAGAGTCAGACAAAACTGAACAACCACAAAAAACAGCTTGTTAGCAAGAGAGATAATAAAAGAAAAGATCCCTTTGACCATCGCACCAGAAGCTAAAATACCCAGGAATAAACCTAACGAGAAACACGTAAGATCCAAGGGAAGAAAACAAAAGTTCCACTGAGGGACACAGACAGAGACTTGAATGGATGCGAGGCAGGCCTTGTCCTAGGATCAGCAGATTCAAGGCCATCAAGACGACAGTCTCTGCTTCTAGGCGTTTGTCCTATAGACTCGCTTTCACACGTGTGAGATGGAGCGCGTGCAGGGTTATCCGTCACAAGTACTGCCTGCGGTAGAAGAAGATCGGGGACATCTCAAAAGGCCACTGGGCTATTTCAGCCATGGTGTGCATGCAGCTGGGTGGCGTCCCACTGCCAGCTCTCCAGGCCCAGGGGAAGGGTGATCTCCAAGATGGACGGCCGCATGAAAATATCAAGGTGCTGAGGGTATGGTCCTGGGTCACTGTGAAACATGTGTTTGTGGTTTTGTACACTAGGGATGGTTTGGCTCTAAGTAAAATAAAACCTAACAGTGTGATGTCAACAGGTAGGGATTTCTTTTTCTCTCAAGGCCCCGGGGAAGTGGTCCCCATCCTGGCTCGCTGCCCAGCACAGCCCTCCTCTCTCTCCTCTCTCCTCCGCTCTCTGGAGCGGGTTGGCTTCCCCCTCAGCCTTGGTGGCCCGTAGTCAAAGACGGCCGCCTTGTCTCCAGTCCACGCGGCGGTGCCCAAGTCAGGAAGAAAGGAGGCGGGGAAGAGGCAGCGAGGGCCCCACGGTTCCCACGTTCTCTCGGAAGAGCAAGTGTTGGGACTTCTCTGATGGGCCAGTGGCTGAGACTCTGAGCTCCCGATCCAGGGGGCCGGGTTTCAGTCCCCGATCAGGGAACTAGATCCCGCACGCTGCGACAAAGAGTTTGCGTGAGGCAACTAAGATCTCACGTGCCTCAACTAAACGATCCCTCATGCTGCAACTAACACCTCTTTATTTAAAAAAATAAACTATTTTAAAAAGAAGAGAAAAGCCCGTGTTTATCTCAGCATTCCTCTCAGCAGGCATGGCTTGCAGCTTGTGGGTCAGAACTGAGTTCATGGCTGCCCCTGGCTGCAAGGGAGGCAGAGAAAGTATGTGTTTAACCAACTGTGGGGCCCTGACGACGGAGAAAGGGGGAGGATGAAAGCAAGAACGAGGGCGGCCTCGTCATCCGCCGCACTGGACGTGCTTGGCATGTCTTCAAAAGGACACACAAAAAATTGGAAACTCTAGCAGACTCTGGAAAGGAAATAGAATGTCTGGGAGGTGTGCATGTAGAGGGAGGGGCTTTATTCTCTTCTGTGAACTTGATACTCTGTGTGTTTATTACCTACAAAATAAATAAATGAAATATAATTTTCAAAAGTCACCAATAACAAAGTATGGCTTTAAAAATGCCATATTCAGAAACTTTTTAAAATGTTTTAAAATAACATTTCTATAAAAGAGAAATTCGTAAGGTTAAATTACAAAATACTTAGAATTTAGCAGTAATGGAAACTCTGCATGTTAAAATTTGTGGGACACATTTAAATGGGACACATTTAAAACAGTATTAGAGACAACTGTATACCTTTGACTATGTTTACCTGAAAATAAGAAATGCTGAAAAAAATCAGTTAAGGATCTATAAAAATAGCACAGAATAAGTCCAAAGAAATAAAGAAGGAAAGAAACAATAAAAACATAAACCAAGACAAAACAACAACAAAAAGTAGAAATGATGACAAAATCAAAGTTGTCTCTCTATTTAAACAACAAATATTTTGGTATTTCCCTAATAACAATGGCTGTTTCTTGATGGAAGATCTAAGGTGACAAGGGAGCTTTCTTCTTTGAACTATTCTCCATGGCTCAAATTAGGATAAGCACGTAATAACTTTATAATAAACATAACCAAATCTCTTTCTTCAAAAAAAGAAAAAGCCCAAATGTTTATTTACACATTTATCTGGTCGCACCAGGTCTCAGCCGTTATATGCTGGAGCCTCGATCTTTGCAATGGCACGCAGAATCTTCAGCTACAACATGCAAACTCCTAGTTAGGTCACGCGGGATCCAGTTCCCCCACCAGGGATAGAGCCCAGGCCCCCTGTGTTAGGAGCACAGAGTCCTAGCCCGTGGACCACCAGGGAAGTCCCCAAGTTGACTCTCTAGTTTATTTCAAGAGTGGTTAAAGGGGGGAAAAGAGGTATAATAAGATATAAGACAAAGGGGGTAAATACTCTTGCCGTATTCTAAATGTAGGAGAATATTTTTTTTTAAAGTATACACCAAGAAGTTTGAGGTCTTCCCTGGTGGCTCAGCTGGTAAAGAATCCGCCTGCAATGCAGGAGACCTGGTTTCGATCCCTGGGTTGGGAAGATCCCCTGGAGAAGAGAAAGGCTACCCACTCCAGTATTCTGGCCTGGAGAATTCCATGGACTCCACAGGGTCACAAAGAGTTGGACACGACTGAGTGACTTTCACTTCCAAAAAGTTTGAAAATCTAGGTAAAATGCACAGATGCGTAGAGAATTGAAAATACTGAAACCCAAACAAGGAGGAAGAGAAAACCACAGGAGATTAACAATTGTTTAAAAAATTAAAATAGTAACCAAACGTCTCTCCCAGCATACACACACACACTTCCCAAAGCTCCTAACCCAGCTGTTAACCACAAACAGATCAAACAAACCTTCAGAGAACAGATAACCCATGTGATGTATAAGTTGTTCCAGAAAAAGAGAAACAGAGGGAAAGTGGTCCACCTCAGTTTATGAAGCTAGTACAGAGACTGGGGCGTCCCTGGTGGCTCAGTGGTGAAGAATCTGCCTGCCACGCAGAAGACGTGGGTTCGATCCCGGGGTCGAGAAGATCTCCTGGAGAAGGAAATGGCAACCTACTCCAGTATTCTTGCCTGGAGAATCCCATGGACAGAGGAGCCTGGTGGGTCACAAAGAGTCGGACTTGACTGAGTGATTAAACAATAACAATATAGGGATTTTTTAAAAAGCACAGGATAAGTAAATTCTAAACCACTTTTATTTATGATGATGAATTTTTTAAATCTTAAAGTATTAGCTAACTAAAATCCAATCACAAGTTGCATTCACGTAAGGTTTCTCTCAGTAATAGAAGGATAGTTCAAATCAGAGATTTTAGCACAGCAATTTGCCAGGTTAAAGAAGAAAAGAACCATAATCATTACATTGATGCAGAATAAAGCATTTGACAGTTTGATAAAAATTGACATGATTTAAAGAAAAAAACAAAACAAAACAACTTAGGAAACAGAAGCTAAAGGGACTTTTCCCAAATGATAATGACTATTTCCCTCAAATCTGTGGCAAGTTTAACAGAGACAATTTGCATGCATTGCCTTTGGGCTGGGAATAATATAAAAATGTTCATTCTCACAGCTTCTGTTCAGTAGTATTCTGGAAGCCCTGGCCAGGGCATAAGACAAGAAAAAGAAATCATTAGTTTAGCAATCATTAATAGATGAAGGCAGATGTATTGGTTTGG
>CM035284.1:65044330-65064715 GCA_020226075.1 Hydropotes inermis
GGTGGAGAGAGCGCCCTTCCCGTGCGGGGCGGCGGGCGCCGGCCGCGGGGTGGAGAGAGCGCCCTTCCCGTGCGGGGCGGCGGGCGCCGGCCGTTGGAGCTCAGTCCCCCCGGCGCAGGAGCGGCGGCGGGGACCTCGCTGCGGGCTTAACACCGGGCTTTGCGGGGTGTCTCCGCCGGTGGGCCCTGCCGCGCGGCGGGCGGGGTCCTAGCTTCCCGGCAGGGATGGAAGCTGCGCCCCTTGCAGTGGATGTGCCGAGTCTTAGCCACTGACCTCTAGGGAAGGCCCTCGGGTTTAAGATCTTTAAAATTTTTTAAAGACCTGTCCACTTGACTGAATGGAAATTTTACCTCAACAAAAGAAAATCTAAGATAAATCCCATCAAATGCCTCTATGAAATGAACACAGTTTCTCTCTTCTGCTTTATCGATATGATGAATTGCATTAGACATTTTCTGTTAATAAATTATCTGCAAGCGAACCTCGCTTGGTTTTAGAGTATCAGCCTTTTAATGTGCTTTTATGCTAATATTAATATTTTAACACTGTAATGAGCTCAGTCTGTAATCTTACACTACTGTGCTGTATTCTTAAGAGTTTTGATATCCATATTATTGAAGGAATATTTTTAAATGGGAAAATTTTGTTAGTTTCCTATATCCTGGAATACACTGTAGTATTGGCTTTTTAAAAAAATATCGTTCTTTTTAATTTTATTTCTTTATTTCCTTATGGCGGTGCTGGGTCTTCACTGCCTCGTGGCTTTCCTCCAGCTGTGAAAGCAGAGGCTGCTCTCTCGTTTTGGAGCAAGGGCTCCAGAGCACAGGCTCCCTAGTTGGGGCTCTGCGGCACGTGGGATCTTCCTGGACCAGGGATCAAACCCGTGTCTCCTGCATTGGCAGGCAGATTCTTCTTCACTTAGGAGATGGTCTTGGCCTCATGACTTTTCCAGAGATAGCTCTGCATCACCGGCCGTGCTTAGATTTTCAAATCTATTCAGGGATCTGTTTCATTAAAATTATAAACATTAGTTATATGAATTATTATATTTTCTTAGAAAAACCATCTGTTTCAATAAGGTTTTATTTATTTGCCTAGTGTGCATCAAAGTAGCCTCTTGTATTTAAAAACATTTTTTTATATCTGTGATGATTTCTTTCACTTGCTCTTCTGTATATTTTAAATTTCTCTCTTCTTGATTTGGTTTTCTAATTCTCTATTTTTTGGGATTTTTGTCCCTCCAAAATTAGCTCTTGGAATTATTCTTTCATCCTAAGCATCTTTTGGTTTCCACATCTGTTTATTTTTGCCTGTATCTTCACCCTGACCCTTTAGAAAAGCTGGTCCGTCAGCCTCACTGCAGTCAAGGCACGCGTTTCAGCAGCAGCATCCTCCTCCCTCCCCCCCCACAAAGAGGACAGCCCCTGAGTGGTCCACGGCCCCAGGACCCCAGGGCTGTGGTGATGGGGGAGGGTCTTCTTGGGACCACGGTCAGGAGATGAGAAGTTCCTGGTTCTTATTTTGGAAACCTCCCTCCCCATCATACCACAGCCTTTCCAGCATTTCAATCTCCACCACTGGGCGACCACTGAGCCCCAGTTTCAGTCAACCAACCAAGGGAAAAGTGAGGGACGCTTCCAGCTTCTTGAGTTGAAAAATCATTGTTGTTTAATTGCTAAGTTGTGTCCAACTCTTTGCAACCCCATGGACTGTAGTGTGCCAGGCTTCCCTGTCCTTCCTGGAGCTGGCTCAAACTCATATCCACTGAGTCGGTGATGCCATCCAACCATCTCGTCCTCTGTCGTCCTCCTGCCTTCAATCTCTCCCAGCATCAGGGTCTTTTCCAATGAGTCAGTTCTTCGAATCAGGTGGCCAAAGTACTGGAGCTTCAGCTTCAGCATCAGTCCTTCCAATGAAAATTCAGGGTTGATTTCCTTTAGGATTGACTGGTTGCCCTCTTTGCTGTCCAATGGGCTCTCGAGAGTCTTCTCCAACACTGCAGTTCAAAATAAAGTCTTCAGTGCTAGTCTTCTTTATGGCCCAACTCTCACATCCATACATGACTGCAGGAGAAACCATAGCTTTGACCACAAGGACCTTTGTCGGCAAAGTGGTCTCTGCTTTTTAATACCCTGTCTAGGTTTGTCATAGCTTTTCTTCCAAGGAGCAAACGTCTTTTAATTTCATGGCGGCAGTCAACGTCCACAGTGATTTTGGAGGCCAAGAAAATAAAACGTGCCATTTTTTCCAGTTTTTCCTCATCTATTTGCCATGAAGTGAAGGGACCGGATGCCAGAATCTTAGTTTTTTCAATGTTGAGTTTTCAACCAGCTGTCTCATTCTCCTATTTCACCCTCATCAAGAGGCTCTTTAATTTCTCTTCCCTTTCTGCCCTAAGTGTGGTGTCATCTGCGTATCTAAGGTTATTGATATTTCTCCCAGCAATCTGGATTCCAGCTTGAGATTGATCCAGCCCAGCATTTTGCATGATGTACTCTGCATAGAAATGAAATAAGTAGGGTGAAAATATACAACATGTCATACTCCGTTCCCAATTTTGAACCAGTCAGTTGTTCCATGTCCAGTTCTAACTGTTGTTTCTTGACCTACATACAGGTTTCTCAGGTGGTCTGGTATTCCCGTCTCTTTAAGAATTTTCCATGGAGAAGGAAATGGCAACCCACTACAGTATTCTTGCCTGGAAAATCCCATGGGCGATGGAACTTGTGCTTTGCTACATGGGAATCCTTCCTTACATCACAGACAGATCTCCACTTGGAAGAAGCCTCTGAAGATAAATTGCAATCTCATTGAAGATCTCTATGTGATCTCTGGAAGATAATGTCTGTTAGCCAAAGTTATTCTTTTCCAATGGGCTGGATCCTTTCTCAAGTGGATGAAAAGTATTTCACACTATCTGGAAAACCAAAAACTTGAAGCTCAGGTGTTCCAGATCATTGATATAAATTTGGATATATATACACACAGACACATACATACATATAAATATTTAGCTTAGTTTTAACTATGTTCTTAAATTTGTGTGCCAATAATTATACATAAAAATGCTTTTTTCTTAAATATTTGTCTGTGGAACATGTCATTTTAAATATATTGTAAAGACTCAGTTTTAACAAAAAGTTTAATATGAAAAACAAATTTTTCCAGTTTGTTGTGATCCACACAGTCAAAGGCTCTATCGTAGTCAATGAAGCAGAAGTAGATATTTTTCTGGAACTCTCTTGCTTTTTTGATGATCCAACAGATGTTGGCAATTTGTTCTCTGGTCCCTCTGCCTTTTTTCCCCCCTCTGCTTCCTACCTCTTCTGTCTTTTCTAAGTCCAGCTTGAACATCTGAAAGCTCTCTGTTCATGTGCTGCTGAGGGCTAGCTTGAAGGACTTTGAGCATAGCCCTACTAGCTTGTGAAATGAGCACGACCGTACAGTGGTTTGAATTTGCTTCGGCATCGCCCATCTTTGGGATTGGAATGAAAACTGACATTTTCCAGTCCTGCGGCCACTGCTGAGTTTTCCAAATTTGCTGGCGCATTGAGTGCCAGCACTTTAACAGCATCATCTTTTAGGATTTGAAATACCTCGGCTGGAATTCGGTCACTTCCGCTAGCATTGTTTGTAGTGATGCTTCCTAAGGCCCACTTGACTTCAGACTCCAGGATGTCTGGCTCTAGGTGAGTGATCACACCACTGTGGTTATTCAAGTCATTAAGATCTTTATTGTACAGTTCTTCTGTGTATTCCTTTTTTTTTTTTTTTTTTTTTGGCTGTCAAATAATCCTTTATTTTTCTTTTCCCTTTGCAGTTCTTAACTAACTGGCCACTCCACCGCACCACTGTTGATGTCATTTACGGTGTCATGAGGGTGGCAGCCATCAACACTGAAGCCCCTAGATGGGGTGCTTCCTAGGATCTTTTTAATGGTTTCAGAGCATTCTTTAGCTAGAGATCAATGCCACACCTGCTGGGCAATACCGACAATCTCATCAAAAGTGATGTTTCCACTGTGTTTAATGTTTTTCTGTTTCTTTATATTTCTTAGTGGTTCCTTGAGGGCTTTGATGATCAGGGCAGAAGCAGAAGGTACCATCTCAATCCAGGCCTGTCTGTTCTGAATCATCAGTTTCACTGTAATCCTTAGACCTTTCCAATCACCAGTTGCCCTGGCGATGTTATCACATACCTTTTTTGGAGACAGACCTAGAGGGCCAGTCTTGGGGACCGGGGCAGATGTGGTACCAAATTCCTCACTGGTGCACCTCGGGTGTGTGACTTTGATCTCATTGGGGTCGAACTTAGGTGGCATGGTGGAGGCGGCTGGTGTCGGAAGAACCCGGATTTGGGACGACAAAGTTGCACTTTTGCCTCCTCCAAGCCGAAAGCGCTTCTGTGTCTTCTCGCCACCTCTCCTTAATCTCTTCTCCTTCTGTTAGGCCCGTACACTTTCTGTGCTTTATCGTGCCCATCCTTGCATGAAACGTTCACTTGACATCTCCAGTTTTCTTGAAGAGGTCTCTAGTCCTTCCCACTCTATCGTTTTCCTCCACTTCTTTGCGCTGATCACGGAAGGCCTTCTATCTCCCTGCTGTTCTCTGGAGCCCTGCATTCAGTTGGGAATATCCATTTCTCCCTGGCTTTTCAATGCCCTTCTTTCCTTGGCTATTTGTAAAGGCTCCTCAGACAACCACTCTGCCTTCTTGCATTTCTTTTCCTTTGGGATGGTTTTTGTCACTGACTCCTGACAAACCTCTGTCCATAGTTCTTCAGGCCCTCTGTCCACCAGATCCAATCCCTTGACTCTGTTCATCACTTCCACTCCATAGTCATAAGGGATTTGATTTAGGTCATACCTGAATGGGCTAGTGATTTTCCTTACTTTCTTCAATTTAAGTATGAATTTGGCAATAAGGAGTTCATGATCTGAACCACAGTCAGCTCCAGGTCTTGTTTTTGCTGACTGTATAGAGCTTCTCCATGTTCAGCTGCAAACAATAATCAACCTGATTTCTGTTTTGATCATTAGTGATGTCCATGTGTAGAGTTGTCTCTTCTGTTGCTGTGAAAGGGTGCTTGCTATGACCAGTGCGTTCTCTTGGCAAAACTGTTAGCCTTTGTCCTGCTTCACTCTGTACTCCAAGGTCAAACTTGCCTGTTACTCCAGGTAACTTTTGACTTCCTATTTTCACTTTCCGGTCCCCTATAATGAAAGGGACATCTTTTTTGGGTGTTAGTTCTAGAAAGTGTTGAACGTCTTCATAGAACTGTTCGACTTCAGCTTCTTCAGTGTTACTCGTCAGGGCATAGACGTGATGTTGAATGGTTTGCCTTGGAAACGAACAGAGATCATTCTGTTGTTTTTGAGATTGCATCCAAGTACTGCATTTCAGACTCTTTCGTTGACTATGAGGGCTACTCCATTTCTTCTAAGGCATTTTTGCTCACAGCAGTAGATATAATGGTCATCTGAATTAAATTCACCCATTCCAGTCCATGTTAGTTCACTGGTTCCTAAGATGTTAATGTTCACCCTTGCCATCTCCTGCTTGACCACCTCCAATTTATCTTGACTCATGGACATAACATTCCAGGCTCCTGTGCAATACTGTTATTTACAGCATCAGACTTTAAGTTTCACTGCCAGACACACCCACAGCTGAGCGTCACTTCTGCCTTGGCCCAGCCACTTGAACCCTTCTATTTCTCCACTCTTCTCCAGTAGCATACTGGGCACCTACCAACCTGGGGAGTTCATCTTTCAGTATCCTATCTTTTTGCCTTTTCATGTAGTTCATGGGGTTCTCTGGGCAAGAATACCGAAGTGGTTTGCCATTCCCTTCTCCACTGGACCACGTTTTATCAGAACTCTCCACTGTGACTACGGGTGACCGTGCACGGCATGGCTCAGAGCTACACCGAGTTGTGCAAGCCTCTTTGCCTCAATAAGGTTATGATCCATGAAGGGAGCGCTGAAAATATCAAATCCCAAATCCCTTGTAACTGCACACATCTTGGAAGATTTAATCCAATCCACAGTATGCTCTTCCCTCCCTCATTAGGACTTGCAGACACCAACCCACACACCCCCAGGCTCCTGACAGTATAAATGACAAATCCGGCAAACCTTTTGATGTGTAAACTCTCTTTTCCCAAATTAGGCTTGTACTTAACCTCCTTGGACATGCTGGGATCTGACTCTAATTGTAGGTTTGGGGTGGTGAGGGGCGGTGGAATTGGAGCACGGTGGAAATCGGCACCTGCTTGCAAAGTAACCACATCAGAAGAGGTCACTGCTGGGCCTGCAGAGGAGGCAGGACTGGACCCATGGGAGGGGGCGGGGCCCCCTCAGCGTGGTCACTGGTTACTGTGGGATTCTGGCGTCTAGATCTGCCCCAAATCCGGCATCCAACTCTGTCCCCATCAGAGCCCTGACGTTCAGGGGACCTGCAGAGGGAGGTCAGCTCAGCCTGTCTTGGGATTCTGAACCCTCTGGATCTTGCTGGGGCTGCCTTGGGAGCACATCTGCTCTGCAGGCTTGGGGAAGCAGACACCCTTTCAGTGATGGAAGGAACACTCTTGCTCTCTGACCTGCCTTGAGCTCAGGATTCAAACCCCCCCCCCCCCCCCCCCCCCCCCCCCCCTCCTTGGCCCCAGGTTCCAACCCCCCCCCCCCCCCATCATGTCACTTCATTTCCTTAGACCCTGGTGCGGTTCCTCCAGCGGCCCCTCCCACTGTCCTGAGCTGTGCCCGCCCCTTCCACCCCCATCACTGGTTGTGTAAGTAACCGTTTCACCGCGGTGTGCCGCATGGTGGTATGCTCAGGCGCTCAGTTGTGTCCAACGCTTTGTGACCCCATGGACTGCAGCAAAACAGGCTTCCCTGTCCTTCACCATCTCCCAGAGTTTGCTCAGATTCGTGTCGATTGAGCCAGTGATGCCATCCAACCATCCCTTCCTCTGCCACCTGCTTCTCTTTGCCTTCAATCTTTCGCAGCATCAGGGTCTTTTCCAATGAGTCAATTCTGCATCATGTGGCCAAAGTATTGGGGCTTTGGCTTCAGCGTCAGTCCTTCTAATGAATAGTCAGGGTTGATTTCCTTTAGGACATACTGGTTTGATCTCTTTGCTGCCCAAGGGTCTCTCAAGGGTCTTCTCCAGCAGCACAGCTCAAAACATCAATTCTTTGGGGCTCAGTCTTCATGGTCCAAATCAAACACTTGTACACGACCACTGGAAAAACTATAGCTTTGACTATACGGACCTTTGTCAGCAAAGTGACGTCTTTGCTTTTTAATATGCTGTCATATTTTCTTCATAGGTTTTTCATAGCTTTTCTTCCAAGGAGCAGGCATCTTTTAATTTCATGGCTACAGTCACTGTCTGCAGTGATTTTGGAGCTCAGGAAAATAAAATCTGTCACTGTTTCCATTTTTTCCCTTTTTATTTGCCATGAAGTGATGGGACCATGACCTTAGTTTTTTGAATGCTGAGTTTCAAGGCAGCTTTTTCTCTCTCCTCTTTCACCCTCACCAAAAGGCTCTTTAGTTCTTCTTCACTTTCGGCCATCAGAGTGGTATCATCTGCATATCTGAGGTTGCTGATATTTCTCCAGTTACCATGGCTCCAAATGTCCCATGGTCCCATCACTGGATCCTCACAGCCTCCAACCTCGTAGGGCGTGTGGACTATCTGAGATGTCCCCCTGGTAGGCCTGTGGGCTGCAGCGGCCGTGGGTGCCCGCACAGTGGGAGGCAGGATTCGGCCATGGAAAACAGGCAGGAGTCCAGGTTGACCCTGGGCCCTCCGAGGCTTCTGCAGGATGGAGGGGCATTTGATCTGTGTCTCGCTGATGGGAGCCCAGGTTGCAACTAGCTCTGACCAGAAGGAAGCATCTGCAGGCCGGGTTAAGTGTCTGAGGAGGCCAGGCAGCCCCGCCCAGACCCGCAGAAGAAGTGTCCGGCTGGTCCCGCCGCCCAGCCTGCCGCTGAACCTGAGCCCCGGAGCAGCTGCAGTTTTGAGAAGCTGCGCTTCAGGGCAGTCTGTTGCATGTGCTCCTTCCAGCGGGGTCGCTGCCCCACTGCGGCTGAGAGGCCAAGGAAACCAGAAGACGTAGCCCCGCATTCGCCCGGGACCTCACCGAGGACAGTGGCCTGTGGCAGGACGTCCCACTGATTGCCCAGTTGGGCTCGCCAGCGGACAGATGGAAACAGCAGAAGCAGGTCCACCTGGCTTTCCCCCCAGCTCTCGCCCGGGGGGCAGTTGAAGGCAGTTCCAGGGAGCCCACTGGGCTTCTTATCTGACCCACATCCTTGTCCAGCCTTGACTGAACTGGACCCACACTGTCATTTCTACCAGGTTGACTTGTGGGTCACATTCAGTCCAAACTTCGGAGGAAAAAAAAGATATTATTTGCAGGACTCCCCAAGCCCCCAAATTCAGAAGTCATAAAGAGAAAGACCGACAAGACTCAACTTCACGTGAATTTAAAACTTCTGATCATTTGCTGTATGTCTCGGGAAACTCAAGCAGGGGCTGTGTCTCAGCCTAGAGGGGTGGGATTGGGTGGGAGATGGGAGGGAGGTTCTAAAGGGAGGGGATATATGTATACCTACGGCTGATTCAGGTTGAGGGTTAACAGAAACCAACAGAATTCTGTAAAGCAGTCATCCTTCAATAAAAAATAAATTAATAATAAAAAAAAAAAAAACCCCTTCTGGTCAGCACAGGAAGCACAAACTGGGAAAGCATTTCTGCAACACAGCTCTCTGACAGCGGACAGGTTGGACCACGTGGTTTAAAGGTCCTATTTGGCAGAAGAGACCACAGTTGCCTCCCAGCTGGGGGGAAAAAAAAATTTGCAGCCTACATAATGGAAAAACTGACAGATATAACCATGTAAAAAATAAAAATATCTCAGAGCAAAAGATACCATAGGCAAACATAGCTGGTCCAAGCTGCTCCTCCAGCTCAGGGTACAAATAAGGTCACATATTTCTGTTCTTCATGGCACCCTGCCGGCTCTCATGGCCGGGACGCTTTCCACGGCAGCTCAGCCCCCATCACCTCAGGCGTGTTTGCTTTTGACACCGGTGCACCCCTCCCCCGGCCACACGCTGCCCCCGGGACACCTGTGTGCAGGCGGTTCCCACGGCGGCGCAGGGCTCCGGGTGCCGGGACGCCATCGTCGCGTTCGCGCCCAGGGCGCTGCCCACATCAGAAGGACTGGTGTGCACTCTGGGATGACAGCCAGAGGCTGGCTCCTCCTGAGGAAGCGGCGTGGGGACTGTCCGCGTCCCTCACACAGAGAGGCACTGGACGTTAAGAACGACGATAAAATGCGTGGCGAAGCTGAAAAGCCAGGAGGGATGGGGTGAGAGAGGATGGGTAGGTGTTGAACCCTTGGAGTCAGGGCAGTGGTGCCCAGCGCGTCTGGGAGGTGCTGGGGCTGCGGTGCCCCCAAAGCCGACCCTGGGGGTCTGCCCCCCCGGAGGGTCCGAGGGAAGGCAGAGGTGCGCGGGGGCCTCGCGGGCACAGCACGGCGTCCCTGGGGCGCTGCCTGCTCTGGGGTGTCCTTCGGGTGCAGAAGGCGGGCCCTGGGGCTCGGGACACCCGGTCAGAGCTGCGATGGCCGTGGGCCCTTGGGCACTTCTGCAACCTCCGGCGCCTCCAGGAGTGAAAACCGCATCCTCAGCCCAGCCCTCCCGTACGCTGGGCCCCGGCCACAGGAGTTACTTCTGTGAGGTGGCGAGGCCTGGGGTACAGAGAATGCCGTGAAGCATTTGCGAACGGTGGGCTTTGTGCCAGCCCTCACCCAGGGCAGGGAACTGAGTCGAGCCCGGAAAGATGCCCACAAGCTGCAGGGTGCAGGGGAGGCCAAGGCGGGTCTTCACTCTGCGTCCACTCCCCGCCGGCGTCTCTCGTCCACACGGAGGTGCTCTGGCACCCTGACCTCAACCGTGCCGGCCGCTGGGGGCTCCAGCTTCTGTCTCATCACCACGCAGAGCCGCCTCACCCGGAGGGAGCCTCCGACCAGGAGCTTGACGTTGACCCATGTGGCTGACCCAGCACATGCCTTCCTTCTCGGCGACCACCCTGGGCAGCCGTCCCTGAGCGCCGGGCTCTGAGTCCAGTCCCGGGTCTGGGAGCTGGGAGCTGGGGCCGTGAGGAGGTAGTGGCTCCCCGCCTTTGCAAACCACTGCCCAGGAGAGGTCCTCCCGAGGCAGTCACGACGGCAGGGGCGCAGTCCACCAGCCCCTGCACTGCCGACCCCAGCTGGCAGCCCAGGGTCCTCAAGACCACCGTCCATGTGAGCATTCACCAGAACTCACTGAGCGTGCCCACGCGCCCAGCTGTGGCCGAGACCCCGACAGGGCACAGATGAAAGTCTCAAGGTGGGGAGGGCCTGGGCGGGGCTCAGGAGGGCTGGGCACCAGCTGATGTCGTCTCACCCTGGAGTCCTAGTGCGTGACCTCCCCCTGGGGTATTGCCACTTGGGGTCCAGGGTCCTCGCTGGAGCGCCACACCCGACCACCTCTCTGGGGGGCAGGCTGACCCATGGCCCACTCTACATCACACTGACCCACAGGCCACCAAACACAAGAGACCCTTTTGCCAGGCAGGGCACCCCAGAGGCCTAGAGATCACCTCTCAGTAGCTGAGGGCCAGGTGGTCTCTGGAGTCCATGCCTTTCAAGCAGAGGAAGAGACCAGTCCGCACAGGCGGGGAGCGGCTCTCCCTGGGACCAGCCGGCCGAGGGGGCCATCGGTCGTATTTGAGCCCACCTCATGCCCCCACCCCATCCTCTGCGGCAACGCTGATCATCACAGAAACCCCTTGCGGAGGCGCTGAACTCAACCTGGCTTTGAACTAAGTCAATGCTGAGGCTTTGACAAGTGTTTTAGAGTTATTGTAGAATCTGACCACATCATAAGTGAAGAAATAAAGCCAAGCTCTCAGTGACCGTGACTGACCACCCCTGCCCCCCTGCACCCCAGGCAGGTGTAAGCAGCCAGCCCACCCTCGTTACCAGCCCCAACGAGGGCATCCGGGCTCCCAGCAGCACGGCTTGGCAAGTCTTCCCACTCCCAGCGGAGGCCACCTCCCACTTCTGGAGTCCAGGGACTGGACCTCAGAGCTTCCTGGGTCCAACAGGAAGTGCCACATGCCAATTCCACGCCTGCGCCTCGAGACGCCTTGGGCAAGGGGGAAACTTTTGCACTAGAGATTACAAACACTGCTGGAAGAGACGAAGGCTCTAAATGAACAGATATCACTGTTCACGGACTGAATGACTCAGCACCTCCGTGATGGCCACCCCCCCTGAATTCACCCATGAACCCATGGCAACCCCTATCAAAATCCCAGCTGGCTTCTTAGTTTTTACAGAAATTAGTACACTGGTCTTAAAATTCACATGTGAATGTAAAGCCCCCAGAAGAACCAAAATAGTCTAAAAAAGAACAAAGTTGGAGGACTCAACATTTCCTGACTTCAAAACTTACTCCAAAGCTGTCGTAATCAAGATAGTACCATATGAGCAAAAGGACAGACATCCAAACCAATGGAGCAGAACTGAGAGTCTGAGAATAATCCAGTGCATTTATAGCCAACTGAGTTTCAACAGGGATACCAACCCCAGAACGGGAGGAGGTACACATCACATCCTTGATCGAGGACTTGTATCTATAACGTGTCTTATCACTCAAGAGCACAACAAATAATCCAAGTTTTAAGCGACCAAAAATTTTAGATAGTTGACCAAAGGACACGGACAGCCTGTAAGAACTTGAAGAAACACTTGGCAACATCAGTAAATAGGGAGATGAACGTTTAGACCACGGCAAGACACGCGAGGGTGGTTGTCATCAAAAGAACGGTCAGTTGTTGGAGACACTGGCTGTTGTTTGGTCGCTAAGTCATGTCCAACTCTTTCAAGACCCCATGGACTGCAGCTCTTCAGCATCCTATGTCTGTGCCATCTCCCAGGCAAGAACACTGGAGTGGGTTGCCATTTCCTCCTCCAGGGAGAAACTGGAACCTTTGTATATTAGCAGTAGAAATGTGGCATGGTGCCACCATCTGGAAAGCAGCTCAGCTGTTTCTTAAAATGTTAAACATAAATTTACCATATGGCCCAGCAATTCCACTCCTCTCATCTACCCAAGAGAAATGAAAACGTATGCCCGCACGGAAACTTGTGCATGAATATTCACAGCAGCTTCATTTCTACAGACCAGGACTGGAAACAAACCAAATGTCTATCAATTGGCAAGTGGGAAACAAGACAGGGTGGGTTCTCACAGTGGAGGATCAGCTGGCGATAAGAAAGAACAAAATTCTGACTCATGGTATAACACGACATTATGCCAAATGAGAGATGATCTCAGATGGTGTGATTCTATTAATTCAAAAGGTCCAGAAAAGGTAAATCTGAGGACATAGGAAGTACATCAGCGGTTGTCAGGGGCTGGGCCCCAAGGTTGCTTTGTGGGTGGTGAAGATGCTGTACAGAGTGAGACTGTGGTAGTCACAGCATAATTCCAAATTTATTTTAAATAATTGAATTGTGACACTTAAGCAAATTTTATAATTTATAAAATATAACTCAATGAGACTGTTAAACAGAAAGAACGGAAGAGAAGCCTCGAGTACTAAGCTGTCTCTGTCTCCCCGCTTGGCTGCCGTCATCTGCTACTGATGAGACGTGGGGCTCAGACACTCCACTGCCCCCTCCCCAGCGGACAGGCAGCTCCCGGATGGGCCAGGAGACTGTCCTAGTCAACCTCAGGTGACGGCCAGGTGCCCACAGGCCACAGCAAGGTCAGCCCAGATCCGCAGAACCACCCAGCAGGGCCGTGCCTTCATCAGCAATCACGGACTCTCCTGCTTTACCTCGAACTGGGCAGTTTGTTACGCGGCACCAGCTGACTGATGCACACTCTGACAGTCACAGCACTTGATGCCAGACGGCCGCAGATGATGACTGCTGATGCAGCAGAGATGTGGGCATCACTCCCCATCTTCGATGGAGCTCGGCTGGGGGAGGACAGACGTGCTCCCTGCAGTGCTGAGTACATGGGGTGGGGTTGCCCTGTGATCTCTCCCTGCAGCCCCGTGAGCACACAGCCCCCAGTGCTCAGGTTTAGAGACCGGTTCAAACACCTGTGCAACCTCGGTCGGAGGCCCAGAGGGAGTCAGGCAGGGGCGGCTCCCCCCGCGGTGCAGCGGCTCAGCCCCCTGCCGCCCTGTGCACGTGTGACCATCAGCAGCCCTTCTTCAGAACCCCACCTGCCTGGGAATCCCGCGG
This sequence comes from Hydropotes inermis, assembly GCA_020226075.1. Classification (NCBI taxonomy): domain Eukaryota; kingdom Metazoa; phylum Chordata; class Mammalia; order Artiodactyla; family Cervidae; genus Hydropotes; species Hydropotes inermis. The sequence continues at coordinate 65,057,649 of CM035284.1, forward strand.
CTTAATGTCTGGAAATTCTGGGTTGTTTTGGAGCCATGTCAGCTTCCTAGGGGTAGAGGGGTACGACTGAGACCGATAAGCAAACTGGTCAAAGCTGCAGGACACACAGTCCCTAAACAAAACTCAATCATACTTTCACACACTACCGAGAAACAATGGGAAATGGAAACTTAAAAATACCATTTAGAAAAGTACCACTTAATGGGAAATAGGATAAATCTGTTTTATAAATAGGGTCAGAGCTGTAAAGAGAAAACTACGAAATGAGAACGGTATGCTAAAAAATGGTTAAGATGGGGACTTCCCTGGTGGTCCAGTGGTTAAGACTCTGCACTCCCAAGGCAAGGGGCTGGGGTTTAATCCCTTGTTGGGGAACTAAGTTCCCGCAGGCTACACGGCACGGCCAAAAATAAAAGTAGTTACGATGGCAAATTACATGGTGTATGTATTTTACCACAATTATTATAATATAAGGGCAGAAAACCAAAAAAGGCCCCCAATATTAACAGTGGCTGTTTTCTGGGGAGTGAGACTGTGAATGTTTCCCCTTCATTTCTGTGTTTTCCTATACTGTCCACATTTCCTCTAATCAACAAGGATCACTTGTAATTGGAGAAAAGTAAAATTAATTTTTAAATAATAAAAAAAAGAAACTGCTAAGCACTGCCAAGAGAAATTCACCAAGAAATGAATCAATAGAAAGGTACACAGCCTGGAGGGTGAGAAGACCCAGTTTTGTTAAGACGCCAAATCTCTCCAAATTCCAATCAGAATTCCAGCAGGCGTGGTAGGGCTGTTCCTTAAATCAGCCAGATTTTAATCAGTTTCTTAAAAAGCTAAAATAGAGACTTCCCTGGTGGTACAGGGGCAGACTCCAGTGCTCCCAATGCAGGGGGTCTGGGTTCGACCCCTGGTCAGGGAACTAGAGCGCATGTGCCACAACGAAGACCCAGGGCAGCCAAATAAATAAGTATTTTTTAGAAGCTAAAAACACACTTATCTTACACCCCAGCATTCTCACTATTGGGTGTTTAGCCCAGAGAAACCGAAGCTTCCGCTCACACCAGTGCCCGGTCACTAGTGTCTACGGAGCTCTACGTTAACAGCCTAGACTGGAAACAACATCCTTCGATGGGTAAACAGCTAGACAGATCTCAGGCATCTACGCGGTGGGGCAGGGCTCAGCGACACGCAGGAACAGGCTACCCGTCACCAGCTGGGAGGATTCAGAGGAGGCGATGCTGCGGGCACAGAACCATCTCAAATGTCGCAGGTTGTGTAGCTCAACTGACATGCTCTTCCTGCAGCGAAAAGACTGCAGAGCGGCGGCGCAGATTCGTGGCCACGGGAGGCGGCGGCGGGTGTGGGGATCTACGCCGCGGTAAAGGGTCACAGACCGATCCACAGACACACAACAGGAGTGACTGAAGAAGCCCAGGGTGGCCAAGGAGGGCCTGTGGGCTGGCTAGAGCCTGCTTTGACTGCGTAGTCACTAAGTCTTGTCCCACTCTTTGAAACCCCAGGGACTATATACCCCACGAAGCTCCTCTGTCCAGGGGATTTTCCAGGCGAGAATACTGGAGTGGGTTGCCATTTCCTTCTCCAGGGATATTCTGCCTTTGATAATACACCATAATTACAGAAGGGAGGCTGGTGGGGAAAGCAGGGTGATGGGTGCACAGGAATCCTCTGTATTATTTTTTGCTACCTATTGTGACTGTATAATTACTTCAAAACAAAATCCCAGCAGGGTTTTTTTTTGTTGGTGGTGGTGGAGGGGAGCGCGTAGACAGAGGAGCCTGGCTGGCTACTGTCCAACAGGGTCACAAAGAGTCAGACACCACTAAAGTGACTTAGCATGCACGCACACACAGAAAGTGACAAACTCATTCTGAAATTCAGATGAAAATGCAGAGGACCCAGAGTGGCCCAAAACAACTTCAAAAAAGAAAAGCAGAGTTGGGAACGCCCTCGCAGTCCAGTGGTTGGGACTTAGCGATGTCACTGCTGGGGCCCAAGTTCATTTCTTGGTGGGAGAACTAAGATCCTGCCAGGTGTGTGGTGTAGCCAAAGAGAAGAAGAGAAAAGGAAAACAGAGTGGGGGAACTAACATACCTGATTTCAAGACTTATTATAAAACTACAGGAATCCAAAAACCGGAACCGACCCCAATGTCCACCGATGGGTGTGATTGGATTAACCAGCAGTGGCACACCCACACAACGGAAAATTACACAGTAACAAAAAGGAACAGCTACTGATTTACACAACAGGAACTGGCCTCAAAATAATTAAACTGAGGAAAAAAAGCCAAGTCAGAAAAGACTACTTCCTGTTGTTGTTTAGTCGCTAATTCATGTCCTCTTCTTTGCAACCCCATGGACTACAGCACACCAGGCTTCCCTGACCTTCACTATCTCCCAAAGTTTGCTCAGATTCACACCCATCAAGCTGATGATGCCATCCAACCATCTCATCCTCTGTCATCCCCTTCTCCTCCTGCCCTCAATCTTTCCCAGCATCAACATCTTTTCCAATGAGTCAGTTCTTTGCATCAGGTGGCCAATGTATAGGAGCTATAGTTTCAGCATCAGTCCTTCCAATAAATATCCTGGGCTGATTTCCTTTAGGACTGACTAGTTTGATCTCCTTGCTGTCGAATGGACCCTCAAGAGTCTTCTCCAGCACCACGGTTCAAAAGTATCAATTCTTTGATGCTCAGCCTTCTTTATGGTCCAACATTCACATCTGTACATGACTACTTGAAAAACCATAGCTTTGACTATACGGATCCATTGTCAGCAAAGCAATGTCTATTTTTAAATACACTGTCTAATTTTGTCATAGCTTTCCTTTCCAGGAGCAAGCATCTGTTGATTTCATAGCTGCAGGAGCTGTCCATAGTGATTTTGGAGCCCAAGAAAATAAAATCTGTCACTGCTTCCACTTTTTCCCCTTCTGTTTACCATGAAGACATGGGCCTGGATGACAGGATTTTAGTTTTCTGAATGTTGAGTTTCAAATTAGCTTTTCCACTCTCCTCTTTCACCCTCATCAAGAGGCCCTTTAGTTCCTCTTTGCTTTCTGTCATTACATTGATATCATCTGCATATCTGAGGTTGTTGATACTTCTCCCGACAGTCTTGATTCCATCTTGTGATTCATCCAGCCTGGCATTTCTCATGATGATCTCTGCATCCCCAGCTGAACATCTTTCCCACTCTGGCCCAGCTGCTTCATTCTTTCTGAAGCTTTTAGTAACTTCCCTCTGCACTTCCCCAGTAGCGTACTGGACACCTTCCAACCTGGGGCACCCATCTTCTGGCATCATATCTTTTTGCTTTTTCATACAGTCCATGAGGTTTTCCAGTCAAAAATACTGGCGTGGCTTACCATTCCCTTCTCCAGTGACCCACATTTTGTCAGAACTCTTCAGTACGACCCATCCGCCTTGGGTGGCCCTGCATGGCGTGGCTCTTAGCTTCATTGAGTTAGACAAGCCCCTTCACCACGACAAGGTTGTGATCCATGAAGGAGGTACATCCTGTATGATTCCATTTATATGAAGTTCCGGGCAATGCAAACTAACCCATCACGAAAGAAAGCTGATGCGAGGCTGCCTGGGGTGGAGGGGTCACAGGGGCTTGGGGACACCTTGGAGGTGACAGCTCTGTTTGCTGTCTTGGTCGTTGCCATGGTTCTGCAGGTGCACACTCACATGAGAACCTGTCAAGTGTGTGTTTTACGTGTGCGCCGCTTACTGCATGTCAAGTACACTTCAGCAGAGTGGTCGCTCACAGTGAGGAATGTGTGGCGGTCACTGCAGGTTTTTTCCACAGTTGGGCACAGATTCTGTTTCTTGAGAGGAGCCAGGGTTCCTACAGCAGGAATGTGCTGGTGGAAAGCATCCAGGGAGTTTGTGTACCTGAGCTCTAAGGTCACTGTCATCCTGTTTTCAACACAGCTGCATCTGGGCCCCGTCCCCATTTGGGGAATGTCCGTGAGGTCCTACTATTCACACAAGATACACATAGATGGTATGTGGGTATCGCGACATAGACACGTATACCCATGTAAATCATGACACAGCCACAATTTCTTTTAAAAGAACACAGATCATCCAACATCAATAATCATTAAAGATTTACAAATCAAACCCACCTTGAGACACCATATCACACCATTAGGATGGCTACTATATCTAAAAAATATAAAATACTGAGTGTCGGTGAGGACGCAGAGAAATTGGAATCTTCGCGCAGTGTTGGTAGGAATGTAAAACGGTGCAGTTGCCATGGAGAACAGCATGATGCTTCCTCCAAAAAATAAAAAATAGAACTACCATATTATCCAGCAATCCAAGCATGGGTATTTATCCAAAAGAACTGAAAGTAGGATCCCAGAAGGAGACCTGCACCCTTGTTGAGCACAGCTGAGAGCTGGATGCAACCTGGCTCCAAGACGAAGGGGTGGACAAGATGTGGTCCATCCAGACAAGGAAACATTGCTCAGAACTAGAAAGGAAGGGAGTTCTGACGCCGGGGCTCAAGGTCATCACACTGAGTGAAATAAATCAGTCACAAAAAGAGAAATACTGCTGACTCCACTGACAAGAAGAACCTAAAGTAGTCCGATTCCTAGGATTTGCAGCCAGAGGCTCCAGGGCAGAGAAAATGCACAGTTCTTGTTTAACGGGGATGGAGGCTCAGCTCTGCGAGGTGAGGAAGCTGTGGGGTGGTATTTTACGACACTGTGAACGTGCTTTAATTAACATTACTGAACTGTGCGCTCAAAAACGGCTAGGACAGAAGCTTTACCTTCTGTGGGTTTTGCCACAGTTGAAAACTGTAAATACACCATGATGGTCACTGTAGTGTGAATGTGCCAAGGCCTCTGAGCTGCACCCTGTAAACGGCTGAGGTGGCCAAGTGTTTTATGTCTATTTTACCACAGGCTCCTAAAATGGAATTTACAAAGGGACTGGACCTCCTGCTGGGCCAGTGGTTAAGAATCTGCCTGCTAATGCAGGGGACACAGGTTCAGTCTCTGGTCTGGGAAGATTCCACAGCGAAGCCTGTGAACCACAGCTACTGAAGCCAGCGCACCCCAGAGCTTGTGCTTTGTAACTAGAGAAGCTCACTGCGACCAGGAGTAGCCGCTGCTCACTGCAACTAAAGAAAGCCAGAACTCAGCAGCAAAGACCCAGGGCAGCCAAAAACAATAAAAGAAATTAAATTAATTTTCTTTAAAAAAGCGGAATGAGAGGTGACAAGATGGCAGAGGGGTAAGTGGACGTGGAGTCCATCTCTCTCCACAGATGCATCAGGAAGACATCTTCAGACACAGAAGATCTCACAGAACACCAGCTGAGAGCGGGCAGGAGTCTTTGATGCCCAAAAGGAATACATAGACCCCTGCAAAACTCTGACTTCCCTGGTGGTGCAGTGGATAAGGATCTGCCTGCCAAACCAGGTCAAGGAGGATTCCATGTGCCGCGGAGCAACTAAAGCCCAAGAGGCGCAATTACTGAGGCCTGCACGTCCAGAGCCCGTGCTCCCCAACCAGAGGAGACATTGCAAGGAGAAGCCCATGCACCGCCCTGGAGAGTACCCTCCGCTCACCACAACCAGAAAAAGACCATCACAAGCAGCAAGAAAGACCCAGCGCGACCAAAAATTTATCCATTAATTAAATTTTAAAAAGAAATGAAAGAAAGAACACAGATGACAGGTTCCATAACTCCTTTCATGGATCCTGGCTTCCCAGCTCAACTGTCCATGGGCCTGTGGATAGCGTTCCGGGCGCCCTTTTTAAAGCCCGCCACGTCCTGTCTCCTGGGCTGCCGGAGCGTAGGTGACTCTCCCCGACAGATGGCACGGTTTGGGATCTGGTTACTGGCCACTGTTGGCCAGGCGGCCACGATCAGCCCAGCCTTAGGACCCTAACGCTCGATGCTTCCAGGCGGAGGCAAAGGGTGGAGCACTGGACAAGCGTCCGGCTGTCAGGCGCTGCCCTGCGTGCAGCGGCTCCCCCTCCTCGCCCCCAGTCCCCGCCCCCACCTCACCCCAGCTTCCCTCCACCAACAAGGTCAAGGAGCTGCTTCACGCTGACCTTAACTGGAACTTCTCGAGTGGTCATGAAATTTGACGGGCTTTTCTGTGTGAGTTTTCTAAGCGCTCCCGAGAAGCCCTCGGCCACACGCGGGTGACTCAGGGCCCACTCCCGGCTCAGGCCCCACTCGGCTACATCCACTGAGCCTGTCCGCGGGAGCCCTCCCATCTCCGTGGCTCCAGGGAGTAGGGCACAGAACCGCCCACCAGCTGTCTTCTTCCTTTCTTGATGCTTGATTGGCTCTTGTGCCAAGGCCTTGGGAGAATGCTTTCCTGGAATGCGTCCCTTCGTCTTCTGTTGCGAACAGTTTTCCTCTTGTCAGTTTGCAGAAGCTCTCTGAATAGTTGTCAACGCAATAGTTCATCCTCACGAGTGTTGTTATGAAGAGGTGGAGCCCGTGTGCGAACACCGCATACCGCATAACCCGTCGGACCAGCGGGTCGCGTGGTTCTCCGGGTCTTGGCCTCCAACTGTAGACTCCTCGGTGAGCGCGTGTGCGCCTTACTTCCCTGTCCCGGGGCACGTTTGCTCCTCGTGGGTCGGGACTCACCTGTGTCCTGTTCAGACACAACGACTCTCCAGCGGTGGGCGGGCAGGCGGCCGAACGCCTGTGCCCGAGCTGCTTACCACCGCCCCACACTCCACGGAGGAGCCTGTGAGGAAGCATTACCCCCACTGGTCCAGGACCGGGGTGGGCACGCCCACTGCCCCTCCCTCCCCTCCAGGATGAGTGGGCACGCCCACTGCCCCTCCCTCCCCTCCAGGATGAGTGGACACGCCCACTGCCCCTCCCCTCCAGGATGAGTAGACACGCCCACTGCCCCTCCCCTCCCATCCAGGATGAGTGGACACGCCCACTGCCCCTCCCCTCCATGATTAGTGGATACGCCCACTGCCCATCCCCCTCCAGGATGAGTGGGCACTCCCACTGCCCCTCCCCTCCCGGATGAGTGGGC
>CM035284.1:65064815-65086195 GCA_020226075.1 Hydropotes inermis
CTCCCCTCCCCCTCCAGGATGAGTGGACACGCCCACTGCCCCTCCCCCTCCAGGATGAGTGGGCACGCCCACTACCCCTCCCCTCCCCCTCCAGGATGAGTGGACACGCCCACTGCCCCTCCCCTCCAGGATGAGGTATGGACACGCCCACTGCCCCTTCCTTCCCCTCCAGGATGAGGGGTGGAGGTGCTCACTGACCCTCGTCTCCCCATGAAGACTTCCGCGAGGTCTTACCCTCTGAACTCTGGCCCGAGCTTCCCTTCACGACACGTTCCCCATCCTCACTCTGCAGTACTGACCCCTCCCAAGTGTCCTGTCCGCCCTCTGGCCGCTGGGCTGCTCCTACTTGTGCCCTGGACACCACCGAGGGCAGTGGCCAGGCCTCAGGGTCCCCCGAGCGCCCCACGCTCCAGGACACTCATCAAGCCCCGCCCTGGTCCCCACCTCCGGGGGTCCACACACAACACGTGGAGTCCTGCAGCTGGGCAGGCCTCCAGCCAGGGGGAGGGGCGGACTCCCTCATCCAGGTCCCCCATCTCCCCTCGTGAGGTCCTGGGACGACCCCTGCCCCTCTGCCCACTAAATGGGGAGGAGAGAAGCCTCCTGCCCCCCAGGACTCCCTGCAGGAAGGCAGCTGTCTCTTCAGCCCCCGTCCCCTCTACCCCCAACCCCCAGGGTACATCTGCACCCATGGCCTCGGCTGCGGGAGGGAGGGGCCGGTCTAGGCCCCTCAGAAGCCTGGCTCTGGGTGCGGGCTGGGAGACCTCTGCTCTGACTCTGGGCCCAGCTGGGCAGGGGGGCCCCACCGCGTTCCCGGGCAGCCTCTCCCCACTCTACCCAGTGACAGGTGCAGGAGGGAGACAGCCGTTCAGCGTCCAGCGTCCCGCGCAGCTGCTGCTCTGGGGCTGGCCTGGCTCTCTGTCCTGGGACCCTCTTCTCTGCTGCTAGGGGCGGGAGGGGCTCTCAGCACCCCGGACCCCAGGTCTCTCTCTCGCCAGCTCCCTCGGGGTCCCCATGCCGGCACCCTCCCTCAGAAGCCTGCAGCAAGCTTGGAGTTTGGGGCCAGCCCGGACCTCTGGGCCCCATGCGTGTGTCAGGGAGGGATAGGGGGCCAGCTGGGTGTGCATTTAAATATGTCCCAAGTCCTCCCCCCTAGGATGTGGGCTTGAAACCCAGGTGGAGCTGGTGCAGTGACGGTGGGTCATTCATCAAAACCTCACAGCTTCTGTCCTGCGGTTCCCAGTCCCTGGGCATTGGGGAAGCCACCTGCCCCCTGGTGAGGACACTGCAGGGCCCCTGGGGGAGGCCCAGGCCCCACCAAGGGTCTCGTGAGGGAGCTTGAAGGCAGACCCCCTCCCCAGTCCAGCCCAGTCATCAGAGGACAAGCCCTGGCCCAAACTGTGACTGAAGCCTCTGGAGACCCCGGGCCAGAACTGTCCTGTGAAGCCCCTCCCAGACCCCAGACCCACAGAAATTATGAGATGATAAAGGCTTGTCATTTTAAGCCCTTTGGGGTGACTATGTCTGCGGTGACTTGTCACACAACAGCAGATAAGCAGTCCTAGAACAGACAGACCTGGGTGGTATTGCAGGTTTGGGTCCCAACCACCCCGATAGAGCAAATATTGCAAGAGTCACGTGAACTTTTTTTTGTTTCCCGGGGCATATGAAAGTTATGTTCACACTCTACTGTAGTCTGTGAAGGGTGCAATAGCGTGATGTCTAAAATCAACATACAGACCTTAATTTTAAAATCATGCTGTTGGAAGAATAGCAGTGGTGGGATTCCTCGACAAAGGCTTGCCACAAACCTTCAATCTGCAAAAAATGCAGCGTCAGCAGAGTGCAGTGAAGCAAGGGTTTGTACACAGACAGGAAGCCCAGGGCTGCACACGAGGGGACTTCGAGAGGGCGTGCAGGGAGGACACAGTGCCCAGTCTTGGGGGTCACCGCACACGAGACCTTTCTGCCCCAGGGTCTGGCTCGGTGCTCAGGTCTCACTGAGTACTTCTCATTGCGGGGCTTGGCGGGGCCAGAAGGTGGAGACCCAGAGCGACAGCACACTCGTGCACGTCACCTGCCTGGGCACCAGTGCCGCCCGCCCACCCCACTTTGTGGATATGGCTCGTCTCCCTGGGTCCTTGCAAGCCTCTGTCTCTTCCACAAGCTGGAGAACTTTCTGGGGGCTGGCCAGGCAGCACAGGGACCCGGGCTCCCCGCTGCGAGCTGGGGGTCCCTCGCTTGGTGGCTGCCTCTCCGCCTCCTCCTTTCTCTCCGTTTGGAGCTCCTGTTACCTCCCCTGAATCTCTACCCAAGCATCTCGTCTTCTCCCCTGTGACCTTCAAGACTGGCCTGCAGGTCTCCGTGCTGACCGCCTGCGCTCGACGGGACCTTGAGTCCGAGGTCGAGAGTCCTCTTGGGCCAGCGCTGACCTGCGATGCGCTGCCCCGCCCCGCCCACCCCTCTCTCGTCACCGGCTCTGTGGCCTGTCTCCCTGAAGCAGGTGCTGCGGCGTCCTGACCAGGCCTCCCTCTGGATACCCAGTGCCCACCGTCCCCCAGGGCGACTCTAACCATGAGGAGGGCAACATCTGGGGGCTCAGGAGGCAGAAGGGCCGCCTCCTGGGAAGCCGTGTGTGGGAAACGCTGTCTGCACGGGACCCGCGGCTCAGTGAGCGGTCCCGCCCATGCGAGGGGACATCCGCCCCACCCACCCGTGCCCACCCGTCACCAGCCCCAGCCTAGCCGACGCTCAGGCTCAGGCACCAGCCTGGCCTCGCTGCTGGCCCTGGGTCTGGCTGAATGTCCAGGGTTCCAGGGGGTCCTCCCTGGCCAGATGGCAGGCTTCCGGAATCTTCCAGGGCTGGGGGCAGGGGTGGGGGGTGTGCGTGACACAGACTGTTTCTCTTTCCTAGTGGCCTCCAGGCCCCTGCTCCTTGGAAACCCTCATGGATCCCGGACAGCCCAGTTCCTTGAAGACCTGCGTCTGGGGTCTGATGAGGGAGGGCCAGAGGGCTGGGTCCGAGAGAGCTGGAGTTGGCCGCGCGAGGCTAAGGCCACAGGCTGACAGCCCGGCCCACAGGGGTTAACGGGCCTGGCCACCCAGGGGACAGATTTGGAATCTCCTCCCCACTCCCTGGGGCCTGGTTTCTTCGGAGACTCGGCAGGCAGAGCTGTCGCCAAGCAGAGCCAGTCCCTGGGGCCCGGGGCCGAGGAAGCAGCAGGTAGCCCCAGGGGGTGGCTGCAGAGGCCCGGATCCCGGCCCCGGAGCCTCTGCACCCACGGCAGGCGGGCTGCCGGGACAGGGGTCAGCACCGACGGGGCCCTGTTCCCGGCTCTGACCCTCTGGGGATGAGGAGGTGGGGGAGGCCTGTCTGAGTCCAGCCAGAAAGAGGGGCCGCTCCAGCCGAGCTGCGGACCTACAGAGACAGCCACTGTGGGCTGGCCACTCTTCACCTGCTAGACACAGGGTTCCCTGGGTGCCTGGCCTATGGAGAGAGTGCCCACTGCCCAGGATGGGCCAGACCCCGCACGTCCGCCAGCACAGCCCCACCAGGCACCTGCTTGCAGCCTCAGGCCCCGACCCAGGCCTGCCCCTCCCCCGGCTGGCACCTCAGCACACCTCGATGCCTACCTCCACTCCCCACCATCCTCTCTCAACTGCGCAGCAGCGGGGACCTGGCCAGACCCGCAGCCTCTGCAGATCCCAGCTACAGCCAGTCCAAAGGTGCCACCCGATGTCCTCTCGGGGAGACCCCTGCCTCCGGGCCCACACCCTGAGCCCTGTGCCGCTTCCAAGCCCACTGCCCTGCAGGCCCCGGGAGGCCCAGACCCTGTTTGGTGAAGAGGCTCCCCAGGCGCCGTCAGGCTGGACGGGAGCAGGCATTGAGGGGCACTAGGAGGGGCCCCAACCTCATGAGAGAGGAAGCTCGTGCAAGGCTGCTGCAGGGCCAGGGTGCCCTGGGCTGCTCCTGGGCTCCACGTCCACTCCCCACCGGCCACGACGTGACGCTGCTCCACACCCAGGCTGGCGGAGGCGCTGCAGGGGCCCAACCGGTCTTGGGAGACACGGGGCCCAGCTGCGGCCCCCGTGAGCCTTCCTTCGTCTGAGCTTCCTCGCCGCGCGGCTGACCCCTGATGGCCCACCTCCACACCCAGGAGAGGACTGGGTGCTGGCGGAGGCAGGTGGAGGGGCCTGGCGAAGCGGAGGACGGGGCCGGCAGGGCACGGGCCTCCCTGGGGGCAGGGGCCGTGCCGTCCGGGCTGCCGTTCACAGCCCGACTGGGAGCGGCGGAGGCCACACTGCGGGTGAGAACGAGTCCCACCGTCCGGGAGCGGGTGCTCGTGCAGCCGGCAGTCTGAGCTGGGCCTGCAGAGGCATGTGGACAGGCCTGTCCCTACCTGACCGGGCATCAGGCCGCCCAGGCCAGGCCTGAGTGGGGAAGGGAGCTGGCAGCAGGCGGGGAGGGTGGGCAGGCTGCATGTGCATGTGCACGCGCGGGCGTGCAGCCTCCCCAAAGCCAGCAGTGTCCTGTGAGCCCCCCAGACCCATCAAGGTCACGGAGTCCCCCCAGAATGTGGGGGGCCACTGGCACTGCCCAGGGCCACGTCCTGATGGCCAGGAGGGGCCGGCCCTCTCCGCCACTGGCCCCTATCTGCACGCCCACCTCCAGGGACACCCTGCCGGGCTCTGATCACCAAGCCTGCCCTGCCCGGACCTCCGGTCTATGTGCTTCAGGATCATTCTTCCCCAGCCTCTTCACAGCACAAGAGGCTTCTCCTCCGACCTCTTCTTTCTTCAGCAGCGTCAGAGTGGCATTCAGTTTTCAGTTTGGAAGCAGCACTTTGTCATTTCTAGAAACTCCGCTCATTTCTTCTCAAATCCACTCAGCAGGGCGAGCGGTCTTGCTTGAAAACACCCAGCAAACAGGATTTGTGCTCTGGGTCTGGGCGTCCGAGGGCAGCCTGCAGCCCGCCAGGCCAGACAGCTCTGCTCCGGGGGCTGGGGCCTCCATGGGCCAGGGTCTGGGCTGCGGTCTGTCTGCCGGCCGGCTCAGGTACTCACTCACAAGGAGTAGAGAGCTCCAGGCCCAAAGGCGCTGACGTGGTTTCTCCCGGGCACCTGGAGTCCCGACTTACATAAACACAGCGGAAAAGGAGGCTGGAAGCTGGCGATCTTTCTGGTGGCGGCGAGTGCTCCGTGAGCATGAGCTGGCGTAAACCGTGACAGTGAGCAGCCTCACCGACAGGCACAGAGCCAGCCCAGCCCACCGCCCCGAGGCCGCCGGGCTGAGGCCCGATTTGCCCAGCCTTCGGAGCCAGGAGCCACGCACAGCCTCGCCCTTGGGCTGTCAAGCTTGGATCTCATTCCTTGAAATCCTGACAGCTCCTCATTGCTAAGCGACTTTACACCACTGACAAAGCTCTTTCCACGTGTTCTCAGCTCAGACCGGAGGCAAAGCGCCTCCGTCGCCCCATTTCCAAAAGGCATCTGTCAACTGCCAGATACCCATGTGTTCACAGACGTGGGGGACCCCAGGGGACCCCGGGGTAAGGGTCCCCCGCGTGGCCCACACCCCGCCCCCCGCTTCCCGGTCCCTGTCCCGCTCTGCATAACAAAGGAACAGCACCTGAAGAACAAGGGAGGCCAAAACGTTTAAGTTATTAAATCAAATATACAGAGTGATTCATTTAATATGTACATATGTACAGAAATGCACTTTCACGAGGAGGGGCGGCCGGGGCCGGCAGGTGGGCAGCAGCCAGTGCCCGCGGCAGACGTTGCCAGTCGCGAGGGAGAGTCCGTGAGAAGGCACTTGTCACAAGCGTCAGCACTGCCGCCACCCCGGGGGACGGAGCAGTCAGGAAGGGCACTTCTGAAAGCACAGTTGAGAGATCTCTGGAGCGAGCGTTGCGGGCAGAGCGGGCGAGGCTGGCGGGCCGGAGGGGCGGGTCTGCCCGCGGTCTCAGGCCACACTGGCCGCCACGGGCCCCACTGGCGAGCCCCAGCCCCACTACAACCGCAGGCGCCCCCCGACAACCATGGGCCACGCCAGACGCCGTGGGTCCCACTGCCAGCTGCAGCCACGCCGGACGCCGTGGGTCCCACTGGCTCTTTGGCCTGGAGCCACGGCCAACCCAGATGAGGAATAAAGGAAGATTCTGTAAACAGCGCACCACTTCTGGGACGAACGTCTACGGACCTGGGGAGGACACACCCCCTCACTGTCTCCTGCCACACGCACATGTGCAGCACACGGGAACGTTACAAAAATAGCAACTCTCCAAGAATACTCCGTTGTTTTCCGCCTGACAGTTATCGAATAATTTATACAAGGCTAAAGAAACGTAGAAAATAAACATTTGTTTTTTTGCTTTTGGTGTTTTTTCTTTTTTACACAAAATAAAGAAACTATGCACACGGCTGCGGCCTCCTGTGGTCTGGTGGGCGGCCTGGCGCCCAGCGAGGGGTCCCAAGCCCCAGCCTGGCGGGTGGCCGCCGTCCTACTCCCGGCTGGCGCGGCGGGCAGCGCTGATGCCCCCAACCGCACGGTTGTCCATCTTGGGGCCCGAGGCCCAGCGGGCCGGCCGCCCAGGCGAATGGCCAGGGTCTTTGGTGAACTTGTGCGCGAGGAACTTCTCCGCCTCGGGGGACTCGTCCTCCCCACGGCCCGGCTCCTCGTCCTCCTCGTCATCCCCACTGCCCGCCGGCCCGGGCAGCGCCTCGCCCACCCTGCGTGGGGGTGGTGTGAAGTTCTTGCAGGGGAACAGTGTGTCCTTGGGGCCGCCGGGGCCACCCGGCCGCTCGATGGGGTTGCGGATGGGGTTGAGCGGGGCCCACTGGTTGTTGGGGCCCTCCTCCCGCGGCAGGCGGCTCCTCTCCCGCTCTTTCCTGCGCTTGCGGGTCCACCACACGCAGACGACCACACATGCCAGACACAGCACGCTGAATACGCCGCACAGCACCATCACCAGCAGACCTGGGGTGGGGGCACCGTCAGGGGGCCGGATGCCTGGTCCTTCGGCCCGTGGGGACGGGCAGGGCCCCAGGATTAGGGCTGGGAGGTGGGGAGGGCTGGGAAACCTTCGCCGGCAAGTGCCAGATGCCACAGCCTCGCCCCTGTGAGCCTGAAGGAACCCCACCCGCTGGCCCTGGGCCCAAGCAGCGCGCCCCTCCCGCTCACCGGTGGAGGACCTGCCCACGACGACTGTTTCCACCTTGACCTCGGTGATGGCCAGCAGCAGCGAGCTGTTTCCCCGCTGCGTGATGGCAGCCACGATGGCGTGCGCTGCGCTCTGAATCAGGCTGCTGTCCGGCAGGTCTCGGGCCGGGCTGAAGGACTGCGGCAGAGAACAATGCTGAGCGGCCGCCTGCGCGTGCAGCGGGGCAGTGGGGGGCCTGTGATTGTCCCCCCATCCACTGCAGCGGCAGCCGGGACAGTGGGCCTGGCCCTGCCTGCAGCCTCAGGGAGTGCAAGACTCCCGCCCCGGCCAGCAGGCCCAGAGCAGTGGCAACAGGGGCGGAGGCACTGCAGCCTCACCGCTCGCTGTCCTGGAGCAGCGCCAGGGGCTGGGGGACCGGAGGACAACTCTGGCATAGGCTGGGGGCGCCCTACACTGGGCAGGCTGTGGGGAGGTGGCCGTGGCCCAGTCTGCACTCCCACAGACCCCGCTGCCCCTTGGCCCTTCAGGGGGTGCCCAGCCCCAGCCGGCCACGCCCGGAGTCCTGAGGGGGCCACAAACCCTCCACTGCCCTGAGGCTGGCCCAACTTGCCTCCAGCAGGCAGCCCCTGCCACGCCAGCACCGGCTCCCTGAGAAACCACCCTGCCCGTCCCCCTTCCCTCCCCGCACGTCCCGAGCCACAGCCTCGCCCGACCCCGAGGTGCCGACTGACAGCCCATCTAGGAGCACGTTCACAGTCGGACCCTGGGGGCTGGGGGGTGGGTGTGGAACAACGGCGGCCGCCCACCAGCCACACTCACCAAGGCCACCTCCACCGCACTGGCCTCTGAGAGCGGCCGGTCACAGAGTAGCACAAGCAGGCGGTCCCGGGCCACGGCCCTCGTGGCTGGCAGGGCACGGATCCCGGAGCAGATGGCGCCCACGGTGGTGCCCTGACAGACAGGTGGGGTGAGCGGGGGGCAGTGACCGGGGCCCTGAGGGTGTCTACCCCTCAGCGTGCGGCGGGACACCCCCGACGGCCTGTCTGGGGGAGCAGGAGCCCTGGCTTCCCATGGCGGTCCTCAGCCCCACCCAGAACCCAGATGGCCTCCGTTGGCAGGGCCGGTACTGAAACTAGAAGACCTTACAGGCACAGATGAGGGTGCGGTGAGAATGCGCACGGAGCCGCGGGCTGGCCCTGGCCTCCCAGGAAGGCCACCTGCAGCCCAGGCCCCAGGAACAACTAGAAAAGCGGGCATCTCAGCCCGGGTCGGCCCCTCCTGGCCACCCCTGAGCCCAACGCTTCATCTCATCCGACCACATGCAGACAGGCTCCCAGCCTCCCTGACCCCATGGGGCCGGGCAGCCAGCAGGGGTCTCGAGCCGTCTGAGTGGCCACAGGAAGGAGGCCAGTGGTCAGGGCCCTGCTGCCCTTGGCGGTGTCCACTGGGGTGGGCCGCTCACCTGGGGCACCTGCTCACGGTTGAAGCGCAGGGTGAGGCGGGCACAGTTGTTGTCCAGGTGGCTGGAGCGCGGCTGGCACGGGGTGCTGGGCAGCACAGGCTCCTCCGCTCCACACGCCCCCCAGGCCGCACAGGGCGGCTGCAGGCACTGGCCCGGGGCCTTCTCCAGGCACCGCTGCCCCGGCGGGCACTGGGCGCTCAGGGCGTCCGGCCGGCCAGCCAGCAGGCAGGGCTTCTGGCCGCACCACACCTGGGGGGCACACGGATGGGACCCGCAGAAACACAGCACCATGCAGGGAGAAACACAGCGCTGATCATGAGTCCGCGGGCAGGGCACCCCCTACCCCCCCAGGGCACCCCCGGTGAAGGACCCCCAGCAGAGCAGGGTGGCCCACGTCTTCTGGGGCCAGGCTCACCCGTCCCCCTCCCCTCTAGTACCCTCCCAGGGTGAGCAACAGGGCTGGGGGTGAATGACGGGGACCCCAGGCCCAGGGCTCAGAGGCATCAGACCCGGCAGGGTGGGCGAACAGATCCCACACCTTGCTGCAGTCTCGGCGGCCGTCCAGGCAGCGGCAGCTGTTACAGTCCTCCACCCAGGAGCTCCCGTGAGGGACGGGCATGCCCTGCGACCAGCAGGGCCTCCCAAACACGGTCACTGCGGGCGGGAGAGGTGGGGTGAATGCCAGGCTCCCCCGGACGCCCCCAGCCCAGGCGTGGCCTTGCCGGCGGCATCCCCCACCTACCCTCCTGGCACCGCAGGCCAGATCGGCCGGGTGGGCAGCTGCAGCGGTAGCCGTTTATTTCGTCCACACACGTGGCCCCATAGGCACAGGGCGAGGACTGGCACTCATCGATGTCTGTGGGAGAGGAGCCGGGCGCAGGGTCAGCGAGGCGACGGTTTGGGCAGCGGGGCCCAAGCGGGAAGAGCAGCCCCGGCCAGCCGGGCCTTGGGGGGGCCCCATGGGGCCTCTCAGCTGGGCCTGAGGACGCCTCACTATCACCGTCTGCCTCTGGGAGCCAACGGCCAACCCAACCTGGGTCTGCCCCCGGCGGGGTGCCCCCCGGCCAATGCTGGCAGGACGTAGACAGGAGAACTGAGGCTCAGACTGAGGCAGGACATGGCTGTGACCACACTGCACCCCAAGGTCCACAAACGCAAATGACCCCAACAGCTCCCAGAGCGGGGACCCCCCAGACCCGCCCACCAGGGTGGGGACCCCAGCCCCTCACTGATGCGGCAGTCAGGACCCGCAAAGCCAGGCGCACACTCGCAGCGGAACCAGTTGACGCCATCCACGCAGACGCCACCATTGTAGCTGCAGGGGAGAGGGCGAGGGTCAGGGGGCCCAGGGCAGGCCAGCCCCTCAGCCAGCCCACTACCAGGGGTCAGGTGCCTGGGGCAGGCCAGCCCACCACCGCCACTCACCAGGGCAGGGGGTTGCAGTCGTTGGTATCTGCGTTTGAGGAGAGAGGGGATGGTGAGCCTGGCATTTCCCACCTGGGCACCTGTCCGTGCTGGGTCGGGGGTACCCCAGGTGGCAGGGAGGGCAGGCAGACTCTGCGCTGTCTACACCAGCCCACTGCGCCCAGGCTGGAGGCTGCCGGGCCAGGGCGGCTCTGGGAGGACAGCGTATCCTGGAGGTCCGCTCAGAGAGTGGGGTGTGTGAGGACAGTGGCTGGTGGGAGACAAGCCAGAGCCAGCACCGGCGGGAGGAAGCTCGGGGAAGTCAGAGGGCTTCAACTGGGCTTCCGCAGTCAAGCGCAAGGGGTGGATCAATGGGGCAGAGTTGGCGGGGGACAGGACCCGGAAGCAGGGGACAGGGTGGGCCCACGCCAGCCCATGCCCACAGCCCCACCCTGGTGGCACCCTCCGCCCCGAGCTCACTGTGGGTGCAGGTGCGGCCCTCCCAGCCGTCCCGGCAGATGCAGGAGAAGGAGTCCCCACTGCCCACGCAGGTGCCCCCGTTCACGCAGGGGTTGGGCAGGCAGCTGCTGTTCTTGGCTGCAAAGGAGTCAGAGGTGAGGTAACAGGAAGAGAAGGAAGCGCTCTCACCCGAGCCAGGCAGACCCAGGGTCCCCACCCCACACCTCGGCGCAGCCGGCGGGGCAGCCCGGGGGCCCCATACCTCAGCTTAGACAGCAGGGCGGACCCGGGGTCCCCACCCCAGCCTCAGCTCAGACAGCGGGGCAGCCCCGGGGCCCCGCCCACACCTCGGCGCAGCCGGCGTGGCAGCCCGGAGCCCCACACCTCGGCGCAGCCGGCGGGGCAGCCCGGGGCCCCAGCCCACACCTCGGCGCAGCCGGCGGGGCAGCCCAGGGGCCCCATCCGACAGTGCAGGTGCTGCCCTTCCAGCCCGGGGGGCAGGCGCAGCGGAAGGCGTCCCCGCTGTCGTAGCACGTGCCACCGTTGCTGCAGGTGTAGGCGTCACACTGGAACTCGCCTGCGGGCACACGGCCACTCAGGGGGTGCCCCGGCAGGCAGTGCAGTCCCCGTGCAGCCCCGGGGGGCAGGGCGCGGCGGGCACTCACGCGAGTGGCACGTCTTGCCCTTCCAGCCGTCATCGCACACGCAGTAGAAGTCGTTGACCAAGTCGAAGCAGCGGCCGCGGCTGTGGCAGGGATCGGGGAGGCAGTCGTTGGGATCTGGGGGCGAGGACGCCGGTCAGCGGGGGGTCCCCGGCGTTCAGGGAGGGCTGCCCAGAGGCGGCGGCACCGGGGTGGGCCAGGGAGAGACAGAGGGGCGGGGAGGGAGAGTGTGTGCTCCTCTGCCCCCCCACCCCCCACGTGTTGTCCCAGTCAGCGGCTCAACACTGGAGCTGGCCAGGCCGGCGCCTGGGCGGGGTGTGGTGCGTGGCACGCTGGGCGCTGGGAGGCACAGGCCCTACGGCCAAGGGCGGGGCAGCGCGGCCCACTCACTGGTGTCACAGAGCTCGCCCTCCCAGCCGCTGGGGCAGAAGCAGCGGAAGGCGTCCACCTCGTCGATGCAGGTGCCCCCGTTGCGGCACGGCTGGCCCAGGCAGTCATCGATGTCTGCGGGAGGCGAGCGTGAGCTGTGGCCCTGGGAGGCCCGGCCCCCTCCCGGCCCTGCTCCACGGCCACTCACTCTCGTGGCAGTAGGTGCCCGTAAAGCCGCTGTCGCAGACACAGGAGAAGTTGCCCCCGGGCTGGCTGATGCAATGTCCGTGGGGGCCGCACACGCCAGAGGGGCCCATGCCGGCCACCCTGGTCCCCGCCTCGAACCCGCAGCCATCGACCACTGCCGCAGAGACAAAAGGGGTCAGCCCTACCTCTGCGGAACATGACCACCCCTCGCCCCACCTCTCCCCGCAACCCCACTCCTTCGGGCCCAGCCCACACTGCACCCATCCCTTTAGGCCCCGCCCCTGCTGCAGCGACTCCCTGCAGGCCCCGCCTACCCCGCCCACAACACACTCACCTCTACAGCCCCGCCCATTACGCACACTCCTGTAGGCCCCGCCCACTGCACCCACTCCTGCAGGCCACGCCCACCACACCCACCCCTGCAGGCCCCGCCAGGACAGGGCGCCCGGGGCTCAGAGCAATTCTTGCCGCCCATGTCGTCTGGGCAGGCGCAGTAGTAGTCCCCCTCCAGGTTGTAGCACCGGGCCCCGTTCTGGCAGGGGCTTGGCTCACAGAAGTCGACGTCCACCTGTGGGGTGGGAGCGGCCATGAGGGTGCTGCTGGCACCGGACCATGGGCCAGGGCTCGTCCCTACGAGCAGTCCCCGAGACCCGGGCCCCACTCAGACCAGACACCAGGCCTCCGCAGCCGGGGCCTGCAGGACGGCCTAGCTCAGCCCGTCTGTCTGGACCCCTGGCTAGACGGAAACACCTGGGCGGGCCAGGCCCTGCCCCCGCCCCGCCCCGGGGCAGCCCTCTTCCGCGGCCTCCCGGGGCGGCATCCGGCCTTCGCCCCTCCCACTGGCAGGAAGGCCGGCTCCCGATACAGCTGTGGGTCCTTCTGAAGAACCGTCCCAGTCTCCAGGTCACAAGGCAGAACCTGGTGCTCACACCCCGCAGCCCACTCCTCTCCCGGGTAAAGACAGAGCAGGTCAGCGAGGTTGGAAGCGTGAGCCTCTCCTCGTCGGACCCAAGTGTGACACCCCCAGTCCACCCCAGGGACCCTCTTTCAGGGGCCCGCAGACTCCACCCCATCAAGGCCACCTCCCCTGCATCTGCAGTGAGAATTAACCAAGGCAGAGAGTAGCCAGCAGACCTGCCAGGCCTCCCAGTGACCCTACCAGGAGGGACTGGTCCTGACAAGCTGGGACCCTGGGCCTCTCCCCCAGTCCTGCCCAGCCAGGCAGCCAGGACTCTGGGGCCGGGATTTCAGTCTAGTATGGAGCCTGCGAAAAGCTGCAGGGCCAACCCCCACCGTGGCCCCTCCTGGCCACTCAATGGGCCACCCGTGGCAGTCGCTGGGACCGAGGGGCAGGCAGCACATGCGGACCTCACCTCGCAGAGCGGCCCTGAGAAGCCCTGGGGGCAGTGGCAGCGGAAACCATCGATCAGGTCCTCGCAGAGGCCGCCGTGGCAGGGGTTGCTGGCACACTCATCCAGCTGGTGCTCGCAGTGCTGGCCCCCGAAGCCCCGTGGACACACGCACTGATAGCCGTTCACCAGGTCCTAGGGGGAGCAGGGCGGGGAGTGAGCCCCCACAGCCGCCCTCAGGCACCTGCAGTCCAATGCCCACTCCCCCCACCGCGCCCCGGGTGTGCAGGCCCTCACCTTGCAGGTGCCGCCGTGCTGACACTGGCCCCGACAATCGTTGACATCTGCGGGCAGAGGCACGGGTCACAGCGGGCCCTCCCTGCCCCCCAGCCCTGCCCCCTGCGGCCCACCCACCCATACTGACTGATGTGGCAGTTGGCGCCCTTCCAGCCCGGGAGGCAATCACAGTAATAGCCACCAATCAGGTTTTTGCAAGAAAAAGCATTAAGGCACGGCTTCCCTTCACACTCATTGGCGTCTGTGAACGAGACAAGGGGGGCGATGGGCCCGCAGCCCCGGCAGCACACGCAGCAGCCGCCACAAGCGCAGCGCACAGCCATGCACACCCGCCCAGCCCGCGGGACCCCTTACCCAACTGGCAGGTGGCCCCCACCCACTGCTCCGGACACACGCACTCAAAGCCGTCCACCTGGTCCACGCACGTGCCCCCCGCCGCACACGGGTTGGAGGCACACTCGTCGATGTCTGCAGAGAGTCCAGGGGGAGGAGCGGGGGTGATCGCGGTGGGGAGGAGGGGGCAGCCAGCCCTCAGGAAGGAGTGTCCACGCCCGGGTCTTCCCCTCCCTGGGGGATGGGCCGCCTCGCCCCTGCCCCCCTGAGCCCTGGGATGCAGGCTGGGGCCCCCAGATGCCCCGGAGCGGGCTCTCACCCAGCGCACAGGTGGGCCCGCTCCAGCCCGACGGGCAGTGGCACTCAAAGCCCGAGGGAACCTCATGGCAGGAGCCCCCGTTGGCACAGGGGTTGGAGGCGCAGGCGTGCTCGGCTGCGTGGAGAACCACAGGGGTGGGTGTGGCGGCCAGGCCCCCACCTTCCACAAGGGCTCCCCCACACCAGTCCCCGCCGCACTCAGGCCAGAGGAGTGGGCCCAGCCATGGCCGCCCCGACGTACCCCGCTCACAGTTCTTGCCCGAGTAGCCATCAGGGCAGGCGCAGCGGTACTGGTCGGGCTCCGCATTGATGCACGTGCCCCCATTGGTGCAGGGGTGGTGGCTGCCACAGTAGTTCAGGTCTGGGGGCAGACGGGGTGCTCAGGGGACAGGCCTCAGCCCTCACGCCTACCCACCCGTGGCAGGCCGCCGGCCCCCACCCCCGGAGCACCTTTGTTGCACAGCAGGCCGCCCCAGTTGGTCTCACAGGTGCACTGCCAGGGCTCCACGCAGCTGCCGTGCACGCAGCCCGGGTACGGGACGCACTCGTCACAGAACCTCCCCTGCCAGCCGTAGCTGCACCTGGGGAAGGCAGAGAGCTGGGAGACCCTACCTGTGACCGCACATCCCGAAAGCGGGGGCCACACCCAGGGTGGCGCGGGGACATGGCGCAGCGTCATGTGGCCCCTGGGGCCAGCGGCCGCAGCCTTTGAACTGGAGCAGCCCCGCCCACATGTCACGGGCAGTCCCGGCCGCTGGCCGCACACGGTCGGCCGCAGCTGTCCAGTCACTCCTCCGGGAGCTATTTTGGGACACAGCCGGAGCGGGGCCCCCAGAGAAGGCGCCAGGCAAGGAAGGCTCTGTTGGGACCCCGGGAATGAGAGGGCCAGGTGCTGCCAGGGCCGGCAGGCCAGTGGGCACAGGCCTCCTGCTGCTGGGAACCCTGGGCACAGCCCACGACCTCACCTGTGACTCAGGGGCAGTCACTCTCTCTCCACGAGGCCCCAGTAGGGGCATGTCTCACAGACGGGGACACTGAGGCCCATGGGCTGTCCCAGGCCAGCCCTGTGAAGAGGCCAGATCCAGGGCACTTCCTGACCCGGGAGGAGTCACCCGCTCCCTGGCCTCAAGAGACCTCTGGGCTCTCAGGCCGTGACCCCGGGATCTGGCCCTGCCCGTGCTGTGGGCCAGCGTTCTCTCCGGGAAGTCCTTCAGGAGGAGGTGCAGAGGGACACCCTGGCCATCAGCACAGCCCCTCTGAGGGCCCAGACCCTCAGAGAGAGAGGCCAGCGCCCTGTGCTAAATGCCCTGGGGCCCACCTGGATGGGACCCCCAGGGGACCCCTCCGAGCACTCAAGGGTCTCGTGGGATGGGGTGACGTCCACACCATCATCCGTCACATGGATTTATTTTTGTAAAAGGGAAAAGGCACGGCCCTTCCTGGGCTGCCGCCGACCCCGCAGCACCCAGAAGGGACGCCAGCGTTGCAGGACAGGGAACCGAGGCTGCCGAGAGGGAGTCGGCTGGCCGCATGCACGCACAGAACAGGGGGCACCGACCCGGGCCCCACACCCCCACCCAGGCCCCCCTCCAGGTGAGAGGGGTCCCCCAGGCGTGCGCTCAGCCCTGGGTGGGGCCGCCTCTGCAGGCCCCCGCGGCCCTGGCTTTCCTGGCCTGCGGCTCCAGCAGCTCGGGGAGGCGGCGGCAGGAAGGCACGGCCATCTCCGCGGCATCCGGTGGGGGTTGTCCTGAAACCTGAGCCCGGAGCCACGGGCAGCAGCTGGGCCTCACCCACGGGGCCAGAGGGAGGTGAGCGGGGCTCACCTAGGGCCCTGTCCTGGGAGCCCTGCGTCCCCCACCGCCTCCCCGCAGGGCCCGCGCAGGCGGTGCAGTGCCAGCCTCCCGCCCACCCAGGCCCAACGGCTCAGCACCAAGAGCTCGGGGCCCCAGTCCCGCCATGCACAGCCCAGCAGGGGCACGTCTGTCAAGCTCTGGGGCTCATGCCAGGGTCAGAGGGCAAGGCTGCAGGAGAGGCCTGCCCCAGGCGGAGAGCAGCCCTGCACCCCTTCTCCCACATGGGGGGTGCTCCTGGGGCGCCTGCCCCTCAAGATGGGAGCCCGCCCTGGGCCAGGGCCCCAGGCACCTCTCAGCCCCGCTGCTGTGAGACAGACACTCAGCTCAGCTCAAACCCGGCAGATGGACTGGCCGGGCGGGTGGAGCCCTAGACACATTGCCCCCTCCCAACGCCAGGCCCCTGGGCAACCTGCCCACTTCCCTGCCCGGGACTGGAGAGTTCGCTCCACTCACCCCCTCCCAGGCCACCACCACTGCTGGATGAGCAGAGAGTCCCTCAATCCTGGCTCCCAAGCACCGCCCTCCTGGCCAGAGTCAGCGGGGCAGCTACCGAACTTCCCCGCCCGGCGTCCTTATCAGAAAATGCACCCCACCCCCTAGGGGGCAACGTGACGAGTCAGCCCCAAAGTGGGGAGGAGGCTTCCCTCGTGCCCTGCTCCTCTGTCAACTGGCAGCCCCCGCCAAAGGGCTTTGGCCCCGAGGGCATCCGCCTGGTCTCCGGGGCCCAGCTCCCAGGCCATCGGCAAGCACCCAGCGCCCACCTGGCTCCCGCCCTATAGAGAGCCTCTCCACAGCTGTTCCCCAACCCCCAGCGGTCCCCTCAGCCGCCCCCCACTCCTTCTGGCCCCTGCTCCTCCCCTCCCATCCCGACCCCGCCCAAGGCAGCAGCGATCCCACTGCCCCCTCAACCAAGGTCCGGTGCCCAGAGCCCTGGCTCTCTGGCTCCCTCTGAGCCCCCACCAGCTCCTCATTGTCCACCTGCAGCAGCAAGAGTCCGACCGGCGCCCCCCGGACCCACCCACCCCGCCTGCACGCACAGGGCCCACGTGCATCCCGGGCCGGGCTTCCCCCCACAAACCCAGGCAGGGTGGACGTCACTTCCACGTCAGCAGCCGCTCTCTCCCGCCCGCTGCGCCTGGGGCTGCCCTGCATCAGTGGCTCAGGGCCCTTGAGCCCCACTCTCCTACCCCAGGATGCCCGCAGCGGTGGCCCTCACACCCCACCCCCACCGGACAGCAGCCTCTGCCTCCCGGCCCATCCCTGCGGGGCCTCCTGGCTCCCCCACGCGGCAGTTGCTCTGGTCTTTGCACCCCACTTTGCTCAGCTCCAAAGCTCACAGCAGCCCTGTTCTCTTCCCGAGGCTCCCCCTGGCCCCTGGGCCTCTCCCGCCCCCCACCCGTGGCGAGCATCACCCTGCACTGCTTGGGCCGCGCACTCCTGCCCTGGGGCGGCTCAGCCCAGGCCAGCCCACCCGAGGTGCATGACGTGAAGCCGCCCTGCCCCGTGCCACGGGCACACTAAGGGCACGTGCGGCATGCACCCACAGTGCGCCCACTCATGTCGGCCATGTGCAGCCAGCCCTGCGCGGGAGCGAGTGTGGGCGCTTGGGAGGCAAAGGGCAGCTGGCGCCGGGCACTCACCTGCACTCCCCCGGCACGGAGCAGCCCCCATGGAGCAGGTTGCATCCTTGTTTACACACGGCTGCAAATGGAGAGAGCAGACACCCCTGCAGCGACCACACAGCACCCCGCGGGCGTGACACAGGCTCTGGGGGTGGCCCCCCTGTCCACGACACCCAGACCTGGCCCTCCCGGGCCCCCCGTGTGGCCCCCGCCCTCCGCACGGCCCCCACACCCACACCCGGCCCTCCCGGGCTCCCCACGCGGCCTCCACGATGCCCCCCGGCGCTCCCGGGGCCCCGCTCACCCTCCTTGCACTCCGTGCCCATCCAGCCGTCCATGCAGGCCTTGTTCCCGTACTGGTCGCAGGTGTAGTGGCCGAAGAAGTCGTTGCGGGGCCGGCAGAACTTGTTGCAGCCGGCGCTGTAGTAGTTCTCGTCGCAGCGCACGCGGATCTGCAGCTCCAGGTGCGCCACGTGGCCGCTGAAGCGCAGGCTCTTCCAGCGGTCCTCGGGGTTGATCATGCCCGCGTGCGACACCCGATCGATCAGCAGCTCCTCTTGGAGGGGGAGCGGCAGTCAGCCGGCATGGCCCCCGCCCCCCAGAGGCTCACGGCCCGAGGAGACGGCCGGCCCTGCGGCCTGGGGCCAGAGCCGGGACCAGCAGGGCCTTGGCAAGCCCCCCAGGGAGCACGGGACCGGGGCCTCCTGCCTGCTCCCCGCAGCCTGTCCTGCCCCTCACGGCCCAGTCCCGCGCCGGGCTCCGAATGCCTCTCCCGCTGCAGTCACGGCCACCCCACCCCTGCTCCCGGCAGGAACCACAGCACTCACTGCTGCCCTGTTTCTAGACGAGCCCCCCTGAGCCCGAAGACCACGGACCCCGCAACCCGAGGGTCGGGCCTCCCTTCAAGCCAAGCCGCTGCGTGGCTGGAGCTGGCAGCCAGGTCGCGGGGGTCTCCCCACACGCGGGCACCGGTTCAGGAGACGGCGCAATAAAAGGCTAAGGACCCTCACCCCGCAGCTGCAGGCACAGCCAGGCCCCTCCCAAGGGCCCCGCTCTCCTCGGGGAGCCTGCCGCCCCAGGCGGCCCAGGCCCTCACCCACCCGGCCCCCCAGCTGCCCCACCTGCGTTCCCGCGGCATCTCCACCGCTGGGACCCAGCTCGGTCAACCCAGCATCCAGCTGCCCACCTGGCGCTGCCCACACGCAGCGCGTCCAGCCCATGCTCCAGCCCATCCCCATGATGGCCTCTCTGCCCCGCGGCTACCCAGTCAGCGGGCCCCGGGCCTCGACCTTCAGGGTGATGAGAACCCCGGGGCCACCCCTGGTCCCAGCACCCCGACTGCCACCCAAAGCTCCCCACCTGTCTCCACCCTGGCCCTGCAACCCGCCCTCCACGCGGCAGGCTGAGCAACCCGCCTCAGAGAAGAAGCTGGTGTCCTCACAGGGGCCACGTGGCCTCCACGAGCTGACTCTGGCCCGCTGACCTCATGGCTACCCCTCCCCTGCCCACGGGCCCCGGGGCTGTTGGCACTTGCTGCTCCCTACCTGTCCGCGGGGAACCTCTGACCATCACCAAGGGCCCTGCGGACTCCGTGCAAGGCGGGCCAGCCAGCAGCAGAGCCTCCAGGGAGGCCCACCAAGCCTTTCACAGGGCAGAGAGCGGCCCACGCAGCCAGAGAGCGCTCTCAGTGATGACCCACCCCACTGAGCCATGGCCGGGCCCCAGAAGACCGGCCCGGGGTCTGGCTATCAGCAAGAGGTCACAAGAGAGCTGGGGATGGCCCAGGTGTGGGCCCTCGGCGGGGACGCAGGCCCCCCCATCAGAACATAGGCAGCACAAGCATGTCCCGAGCGCAGCGGCGCATCCTGGAGACCAGGCCAAGAGGGGACCGCAGAGCCCCACAGGGCAGAGGCGGCTCCCTGCCATGTGCCCTCCATCCAGGACCCGGGTCCCTGCAGGCAGCCCCCCGGGGACCCCCAGGGGTTGACTCACCATCCGGGGTGGTGTCGTTGTCCCAGTCCCAGGCCTCCACGATGAGGGTGAAGGAGCGCTGTGGACGCGGGGAGGGCGGGTCAAGCTTCCCTGCCCACCCTAGCCCGGCCTGGCCCCCTCCTCCATCTTGGCTCAGACCCCGAGATGCACCCCCTGGAGCGGGGACGCTGCCCCTCCCTCCAGGTCACAGAGGCTCAGGGGCCTGGACTCCTGGCTCCTGCAGCCCACCGGCCAGCCAGACCAGGTCAGGATGGAGGTCAGTGTGCAGAGGAGACACAGCGAGCCGCATGGGGCAGCGGGCAGAGGGTGGGCACAGCTGAGCGGCCTCAGCCTG
Source organism: Hydropotes inermis (assembly GCA_020226075.1). Lineage (NCBI taxonomy): Eukaryota > Metazoa > Chordata > Mammalia > Artiodactyla > Cervidae > Hydropotes > Hydropotes inermis. The sequence continues at coordinate 65,084,640 of CM035284.1, forward strand.
GGGTCGCGGGGGGGGGGGGGGCTGGCGCCAGAGGAGGTCATGGAGCCCAGGGTCCTCCGAGCCGCCAGGAGGGTCGATGCCCAGTCACCAGGCCGCGGGGGCGGCCTGGGTGGCCCAAGCACTGGAGCTGCCCACGGGACATGGCGAGCTCACAGCGAAAGGGAACGTCGCTCAGGCATGTCTGACTCTTTGCGACCCCATGGACTAGACAGTCCACGGAAGTCTCCAGGCCAGAATCCTGGAGTGGGTAGCCATTCCCTTCTCCAGAGGATCTTCCCAACCCAAGGATCGAACCCAGGTCTCCCATACTGCAGGTGGATTCTTTACCAGCTGAGCCCCCAGGGAAGCTCCCAGTGAAGGTTCAGGAAAAGCGGCCCCACTTCACAGATGGGAAACTGAGGCCCAGGGACTACCAGAGGCGGCCTCAGCGCTCATTGCCCCCACTGTCTGGCTGGTGCCTCAGGTGAGGGATGCAGTGAGTGACAGGGTGACATCCCAGGGCAGCCCAGGACCACCCTCTGCCCTCCCGCATCCTGCCGAGGTCTCCCTGCTGACCCTCGTCCAGGCCCCCGCCATGGCTCCGCACCCTCACCACACGGGCCCAGCTCTGAGTGTGCTGACCACCAGCCCCAGCCTGAGCCACAGCCGCCTGGGGCCCCCCTCACACCCTCAGCACCCTATCTCCCTAGCCCCACGGCCTCCTGCCGGTGCCCGAGCCCAGCACCCACCCTGCCGCCCCCCAGAGCCCCGCCGTCCACGCACAGCCCCTCGGGGACCCTTCTCCCACCCTGGCCCACGCCTCCAGCTGCGGTTGCTTCCTGCCCCCCAGCGACCAGCCTCAGGGCCCAAGGCACATGTGCCCACCCTCACTTTCGCCACTGACACTGCCCAGAGACCCCCCCACCCCGGCAGCTGCCTCCCAGTGCCCCGGGGTGACCCCAGCACCTCACCCCCACCAGAGAAGACGGGCAGGAAAGAGGACGCCATCGTCCAGCCTTCTAAACCCCACCCCCAGGGTGCCAACCCCAGGTTCTGAATCCCACCCCCGAGGGACCCTGAAACCCCTGCCCCCTGCTGTCAGCACCCGCTGCCAGGCCAGCAGGCCCAGCCCAGGCTGCCCACCTCCTTCAGGGGTCCCCAGCAGCCACCGGGGCCTCCACTCCCCCGTCCACAGGAACCCCGAAGAAGCTTAGAGCTCTGTCCATGTCTCCTCCACTGCTGAGCCTTCCTGGGGCTGCCCACAGCTCCCGCGCTCCCCACAGGCAGCCAGCATGCCCCCCGCCGCTGAGCCCTTGCACACACGACGCCCTCCCTCTGCCTGGAATGACCCCTCGGGCCAGCCTTCCCAAGGTCAGTCCACTCCCGGTGCAGCTGCAGCACCCAGCTCCTCCCCAGCAAGCACTAACTTCACTCATCCACCCACCCACCCCCCACCCATCCATCCATTCATCCAACATCCATCCATCCACCCATCCATCCACCCACCCACCCATCTACCCATCCATCCATCCCCTCACCCACCCACCCATCCATCCATCCACCCACCCACCCATCCA
>CM035284.1:65103368-65138963 GCA_020226075.1 Hydropotes inermis
GAGGCGCGGAAGAAGCGCTCACCTGGCGGTAGTGCAGCGTGAGCGGCAGCAGGTACGGCGAGGCTGCGCAGCGGCTCACGGCCGCCCCCTCGATGCGCTCCATGGCGGCGCGCTGGAGCGTCCCCTGGCTCTGCGCATGCCCAGTGCGCGCGGCGCGGGGCGGTGCCCAGCGCGGGGCGGACGCGGCGTGGCCCCTGCTCGGGTTCGTGCTGGTGGGGCGGCGGACGCGGGGCGCTCCCGGAGCCCGCAGGCTGGGAGCGGGGCAGGAGGCGCGCCCGCCGCAAGGTGCGGTGTGCCGAGCATGCGGCCGGCGGGGCGGGCGCGGCTGGAGGTTCGAGAGGCGACCGCCGCTGCCCGCTGCCCGAAGGACTTGGGCATCTTGGTCGCTAGAGAGCGACGCAGCGCAGCTTGGGGGAGGGGGCCCGAGCCGAGCGGATGTCGCCCCCGCTGGGGCTGACCAAACCCGGGGGCGGGGAGAGAAGCCGGCACCGCCGCCGCGCCCCCCCGAGAGGAGCGTTGGGGGCCGCGCGAAGGGTCATCTGTGGGCGGTGGTGGCAAGAGTGTAGACACCTCTGGAGGCCCCTGGGTGGAGGAAGAGAAGGCTCTGGAAAGAGGGCAGGGCGAGGGGAGCCTGAACCTGCCCCTGAGGGAGGAGCCGCCACCTGTTTGGGGTTGCTACCCTCCCCCCTCCCCGCAGTGGAAGGCCCCTCCTTCCTTGGGTGTGGACCTCCAAGACCCGCTTCAAATGCAGCCTCCCCAGTAAGTGTTAGAAGCTCACTCGTGTCCGACTCTTTGTGACCCCATGGACTGCAGCACGCCAGGCCTCCCTGTCCATCGCCAACTTCCGGAGTTTACCCAAACTCATGTCCAGTGAATCAGTGATGCCATCCAACCATCTCATCTTCTGTCGTCACCTTCTCCTCGCGCCTTCAATCCCTCCCAGCAACAGGGTCTCTTCAAATGAGTCAGTTCTTCGCATCAGGTGGCCAAAGTATTGAAGTTTCAGCTTCAGCATCCGTCCTTCCAGTGAATATTCAGGACTGATTTTCTTTAGCATGGATCTCCTTGCAGTCTAACGGACTCTCAAGAGTCTTCTCCAACACCACAGTTCAAAAGCATCAACTCTTTGGCGCTCAGCTTGCTTTATAGTCCAACTCTTACACCCATACGTGACTCCTGGAAAAAACCATAGCTTTGACAAGACATGCTTGTTGGCAGAGCAATGTCTCTGCTTTTTATTATACTGTCTAGGTTGGTCATAACTTTTTTTCCCAAAAAGCAAGTATCTTAATTTCATGGCTGCAATCACCATCTGCAGTGATTTTGGAGCCCAAAAAAATAAAGTCTCTCACTGTTTCCCCATCTATTTGCCATGAAGTGATGAGACCAGATGACATGTTCTTGAAAGTGAAGTTGCTCAGTCGTGTCCGACTGTTTGCGACCCCATGGACTGTAGCCCACCAGGCTCCTCCATCCATGGAATTTTCTAGGCAAGAGTACTGGAGTGGGTTGCCATTTCCTTCTCCAGGGTATCTTCCCAACCCAGGGATCGAACCCGGGTCTCCCGAATTTCAGGCAGACGCTTTACTATCTGAGCCACCAGGGAATCCCTGGTGGGAATGATCTTAGTTTTCTGAATGTTGAGCTTTAAGCCAATTTTTTCATTCTCTTTTTCACTTTCATCAAGAGGCTCTTTAGTTCTTCTTCACTTTCTGCCATAAGGGTGGTATCATCTGCATATCTGAAGTTATTGATATTTCTTCCAGCAATCTTGATTTCAGTTTGTGCTTTATCCAGCCCAACACTTCTCGTGATGTACTCTGCATGTAAGTTAAATAAGCAGGATGACAATATACAGCCTTGACAGGCTCCTTTCCCAATTTGGAACCAGTCTGTTGTTCCATGTCCAGTTGTAACTATTGCTTCCTGATCTGCATACAGATTTCTCAAGAGGCAGGTCAGGTGGTCTGGTAGTCCCATCTCTTTAAGAATTTTCTAGAGTTTGTTGTGGTCCACACAGTCAAAGGCTTTGCATAGTCAATAAAGCAGAAGTAGATATTCTTCTGGAACTCTCTTGCTTTTTCGATGATCCAACAGATGTTGGCAATTTGATCTCTGGTTCCTCTGTCTTTTCTAAATCCAGCTTGAACATATGGAAGTTCATGATCCACGTACTGTTGAAGCCTGGGTTGGAGAATTTTGAGCATTACTTTGCTAGCGTGTGAGATGAGTGCAATTGTGTGGTAGTTTGAGCATTCTTTGGCATTGCCTTTCTTTGGGATTGGAATGAAAACTGACCTTTACCACTCCTGTGGCCGTTGCTGAGTTTTCCACATTTGCTGGCATATTGAGTGCAGCACTTTCACAGAATCATCTTTTAGGATTTGAAATGGCTCAACTGGAATTCCATCACCTCCACAAGCTTTGTTTGTAGTGATGCTTCCTAAGGCCCACTTGACTTCGCATTGCAGGATGTCTGGCTCTAGGTTGGTGATCATACCATCGTTATTATCTGGGTCGTGAAGATCTTTTATCTATAGTTCTTCTATGTAATCTTACCACCTCTTCTTAGTATCTTCTGCTTCTGTTAGGTCCCTACCATTTCTGTCCTTTATTGAGCCCATCTTTGAATGAAATGTTCCCTTGGTATCTCTAATTTTCTGGAAGAGATCTCTAGTCTTTCCCATTCTATTGTTTTCCTCTATTTCTTTACATTGATCACTGAGGAAGGCTTTCTTATCTCTTCTTGCTGTTCTTTGTAACTCTGCATTGAAATGGGTATATCTTTCCTTTTCTCCTTTGCCTTTTGCTTCTCTTCTATTCATAGCTATTTGTAAGGCCTCCTCAGACAACCATTTTGCCTTTTTGTATTTCTTTTCCTTGGGGATGGTCTTGATCCCTGCCTCCTGTACAATGTCACGAACCTCCGTCCATAGTTCTTCAGGCACTCTGTCAGATTTAATCCCTTGAATCTATTTGTCATTTCCACTATGTAATTGTAAGGGATTTGATTTAGGTCATACCTGATGGTCTAGTGGTTTTCCCTACTTTCTTCAATTTAAGTCTGAATTTGGTGATAAGGAGTTCATGGTCTGAGCCACAGTTAGTTCCTGGTCTTGTTTTTGCTGACTGTATGGAGCTTCTCCATCTTTGGCTGTGAAGAATATAATCTATCTGATTTTGGTATTGACCATCTGGCGATGTCCATGTATAGAGCCTTCTCTTGTGTTGTTGGAAGAGGCTGTTTGCTATGACCAGTGCGTTCTCTTGGCAAAACTCTGTTAGCCTCTGCCCTGCTTCATTCTGTGCTCCAAGGCCAAATTTGCCTGTTACTCCAGGTGTTTCTTGATGGACTATTACTCAGCCATAAAAAGAACAAAATATTGTCAATTGCAGCAACGTAGGCCTAATGATCATCATACTAAGTGAAGTAAGCCAGACAGAGAAAGACAAATACCATATGATATCACTTATATGTGGACTCTGAAATTTGGTACAAATACAGTTATCTACAAAAGTAGAAAACAGACATGGTTATCAGGAGAGGAAGGGGGGAGGAATAACTTGGGAGACAGACTGACACACACGCTGTTATATGTGAAATAGATAACTGGTAAGAACCTAATATATAGGACGGAGAACTCTACTCAATACTCTACCGTGGCCTCTATGGGAAAAAAAAAATCTAAAAAAGAGTGGATAAATGTATACATAGAACTGAGTCACTTTTCCGTACACCTGAAATTAGCACAACATTGTAAATCAGCTATATGCCAATAAAAATTTTAAAAGAATGAAATTCTGACACATGCTATCACACGGAACAGCCTTGAAGATGTTCTGCTGAGTGAAAAGGCAGACAGAAGGTCCCGTGTGATATGAAATGTCCAGAATAGGTAAATGCATAGAGACAGAAAGTAGATTGGGGTTGCCGGGGCTGGGGGAGCAGGGAACAGGGACAGTGTCCTTTCTGGGTGACAGAATGTTCTGGAACTAGGGAGACAACATTGCCGATGTGCTAAATGCCAGTGAAGTGCAGAGGAGAGCCGGTTAACGTGTGGCTTTCAGTTCCGTTTTCTTAAAAAAGGAAAAATACATCAGGGGCTTCCCTGGTGGTCTAGTGGTTAAGGGTCCACCTTCCAGCTCAGCAGATGCGGGTTCGATCCCTGGTCAGGGAACTAAGACCCCACGTGCATGACTAGGGAGCCCACATGCCACACTTAAGAGCCCGAGCAGCTACAATAATTTATTTTAAAAATGGAAAAATACATCAGTGAGACTGCTCAGGGGCATTCCACACTGGCTGGAACACCCTGGCCTCTGGTGGTGGGTCCGGACCAGGTCCCTGAAGGCTACTGAGGCCCTGGGGGCAGGAGAGGGGTCTGGAGTGAGACTGGAGACGTGCTTCTGGGGGCCTGCCGTGCACAGGCAGCTAGGAACTAGGGCTCGGGGTACACTGGGACGCAAACACCGAGGGCAGCAGGGGGCTGGACTGGGGGGCCCAGGTGACGAGGCGCCATCCGCAGGGACCTGGAGGAGCGGGGGGGGGGGGGGGCGGGGGCCCCCGGGGGGGCGGGGGGGGGGGGGGGGGGCGCCGTGGCCCCCGGGGGGGCCTGCTAGGCCGGGCTGGGCCCCTCAGCAGCACCAGGAGCCTGGGAGGGGTCTAGGCAGGGGCGTCGGGGGATCGCCATAGCCGCCTGCTGGGGAGGACGGGAGACCAGTGCGAGGGGCCTCGGCGGCTGTCCAGAGCAGAGGCCATGCGGTGAGTGGCCTTGGGCCCCGTGGGAGCGAGTGCGGGAGGAGGAGAGAGTGGAGGACGGAGCAGGATGAAGGCCAGGGGATGTGGGCCACACCCCGGGGAGCCTGCCTGAAAGCCCCCTGCGGGTCTGGGGGTCTCAGAGACCCGGTCGAGCCGCGCTAAGAGCGGACGTGGAGACCCACACGCGCACGCACACACACACACGCCCACACCCTCTGCGGTGTCCGTGCCCCAGGGCCGCTGGGACAGACGGCCGCAACCTTGGCGGCCTGAGACGGCAGGGACTGGTCATGCCAAGCTGTGAAGGCAGGCCGCCCTGTGCTGAGGCGAGGGGAGGGCAGGCTGCCTCCTGGGCTGCAGGGAGAACGGACGCTGGCCTCAGCGAGCTTCTAGAAGCCGCTGCTCTCTTGGCTCCTCGCCGGCACCTCCTCCCTCTTCACAGCCAGCGACACAGCAGCCCTGTTCCCGTCTGGACTCGGACCCGCCGGCTTCCCCTCGAGACGACCCCAGCTCCCTCATGACGACCCTGGCCTCCTCGTGACAACCCCGGTCCCCTCGAGACGACCCTAGCTCCCTCTAGACAACTCTGGTCCCCTCGTGACGACCTGGCCTCCTCATGACAACCCCGGTCCCCTCGTGACAACCCCGGCCGCCTCGTGATGACCCCAGCCGCCTCTGTAGCCCAGGACACCCCCCAGGGCCCTCCACTTAACCATGTCTTCTCCATGTGAGGTTCCACACTGGCGGGTTCTGGGAATACTGTGTGGACATGGGAGCCAGGGCAGGATCCCAGGTGGGGTGCAGCCTGCTGGGCCCCTGGCAGGACTCGGGGGTCTCCTGCTGGCCACTGCCTCGTCTTTCCCTCTAAGAGGTGGGGGCAGGGCCGTCTGCCACGACTGGGGTGGGAGGAGAGGGTGGCTGTGCACGGTCCCATGGGACTGGGGCCCAGAGTCCCTGTGGGCTGGTGAGGGGCTTCCTGGTGGCCCCAGCCTGGGGGATGCCCCGGGCGGTGTCCAGCAGTCTGGGCAGGTGGACCGGTGGATGTTGGCTTCCTCCAGGGCTCAGCCTTTCCCAGAGCAGGTGATGGGCAGCCTGGGGGTCCAGAGGTCAGGCTGCTAGCCAGGGGGTTCCTGATGAGGGGGTTCCTCTGGCGGGGGCAGTGGGGGCGGGCGGGCCGCGGAAGCTGGGAGTCGGGCTGCGGGTTTCAAAGCAGGTGTGGAGCTCAGGCCTGGACATGGGCAGAGCCAGAGGGAGGGAGGGTCAGGGTCGGGGGCGTGGGGCTCCAGGGGCGCCCACCTTCATCTCATTCTCCTCCTAGGCAGCATGCCCCCACCTGCCAGTGTCTCCCCATCAGAGGACCGGAGGACTGGCGGCCTCCCAGAGGCCTCTGCACCCTCTCCCTGACCCTGCTCCTGCTCAGGCTCGGAGCCCCTTCCCTCCCTCCCTCTGGTCTTGTCCCTCCTGCCCTGCCTGGCCTGGGTGCCCAGGCTCCACCGTGGACTCGTGGAGCTGGGGAGACGTGCTCAGGCCCTGGCACCTTGGCCTGCAGCCCAGCCCTCCTGCTCGCCCCGACCCACCCTAAACCCCCAGTCCCCGCTCCGCGCCGTCCAGCCCCGGCCCTGCCTGCCGCCCGCCGGTCCAGGTCGGATCTGGGGTCGTGTCTCCTGCCGCAGCATCCCCACCCCTGCACCTCCAGGCGCCCCACCCCTCCCTGGAGCCTCCCAGGCTGTGAGGAGGGGGTGCCTGCTGTCCTCCGCCCTCTCTGGGGTCACTCAGAGCGCCTGTGGCAGCTCACGGACAGCTGTCGTCCCCAAGGATGGCTGAGCTGGGGGCGGGTGACACAGCGCCCCTTACCACTCAGGCTCCTCTTTTGAAGGGGGACGCTGTGGCCCTGGGGAGGAGGTGGACTGCCTGGCGGGGCAGGGGTCCCTGAGGATGGCCTGCCCTCTCCCCCTGGCATGGCCTAGGTGGCTTCCTGGCCCCCAACCCCTGCGGGATCTTCCAGGACAGAGTGGCCTGCAAGGGCAGAGTCGGACGGAGCTGAGACAGCGGGACAGCACCTGGCCCACGGGCCTGAGTCCCTGGGCGGGTCTGGAGGGCTGCAGGGGCGTGGGGAGGGCTGGGGCCTCGTAGGGGGTGGGGGGACGTGTGTGCGGGCCCCCGGCTCTGACCTCACTCTGACCCCCCTCAGCACCAGCTCCTGGATGTGCACAGGCTTGGACTTTCGTGAGTCGCCCTGGGCCGGGGGCGGGACGAGGCCCCGTGTTCCCAACCCCCAGGCGCCCCGGGGTCTCGAAGGGAAACAGCGCAGCCAGGAGCCCCAGGAACGCGCGCCCCACTGCAGCCGGGTCTGCCCGGAAGGCACGAGCCCGGGAACAATGCCCTTCGTGTGACAGACTTTCCCTCCGTGGGAGAAAATAGAGCTTGATAGAATGGCGATTTCCTGCATTTGTGCTATGCCACAGAGTGGTTCACACAGGGACCTCCCACAAAGAGGAGCTCCTCGCCAAGTCGGCTGGGGCCCCAGCGCCCGGCAGGGGTCCACCCCCCATCCTCCAGGCCCCTGCCCTCCTCCCAAGCCTCAGCTCCAACCCTAGCAGCTTGCTTACATGCAGAGGGGCTGGCAGCAGCAGGGCTGGGAGGGGCATGGGGGCCTTCCTGGAGGAGGGGACCTTGGACAGAGTGGGCCATGAAGACAGCTTCTCAGGGGACAGAGAGTCCAGGGCGGAGCAGGTGGGGTGCCACGGTGAGGGCAGGCCGTGGGCACTGCCGTGGGTGGAGGGTGGAGGTTACGGGGAGATGAAGCAGCAGCAGAGACTGGGCCTCCTTCCACATTCTGAGTGAGGAGGGGGCGGCCTGGAGGCACCCCTGGATATGGCGATGCTGAGTGCTTATGGCCCATGAGGGCCGCCACGGGCTGAAGTCCCAGTGCCTCCGTCCTGGTCAGACCCAGAGCCCAGGGGACCACTGGCCTGCTGAGGCGGGCGGGCAGGATCCTGAGGGCACCCCTGGGGTCTTCCCCTTCCCTTTCCCAGAATAGGTTTGTGGACAGGGCCTGGGAGGAGGGGGTTTGATGCAAAGCAGGGTGCCTGTGGCTGGGACGGAGTGCCGGGCCCAGGCTCACACTGCGGGGTTCTTGGGCCATGTGCTGAGGACGCTGTCTCCACCCACCTCTTCCCTGAGGACAGGCCACCGGCCGGCCTTCATGCCCAGTAATTCCAGTGCTGATGCACCCTCCAGGGCACACAGCCTGGCAGGCTGTCCCGGCCTCCATGTTTCAATCTTTCTCTGTCCCTGGACATAGGGACTCAAGTGAGCTACGAGCCGCCCACCACACCCCAGCCCAGGGGGGCCACCCTGTGGTCACTGGCCTCTTGGTCTCTCCTAGGGGAAGCCCTGACTGACCACCCTCCTGCCTTCTCCTGTGGCTTTGGCCATTCCCACACCCAAGCCCACCACGGCCACACCTCTCCTTGGAGCTTACACCTCACCCCCCATTCAGGGCCCAGAGCACAGAGGTGGTGGGATCTACTGCCTTGCCCTGGGGACACAGGGCCCTTCTCTGCAGGTGCTTCAGACAGCATTGCAGGGCAGGGCCTCAGGGCTGAGATGAGGCTTCCCTAGGACATCCTGCCTTTTCATACTGCTCATGACGTTCTCAAGGAGAGAATACTTAAGTTGCGAAAAACTAAGACCATGGCATCCAGTCCCATCACTTCATGGCAAATAGATGGGGAAACAATGGAAACAGTGACAGACTTTATTTTCTCGGCCTGCAAAATCACTGCAGATGGTGACTACAGCCATGAAATTAAAGGATGCTTGCTCCTAGGAAGAAAGGCTATGATAAACCTAGACAGTGTGTTAAAAAGCAGAAGCATCACTGCCGACAAAGGTCCAACATAATCAAAGCTATGGTTTTTCCAGTAGTCCTATATGGATGTGAGAGTTGGACGGTAACGCAGTGCTGAAGAATTGATGCTTTCGAACTGTGCTGTTGGAGAAGACTCTTGGACTTGCAAGGAGATCAAACCAGTCGATCCTAAAGGAAGTCAACCCTGAATATTCATTGGAAGGACTGATGCTGAGGCTTCAATTCTTTTGCACCTGATGTGAAGAAGTGACTCATTGGAAAAGACCCTGATGCCGGGAAAGATTGAAGGCAGGAGGAGAAGGGAACGACAGAGGATGAGATGATTGGATGGCATCACTGACTCAACGGACATGAGTTTGAGCCAATTCTGGGAGATGGCGAAGGACAGGGAAGCCCGGTGTGCTGCCGTCCAGGGGCCACAAAGAGTCAGACACAACTGAGCGACTGGACAACAGGACATCCAGCCTCAAGCCTGGTGGACAAGTGGCCCCACTGCTCCCCCACCCCCAGCCCCGATGCACCGGGCCACCCTGCCCACGGCTGCTGCTGGCCTCTGAGGGAGCAGTGGCACTCCGCAAGCGTGGGAAGGCCCCTCCTGCCCACTGCCCTGCTGCCCCTGCCTTCCCTGGGGCAGGCACCCTGCACGGGGTCTGGCCCCCACTCCTCGCTCCCCCCAGTTCTTCACAGGCATTCCCCCCAAATCTCGTCCACATCAGCGCCCCACTTGGTCTTTCAGATGGATCAAGTTCAAGGCATCACCCCCTCTCCTGGACCTTGTGACGTCCAGGTGGCACGGTCCCCCTCTTGCTCTGACGGGTGCCCCAGCCATTTGCAGGAGCTCACTGCCCCTTGTGAAGCACTGGTGTCGTCCTGGTGCGTTACAGCTGAACTCAGAGCGGGTTGAGGCTGCAGAGTTCCAGCACCGCGGAGATGCACTCATGGTGGAGTCTGGGTGAAAACGCTCCCTGGGGCTCCTCTGGCCTCAGGCAGTGGCGTCCAGCACTCCTAAGACCTCTGGGACCAACTGCTCATGTTAAATCCCGCCATTGGAAATAACCACAGTGATAGCCATGATGATTTTTTCTGGTTGAGTTGGACTGAGTCAGGGAGGGCTTTGCAGGGTGGAACACAGCGTGTGGGGTGAGGGGAATACTCAAAGGAAGGCACTGCAATTCCAGGGCTCTAGGGAGGGGAGGCAGGCCAGGGCCGGCCCAGAGAGGTCCGTCCTGTGTGGTGGGAAGGGGGCAGAGCTTGGGTAAGGACAGGGGAGCTGTGTCTACCATCACCTGCAGACCCCACTCTCAGCTGTGGGTGAGCACGTGACTGAGGCCGGGGCCTAGTGAGTGGGCAGCCTTGGAGTGGGGACGGATGAGAAGGCCTGCTGTGGCCCCAAGTGGACCACCTGTCCAGGATGGGCAGGACTGCTTGGCGGAACCCAGTGAAGGAGCAACAGGTCTGGGAACCCCGTCTCCCTCTTCCTCCACCAGGCCACAGTCCTGCCCAGCCTGGAGCCCCAGTGGGCTCCTCCTGCTGAGGCAGTGGAAGCTGAGTTCCACCCTCTGGGACTTGAGTTCTGCCTGCTGCTGTTCTTAAACTTGTGGATCCTGTCACCCCTGACAAGGATCAGAGGAGGAGCACAGGCCTGCGAGGAGCACCCCTCTGCCCAAGGGTCGTCCTCCTCCTTCCCCGCGCCTCCCGCAGCTCTATGGGATCTGATCTCATGAGCCCAGCCCCCATCAGCCTTCCCCGGGAGCGACCGTTCTGGCTCGCCCGTTCACCCTGCAGACGGGCACACGGAGACCCAAGGAAAGGGCTGAGCTGAGACCAGCTTTGCCCCTGGTCTGGCTCGGAGTCCCCGGCCCAGGGCCCAGGGTGGCCTCGGCCTCTGGGCCTCAGCTCGGAGCGTTTCCTGCCTGCCCGCCCCAGCCCAGCCCCGCAGGAAGTGGCCGCCTCCTGAACAAAGGGGCCGGCGGACAATGGCCATTGAATTGGGCCGGGGCGCTCGCGCACGGCCAGGCCACCAGCTGCCCGCGCTGATAAGACCACTCCGCGGACTCCACGGGCTCCTGGACCCCAGGCGGGGTCTCGCGGCCGGCGCGCCCCGGCCCGCGGACGGGCGGCCAATGGGGAGCCAACCGGCGCCCCGCGCCCCGCAGGCTCCTCCCCCACCTGGCCCCGCCCCACGAACGGGAGGCCAACGGGAATCAACCCTAGGCGGCCCCGCCCCCACAGGCCCCGCCCCGCGGACGGTAGGCCAATGATGAGCCAACCCGGGGCAGGCACGCCCCCAGCAGGTTCCTCCCTCGCCTGGCCCCGCCCCAGCACGCACACCGGCTGGACCTGTCGAGGGCTGTAGAAGCCGCACTTGAGGAAGTGTTCCCTCGGAAAGCGGAGGAAGTTAGCGCCTCCTGCGTTTCCTGCGCCTACTGGAGGCGCAGGGAGGGCGGCCCTAGTTCTCTGCGAGGGTCACGCGCGGCTCGCTGTGCTCCGAGAGTGGAGCGAGCAGCCTGATCCTCATGCCTGCCTGGGGCAGTCCTCTCGAGGCACCCGGACACGTGGTGAACACGGTCAGCTCTGTGTACAGAGGCTCAGCGCCGAGAGCCAGCTCCAAGAGAGAGCAGTGGGGCTGAGGTCAGGAGTCAGCCCTGAGCTGGTTCTGCAGGGCTCAGGTGACCCAGGTCATCACCCCTGGTCTGGGAGGCTCTGAATGTGGCAGGGGGTGTCCGCATCCAGGAAGGCATCCCCTGGAACCTGCAGGGAGGACAGGACTGAGAGGGGCAAGACCTAGAGGTCTGGGAAAACCAAGACCGGCTCTTTCTTCCCGGTGGGATGGCACGGCCCACTTCCGGGCCTCACACGCCCCAGGTTTCTTCCCGGTGGGATGGCACGGCCCACTTCCGGGCCTCACACGCCCCAGGCAGGGCAGGGGTCTGGGGAGCTCAGGTCTGCAGCAACGCTGTTCTGTCTGTCCAGCCATGATGGTGGCAGTGGCTGTGGATAAGGTGACCGTTGGAGCGTTTGCATGGTGACTGCCAAGCTTCCAGGGATGGGGTTGGGTGGGGAGAGATGGTGATGGGGGTGGTGGTGCACCAGCAGCTTGTGGCTGTGGGCAGAGCCGCATGGCAGAGTGCTGGGGTTGCAGTCACTGGGGGTGGAGCTGTAAGGCCTCCCACGTGGCTCCAGGTGCCTCAGTGAGGCTGCCCAGACTGCCACTCAGTGGCCTGGGGTCATGCCCTCCAAGGAGCCAGATGACCCCTGCCAACTCCTCTAGCCCCTCTTGCTCACGTGCTGTGAGTACCCCATCTCCTGACTAACTGAGGTAACTGTGCTCACTGGGCAGGTAGACACACCTGACCTTCAGGTGGATGCAGCCGGACCCTCTCGTGGACTCATGCCAACCATGGCCTACCTGCCATGTTGTCCACCCTGTGCTAGCCCTGGCTGTGTCCTGACCTGACCACCTTCTCCACTCCACCCTTGATCCGAAACCTCAGAACTGTGGCCGCCCTCCTGCCAGAGGCCACGTGGGACCCCGTGCCCACCTCAATGCCCCACAGTGGTCTCCCCAAGCACAGCCAGGTTCTCACGGGTCACATGGTGCTCCAGGAGCCATCCAGGCTGGGCCACAGACCCCTGGCCTGCATGAGCAGCCGCCCGCCCAGCCTCCACCCAGCACCAAGCCCGCTGCTCCGAATGCAGGAAGTGGGAGGCCCAGCAGCTTCTGACTCCCACCCTTTATCAGCCCACGCCGCTTCCTGCGGCCCGTGCAGCCTGCACCCACGGCGCCGGGACACCAGCTCACCAGTGACTCATCAAGAGCCTGCCCTGGGGACACCTGGGCCTATGCCCCCCGACTCCTGCCCTCAGCCCAGCCCACATCTTGCTGGCAGCGCCACCCACCGGCATCTCCCCATCTTTTAGTCCGTCCCTCCCTCCCCCATCCACAACCAGAAGGGCTGAGGTGCCCCCATCTCTTTGAGCCCCCCCGTTCCCAGTGCCCATAGCCAGTAAGGTGGGCAGCCAGGGCCGCAGGGCAGGGCCCACCCTTTGTGGCTTGCCCCCTCCAGGGGCCCTGCTGCCCCCAACCCCTAGGAGTGCCGAAACCACCACCTCCAGGGACCCTGAGCTCTCACCACCTCTCCTGGTGCAGTCACCCAACCCCAGGCTGGCAGCCCACCTTCCTCCTCCGGGCCCCATCATGGCCTGTCCAGCTCCTCCCTCTTCTGGTCTCAGTGTGGACCCCTCTTCCTCCAGGAAGTCTTCTGGACCGACCCCTACACCTCTCCCATCCTGGGGCCTCCCAGGGGATGCCTCCACTTCACAGAACTTGTCTCTGACCTTTCCTGGGCCCCCAGACCGCACCAGCGGGAACCCAGACTCTGCCGCTCACGGGCAGACTCCTCCTCCCTCACCCCAGTGCACCCCTTGCCCAGTGCGCCTGGGGACACCATGTGGGTCAGGACGGGAACTGAGGTTGGGGGTGGGATGGGGCAGAGAGGGCACTGGGAGGCTCATCTTGGTCTGAACTCGAAGGCACCCGCTGGGCCAGATGTAAATGCTAAAGGAAACACCAGCAGTGGGGTGGGCCCTTCCCAAACAAGTGCAGACCCCTCCCTGGAGCCAGGTCCTTGTGGCACTGACCCCCACACGTGCACGAGTGTGCACACGCGTGCACACACCCTACAAGAGGGTCCTCGTGGCACACACCAGCCGTCCCACTCAGGCCCACCCTGTAGGGCCGCCTGCAGGCTGGCCAAGCAGACCCCCTGCCACTTGCCATGCCTGTGGGATTAGAAGTGGGGACTCTGCTCAGGGTGTGCCCACGTGTGCACAACACTCCTTTGCACCCCCGTGACCTGGCCCATGACCACCACGCCACCCCCTTACCCCCTAGATTCACATTCCCAGGCTGGGCCCGTGACCATCGCTGGGAAAGTCTGTCTCTGCCCAGGGCCCAGCTGGGGTCCACCAACTAGGGGGAGGGGTGGAGCGCCCCGTCCACAGGCTGGTGAGCGCGGCGCCCAGCCCTCAAGCCACCTCTCCATCACTGCAGGCCCTTCCGCCTGCTCCCCGGTGACAACCACAGGGCCCTCCCGCTCAGTCCTGCCCGGCGCCCCGTCCCCCCACGGCCCCCTCGCCTCTGCCCCACACAGTGGCTCTGCTCATGCCCACCCCTGCTGCCACATTTGCCTGCAACATGGGGGCCGTTCCCCTGGGAGCTGTCCCTGTCCTCACGGCCGACCACAGACCCTCAGAGCTTCGGCGAGGTCTGCTGAGTAAGTAAACCCATGAACTGATGAAGGGGACTGTTTTCCAGAGCCCTGCACGTGGCTGGAAGCATATGGCAGGGGCTTGTGGGGAGGGGAAGCCAGAGGCGCAAGGCCCCTGGCATGTCTCTGGGCCCCGCCCCTGCCTCCAGGTCCTGCTGGTGTGGGCCCCAACTGACCCAAGACCCCCCCCACCGGGGGCGCCCCCAGCTGCTGGCTCAGCTCCACAGCTGCTGAGGCTGTGGGCCGGGCCTATGGCAGCCAGGCCCCTGCCGAGCCCTGCATGGGCATCTTCCCAGGCCCCACCAAGGCGGGCACCTAGCAGACAATGTCCTTATTCACTGTGACCTCTGGGTGGGGAAAGCGATTACTCAGTCTGCATGGGTTGAAGGGCCTTCCTCGCCAAGGAAAGGACGGTCCCCAAGTTGTTTGGCAGGGTGGCGCTGCCTCCAGCCAGCCAGGCCTCCGGGGCTCAGCTGAGTCTGCGTGGCCTCTGCAGGTGCCCCTGTGATGTGTGGCAGCCTGCCTGCCCGCCGCAAGCCTGCCTGGCACCTGCCCCACCACGGCCTTCCACTGGCCTTGCCAGGGCCAAAGTGGTAGTGATGGCCGGGTCCCACCATTCTGGACCCTGCCCTCCCCGGACCCACGTGGACCATTGTGTGAGAGCTTCCTGAGCCACACTCCTCTCGCAGCAGGAAGGCCAGAGCGCCTTGCCTCTGCCGCCGCCCACAGCCCCTGGGAAGGGCCTGGGCGGTCAGGGCCTGAGGCCCGCAGCCTTGGAACCCATCCCTGGGACCCCACCCCTTGCCAGCCTGGCTGGGGCCCAGGCCTCCCCAGGGACCGATCGGCCCTCCAGGCACGTAGGCCAGGACGACGCGGGGAGGCACCAGCCAGCCGAGGCAGCTGCTGCCTGCCTGCGAGTGACCCCGACTAGGGAGCCCCTGCGCCCAGGAGGTAGTGGCCTGTCGGGCCCCCAGTGGGCCAGTGTGCACGTGCAGAGGGCCGGCTGTCCTGTGGGTGTGGCCACAGAGAACCAGGAGATTGTGGGGAGGACCCCTGGGCAGGGGCCCAGAACCCAAGGCAGTGAGGCAGGCAGCCACCCACCACGGGACGAGTGGGCAGCAGCTGCCCAGGAGCCCAGCGACCCCACCGGCCCGGCTGGTCCTGGGGCGCCCCCTGCTGCCCGGGGCTGGCCCTGCAGTGCGGCAGTGGCGGGGGCTCCCTGGAGGCGCAGGCGGCTGGGCTGAGGGTCTGGACTCAGGGGTCCACTGGGCCCTGAGGCTGAGACGAGGGGTGGCCAGAGCCCCGGCAGTGGAGCCTGGGGTGACACGCAGGCCCACGGCCGGGCAGGTGCGGCTTCCTGTCCACATTGATCCCCATGGTCTTGCTGGGCAAGGGGGTCCTCAGCCCAGAACAGGGTGGGCGTGTGGGCGAGCCTAGGGCACCCACACCGGTGGGGGTGCCACAGAGAGGGGGTCCCAGGGGCAGAGCCATCCTGACCTACCAGCGACTGGATGGTGCATCAGAGAACAAAGACCTTAAATGGGGGCTTGTGGCTTCAAAGGCAGCCTTTATTGTGCTGGGAGCAGCGTCCTCAGGGTCTGTGGTGGACCCCGCCTGGGACCTGGGAGGCGGAAGCTGGGCCCTTGCCTGGCAGCCTGAGGGCGGCCGGGCAGAAGTGGCTGTGGGGCTGGGCCCCTTGAGGCAGCGAGCGTGAGTCGGCCCCCTGGTGACCCCAGGCCTGAACATCCTCGCCCTCCCGGGGCCCCTCTCAGCCCAGGGGGGACAGGAGCCCCTCTTCGGGTCCCAGACTTGCAGCCTCACTTAGCCAGTGCTCCAGCCTGCTGAGAAACGGATGGAGGACCGGGGTGTGGAGACAGCAAAGGGGCTTGGGGAGGGCAAGAGCTGGACGGGAGGAGGGCATGGGTCTGGGGCGGCAAGACGGGGCTGGTCTGCACCTCGCCCAGTGCTGGGCCGTGGGAGCAGCGTTTGTGGGGCTGCCAGTTGGCAGGGCACAGTGGGCGCTCAGGCTGGGCTCTAGCAGAGGGGTATCAGGGACCCTGGTTCTCAGGGGCCCCCCCGATGCCGCCCCTCCCTCAGAGAGACCCCCCCAGCGCCCACAGAGGCCGTGGAGGCAGCAGGCGGCCACCAACTCTGCTGCCCATCTGGAGGCCTGACCCACCTGGACACGACCGTGGGAGCCAGGAGGGTGTGGGGAGCTGCTGGGAGGGGGCCAGGTGTGCAGGCCGGGGCCTGGCAGGCCGGCTCAGGAGGGGGCTCCCTGCCACCTGTGGGTACCGGGGGCGTCTTGGGCCTACCCACCCTTCTTGGGGGGCCTGAGGCAACAAGTGGCATGCTGCCGTGGCCCACCCAGTCCCGCCAGGAAGGGCGCCTGTGGTCCTGACTCCGTGGCCCAGAGGGGCGGGAAGGGCGCGAGGTCACGGAGCGCGGCATGGACCAGGTGCCAGCAAGTGCTGCACCCTCTGCGGGCAGCCCTGCGAGGGTGCCCGAGGAACCATCAGGCCTTGGGCCCCAGAGCTCAGCCCCGCTGGGGATGGGCCTGGGTCTCGTCGGAGCCTGGGGCCGGGCACCCTGACGGTGGCCCCAGGGACACAGGTGGAGCGGCGTGAGCAGCACAGTGTGCCCGTGCACACGTGTGCACCTGTGGGTGTGCAGGCCGTGCAGTCCTCTCCCGGCCGGGGCTCCTCCGCCCCCCAGGCCGCTGGGGGGGATGAGCTGGGAAAGCAAGACTGACGGGGAGAGCAGGACACCCGCACGAGGGGCAGGCAGGGGACCCGGAGGGCTCTGGCCTCCCGCTGGAGGAGGGGCAGGACACGCGGCGGGGACGGGCCGCCTCCCCCAGCCACTCCCGGTGCCATGCGGGGCCTGGTGGCCAGTCGCGTGCCCTGCTCGGGCGAGGCCCCACAGAGGACCCTGCTGACCTCAACTTGAGTGGGCGCAGCTGGGGACGCGGCCTCTGCACCCTGCGGCTGCCCCATGCTTTCCTCCCTGGACGTGCTCAGCCCGCTCCCCCGGCCCCAGCTCAGCAGCCTCACCTCTGCAGGCTGGCCTGACCAAC
The DNA here is from genome assembly GCA_020226075.1 of Hydropotes inermis. NCBI lineage: Eukaryota > Metazoa > Chordata > Mammalia > Artiodactyla > Cervidae > Hydropotes > Hydropotes inermis. The sequence continues at coordinate 65,120,348 of CM035284.1, forward strand.
GCCCCCAGCCCCGCAGGGCCACCAGCCCCTCCTTTGTGAAGGAAGCCCTACAGGACGGCCCCGTCTACCTGCCGGAGAAGCATCCAGCCAGACCTCTGTGCCTAGAACACAGCAGGCGCGGCCTGGCCACCCCCACAGCCACCAGCCCCCTGCCCCCAGAGGCTCCCGGGCTCTGGCCCAGCGCAGCACCTGCTCCCCGTGCGGGGCAGGGCCCCCCGTCCACGAGGCCCCTCTAAGAGCCTCCGCAGGGGCCCAGGGCCTTCCTGTGAGGGTGGGCAGTCACCGGTTCCCCAGCTGACAACCGGGCGCCTGTGGAGCCTGGAGACCCCACACCCCCCCAACCTCGCTCCTCCAGGGAGCCAGACAGGGCTGCAGACCACACACTCAGCAGGTTTCAGCTCAAGCAACGATCTTCCTGTTTCACCAGCCAACCTTCCACTCCAGCTTGCCAGGTGCCCTGGGGTCCTGGCCGAGGGGCAAAGTGAGGGTCTTGAAATCCCCCCGTGAGCCGTGATGCCCTCTGGGGTGGACACCACGGGGCCTGCCCTCCTGGGGTGGGGGCTGAGCCCCTGGGGGCAGGGGGCTGTGGTTCTGCCACCATGAGGGGTGGGTGGCCAAGGCTGGCCTGGAGGAGCGGAAGCCTCTGTGGACGCCTCATGGGCGTCCCCCGCGCAGCCATGCCCAAGGCCAGGGCCAGTGCTCTGGGCCTTCCAGCAGTGAGCTGGCCCAGGAGGTTCCGAGTGCCGCCAAGCAGAAGGCCTCTGCCAGTCACACCTCTGAGGACAGGAACCCAGGTGCAGCTCAGGCAGGGGGTGCCCAGACAGCCACACCCGCGTCTGCCGAGGGGTACCGGCCGCCCCGGGGGCCGGACACAGCAGGGAGGGCTGGGCGTCAGCTGGACGCAAGCGCTTCTCAGATGCAGTGAGGTGGCGGGAGGCGCGGGCCCCCAGCCCCGGGGCAGAGCAGGGTCCGGACCCGCCAGGCCTGCACAAGCCTGCACACGCAGCTGGGACTCCCTGGGCCACAGTTTCTCTCCACAGGACGCAGCGGAGCCAGCGGCAAGGGGCAAGAGACCCAGCTCTGCCGAGAGACAGACACGCTCCTCACGTTGCTCGCGTCAGGGTCCCGGCAGCGAGGCCACGAGATCCCGGGCAGCTGTGCGCGAGGGCCGCTGGGCAGAGGGGCACCCATCTTGTCACCGAGTCTTGCTGCTCACCAGGGGCCCACCCAAGGCCTGGGGACCCTCAGGAGCTGGTGGCGCGGCCACCAGCGGACGTGCCGGACGTGAGGTCACCTCAGTAGCCATCGTCATCGTCCCCATCGCAGCCGTAATCTGCAGAGCGCGAGGCAGTAACCACGAGGGGTGAGGCCCGCCACTCCCCGCCGCCCTGCCGGCCCTGCCCCCACCGACGTGGCCCTGCCGAGCGCCAGCCCGCACACACCGTTGCCGCCCATCATCTGCAGGGCGCTGACGCAGGGCTCCCCGTCCTCCTCCTCCGCGTCCTCCTCCTCCGCGTCCTCCTCCGCGTGGTACGACACAGGCCCGCTCTCAACCACGACGGCCGCGGGCCTGACGTGCTCGGCCTCCAGGGAGCGGGCGCTTGGGACAGAGGCCTGCAGGCGAGGCGAGAGCTGGGCAGGCGCGGGCGTGCTCCGGGCCACTGGGGCAGGACCGCCCCCGCTGCCGGGCTCTGCCTCCCAGAGCCCAGCCCTGCTGCCTGGGAGGGCGTGCCCTCCAGCACACCGTTCGGGTTCGCGCACCCTCTTCCCCGAGGACCCCCGCCTGGCCCAGCCCCGCCCCCTGCCAATGCACCTCTCCAAGCGCCACCTTCTTCGCAGGCTGCGTCGACACCATCGGCCTCAACCTGGAAGAGCACACAGTGAGGCAGCCTCAGCGCAGGCCACATCCCCGCCCAGGAGGACCCGCCTGGAGAGGCCTGCCTCTGAAAGCACCTGGCCGGGTATGTAGGCCAGGGACGCTGGTCCTGTCCCCAGGGGCCTCAAGTGCTGGCCCCTCACCCCCAGAGCGTCCCACAGTTGCCTCCTGCACCCAGGCCTGACCGCCCTCCACCCACCCCGACCCCGTGGGCTGGGCAGGTCGCTGACAGGCGGGCCACCCTCTCGGCCTGCTCGCGTCCATGCAGGGCGCAGCGCGGGGGACTGGGACCCTCAGGCTGCAGCCGCCGTCGGCCTGCCTGCGCTGGACACACCCACAACGGACCCCGCAAGGGCCTCCGGCAGTGGACACCCAACAGCAGGGGTCTCTGGCTGGACCACAGGCAGCCTGCCCGTCAGCAGCAGGGGCTGAGGGCTCTCACGGGGGCCCTGGCTCCCTGTGGGCCTGGCCGGCAGCCTGGAGGGGGAGGCGGCAGGTGAAGGCACGGCTGTGTGCAGGCTGAATGGGTCCCTCCCGCTGGACGGTTCTCCGGGGAAACGGGTGTGCGGGGCTGCAGCAGCAGTGACCCCAGGGCGGGCAGAGCAGCCCGGAGTCCCGGAACCCAAGAGGTGGGAGCCAGAGGCATGCTCCTTAGCACCCAAGGGCCGCCCCACGGGCAGGGCGCATCAGTGGCGCAGGAGGAAGGCCAAAGGGACAGGTCTGTGTCTCGGGCCCTCCTCTCGACGTGTCCCACAGCCGTTCACACACTGCCCCGCGGGCGGCCAGGCCTCTGAGCAGGGCCTGCGAGCACTAGGGACACTGACGGAGGAGGGGAGGGTGGGGGTCCAGCCCCACAGAGCCCAGCACCGCCTGCCCCCCCGGGAGCACCCCGCGAGCACACCCGGGGCCAGGCGGGGCACACGCCGACCAGTCTCGGGCCTAACGGGAGCCTGAGGGGCGGGTACGCAGAGCTGCCTGGACCTGTCCACGCAGGGAGGCCCACCGGCCCCAGTGAGGAGGGCCCTGTGGCCTCGTTCCCGGCTTCTCCCGGCCCTGCCGGCCCCGCTGTGGTCTCCTCTCACAGGGTGGGGCAGTGCGGGGGCTTCCAGAGTCCCTGGGTGGGCAACAGGCCTGCCCCCGCCCCCGCCCCATTTCTGCAGTCAGGACGTCTCTGATGCTGCGGGCCCCGTCCGAGCCTGGAGCCCACTCAGCTCCCCACCATGGCGGCGGGGCTCCGACACCGACACTGGTTTCTGGCATGCGGGTGGTGAGAGGCCCCAGGCCCACCCAGCACAGTACCTCTTGCCCACGCTGGTCAAGGGGTCAGGCCGGCTTCTCCTGGAGGGCGTCTTCCGCCGGGACAGCCTCCGGGCACTGGTCCGCTCTGGGGGCCGGGCGGCCTCCCCCTGGAGGGCCATGTCCTCCCCGGGCGGGGGGCCATGCTCCCGGGACGGGGGGCCATCCTCCCCGGGTGGGCCGCCCCCACTGTCCAGGCCCCGCAGCACGCTATAGTTGATCTTGCTGGAGATTTTCTTCTGCTCCAGCATCTTCTCGATGGCCTCCCCGGCCGTGCTGGCCTGGATCGGCTCCCGGCGCTTGCAGGACTTCTTGGGCTTGAGGGAAACAGAAATTACGCTTCCTGTGGGCCTTGGTGCCATGAACCAGCAAGTAGCCAGTCAGGATGTAGGGGGCACCAGCCAGACTCCTGGGAAGGACACTCACGCCGTCAGGACTGGCTGGGGCCTCTCACCCTCCCCGGAGACACGGGCCCCTGGGTGGCCAGCGCTGCCCTCTGCCCACGGCCCACCGAGCAGCCCCCAGCCGTCCTGCGCCTCAAGCGGTACCACCCAGGGCAGGGGCCGGCCGTCTGCAGGCAAGAGGCTGCCAGCACAGCCCAGAGGTGTGCGCTCAGGACCCTGGAGGGGGGCACCCACCTTGTGCTCCTTGTAGATGCCCAGCTCCCTCTCCTTCGCGATTCTCGCTTCTTTCTCTGAAAGACCGAGGAGCGGGGTCAGCGAGGCCCGCGTCCCGGGCACCTGGGCGGGCAGTGGGCGGGCACTCACCCTTCTGCTCCCGCAGGTACTCAGCGTTCTCCCGCATCCAGAGCTCAGCCTTCACGCGGGCTTCTGCCTCATTCAGGATGTACTGGGGCAGGGCACAGGGTCACTCAGAGGGCATGCCTGGAGCTCAGCCACAAGGCTGCCCGCTTCGCGCGTGCCAGTCAGGAAGCAGGTCCCTGACCCGAGAGGGAACGTGTGTGGAGCCCGGGCTCATGGCTCACCGTCCCCCACCCTCCCCGGGCCCGCCGGAGTGCAGGCTCCAGGGTCCCAGAGAAGGAGCCGCGCTGACGGCCATAACAGCAGCTGAAGAACCGGCAGTGGCCACAGGCCTGAGGCAGCTGCTGACAAATCAGGGGAAGGGCTTCCCACTGCCCGCAGACTGGCACTGCCGGGCAGCCTGCTCAGAGCCCACCACCACCACAGGCCTGGGACCCCCCAGGGGGCGCAACCCGGCCCCCGCCCCGGGAGGCCCCGCGCGCAGGCAGCGCCTACCCGGTCGATCTCGAGGTCGTCGATGCCGCTCAGGTCCAGCTCCCCGTCCCCACAGGCATCCTCTGGGGGGGAGCACAGGCTGGACTCAGGCTCGGCCTCCCGTGAAAAGTCACACAGCTCACCCGGGGCTGGCTTGGGGCTCGGGGCCCCAGGCTGGGCCAGGGCGGCTCCAAGCCTCTCCCCCAACGCTGCTCCCAGGGCCTCATGGGGGAAGCAACTCTGACCCAGAGGAGACCCTGTCCTCATGCTCCTTACGGAGGAGCTTCTCAACAACGTTCCGGGGAGGGGGTCCCAGGGAGCTCCATGACCACACTGAGGACCCCCCAGACCTCTGGGCTGCCACCCTCCCGCCCCCTCGGCCTGCGGGTCCCGGCCCACAGAGGGGCAGTCGGGGCGCCCTGCTCTCAGCTGCAGCCAGGACGGCCTCTTGCTGCCCCCGGGCCCCGTGCGAGCCCTCTGCTCAGCGCCCTGCACCCGGGCACCCTGGCACAGCAGCCCCGGGGGTGCAGCCTGCTCATGCCCAGCAGGTGAGCCAGGTCTGCATCAGGGCCCCTGTCCACCTGCAGGGAACAGCGTGGGCATCGAGCAGCATCCCGCTCACAGGGGCTCCTCACACAGAGTCCGAGCCGCCGGTGCCAGGGAGGAGACGAGGCCATGCTCGCGTGAGACGCAAGGGAACCGGCCCTGCCTTCCTCGTGGGGAGGGCCCCGCGGGCACCGGAGCCCAGCAAGCAGTGCCTGTCCGCCCAGCGGAGAGGTGGCTGACGCAGGGGACGGCGGGGGTGCCAGTCTGCCCCTGGGGCCCCCTGTGACGCGTGGCTTTGGCTTCCTGCGCTGAGGGGCAGGAAGGAGACGGTGGTCACAGCCAACCATGCTGTGGGCTCAGGCCAGTGCCAAGGGCCACGAAGACACTGCCACGTGCTGCGGGCACCTGGCTGCCGGCACAGCCCCTCCCGAACCTGCCCTCACACAAGGCTGCCCCTCAGCAGCTCCCACGGCCCAGCCGGAAACCCCCGCCGCCCCAGCCCCCGGCACTCACTGGGCTCGTGGTTCGGGGAGGAGATGCACTCCCGGATGGAGTCCGAGATGCCCAGGCTGGCCGCCGTGGGCAGAGGCCCGAGCAGGGACTCCAGCGCAGGGGGCCTGCCGCCCTCTGCGGGGCCCCCCGCCGCTTCCGCGCCGCCGGGGGTGCCACCTCCCAGTAGCTCCTGGTAGAAGTCTTTGTTCAGGTGGCTGGCCGCGGCCTCCAGCTCCTCGTCCTCGGTGTCCTCCTCTCCGAACAAGCTGGACGTGCTATCCTCAACAGAGCCTAGGACACAGTTTCACATGCCCCTTGTCAAGCATGCAGGAGGCCGCAGCGCCCACCCAGGGAACAGTGTTTCCATGCAGCTGCACACGTTCCCAGCGGCGGGTCTGTCCCCAGCGTGCCCACACCACACACGCGATGCAAAAGCCAACTCAGAACAGATCAGACACAAGCCTAACAGCTGCGAGTACAAACACACGTTTCTGAGAAAAGATGGGAGATGGGAAGAAATCTTGACTCCAACGTTGATAAGTCAGATTTCATCAAAAATGAGAACTCTACTTTGAAAGACACTGTTTAGGAAGACAAAAAGACAAGCTGCAGACTCATCTGCAAATCACATGTTTGACAAGGACCTGCCTCTGGACTGTGTGAGCAACTCTGAAGACACAGCCCCATCACAGCTGCAGGAAAGTTGGGAGCAGACACCAGCAGAGGCGTCACGGGCGGGCACAGGCGCGTCACCCTGTCACGATGGGCCCGCAGCCATGGCGAGCCACGGTGCAAGGGCAGACACCACACGCCCGTGGCTGCCGCGTCGGGAAGTAGCTTCTGAACCACCCGACCACGTCTCCCCCACCCGGCAATGCCACTCCCCCACATTTACCCTCGAGAAAAGGAAGCAAAGATGGACACAAATGTTCACAGTGGTTTATATGCAACAGTCCCAGACTGCACATAACCCAGGTCCTGTGACTGTGGATCACAACAAACTGTGGAAAATTCTTAAAGAGGTGGAAACATCAGACCACCTGACCTGCCTCCTGAGAAATCTGTGTGCAGGTCAGGAGGCAACAGTTAGAACTGGACATGGAACAACAGACTGGTTCCAAATAGGAAAAGGAGTATGTCAAGGCTCTATATTGTCACCCTGCTTATTCAGCTTATACGAACAGTACATCATGAGAAACGCTGGGCTAGATGAAGCACAAACTGGAATCAAGATCGCCGGGAGAAATATCAATAACCTCAGATAGGCAAATGACACCACCTTTGTGGCAGAAAGTGAAGAGGAACTGAAGAGACTCTTGATGAAAGTGAAAGAGGAGAGTGAAAAAGTTGGCTTAAAACTCAACATTTGGAAAACTAAGATCACAGCTTCTGGTCCCATCACTTCATGGCAAATAGATGGAGAAACAATGGAAACAGTGGCTGATTTTATTTGGGGGGCTCCAAAATCACTGCAGATGGTGACTGCAGCCATGAAATTAAAAGACGTTTGCTCCTTGGAAGAAAAGCTATGATCAACCTAAACAGCACATTAAAATGCGGAGACATTACTTTGCCCACAGAGGTCTGTCTAGTCAAGGCTATGGTTTTTCCAGGAGTCATGTATGGATGTGAGAGTTGGACCATAAAGAAAGCTGAGAGCCGAAGAATTGATGCTTTTGAACTGTGGTGTTGGAGAAGACTCTTGAGAGTCCCTGGACTGCAAGCAGATCCAACTTGTCCATCCTAAAGGAAATCAGTCCTGAATATTCATTAGAAGGACTGATGCTGAAGCTGAAACTCCAATTTGTTGGCTACCTATTGCAAAGAACTGACTCATTTGAAAAGACCCTGATGCTGGGAAAGATTGAGGGCAGGAGGAGAAGGGGACAACAGAGGATGAGATGGTTGGGTGGCATCACTGACTCAACGGACATGAGTTTGGGTGGACTCCAGGAGTAGTTGGTGATGGACAGGGAGGCCTGGCGTGCTGCGGTCCATGGGGTTGCAAAGAGTCAGACACAACTGAGCGACTGAACTGACTGACTGACGGACTTCCACCTGGGACCCCTGCCCCAGAGGACTGATGGGGGATGGGCCTCTGAGCAACAACACAGAGCGAAAAAGCTGGAGAAGAGACGACCCCTCTCACAGAGAACTCTAGACACAACCGCCTTCCAGCCGCAGGAGGCAGCTGCAGGCTGGCCTGGGCACCCGCCGGCCCCTGGCCTGTGACACATGCCCGTGACCACATGCACGGCCCCCTCATGCCCTCACGGCCCCTCGCCTGGAAGCCTGTGCTATCAGCGCACGTGTCACCAACAGCCCGCAGAGCGAGGACACTGGCCCGCCGTGGGGTCCCAGAGCTCAGCACCCTGCACACACTCAGCGTGGCCTCCCGCGGGGGCCGCTCGGAGGCGGGGGGCGGGGGAGCGGGCAGAGGGAGGAGTTCACACCAAGGAGGGCGGGCCACGAGTGAGGCTGGGGTGGGACGTGGAGACGGTCCGCAACCAGCGGCGGGCGTGGAGGACACGCCCCCGATGCTCTGGTCAGGAGAAGCTGGACCTGGGGCAGACCAGTGGTGCCTCCACAGCACCCGGTAAGCATGCGGGCAGGGACAGCGAGCCCAGCCCCGTGGCTGGGTGGCTGCAAGCAGGTGCTGGCCCAGAAACAGAGACCTCAAGAGACCACGTGAAGAAAACCCAGGGACAGAACACACGTGTCCCAAGGCCCAGGGAGCTCCTCGTGAAAGGCACGTGAGCAGACACAGGGGAGCCGGGCCCTCGTGGCGAGAGAGGTCCAGGCTGGGCCGGAGAGCAGAGCCCCGCCACGTCCAGAGGGGAACACGGGCAAGGTGGGCAGGGAGGCAGGCGGGCAGGGCAGAGACCACCAGGCGTGCACGCAGGCCCACAGGGGGCGCCCGGCACCGAAAACAAGCCAGCCTCAGCCAAGACCACCTCTGCCTGTGGGAGCATCACAACAGCTGACAGCGTGGACGGGGGTCACCCCGGCAGGCACGGAGCCCAGGGGGCCTGTTCCCCAAGCACCACAGGCATCTCCAACCAGCGGACCTGTGGCCACAACACAGCAGCACGGAGGAGGGACAGTGCCAGCACAGCACCCCGTCAGCACGCGGGACAAGTGTGGGCCCCCCCGCACCGCCAGAGGGACGCAGCAGGGCAGCAACCGCAGGCCAGAACAGAGGGCGGAAGTCGCCGGCGGAGTGCCGAGAGGTCGCAGGGCCCATGAGTCAGCGCGAGAGCTGCTTCCGTGGGAGACCAGTAACGCAGCCAGGAAAACGAGGGCGCACCACCCAAGGCACGAACGGATAACACAGGAAACCGCCAGAGCAGCGCCGTCCGAAGCGCCACGAGGCGCGCCGTGTTCACGCCAGGGACAGGGTGGCTCGGGGCGTCCTGAGGGCACGGAGGCCCAGGGTGGCCCCAGGAGGGTGGGAGGCTGGCAGCGGGAGGGGCTGGGCACAGACAGACTTTGGGGTGGCTCCGGACACGGCTGGACTCACCGTCCTTCGTCAGGCTGGCGAGCGCCCCCTTGGCCTTGGGCCGGCTGTTTTCTAGCTCAATTTCAATGGCGTCCTGGTAGGTGGTTATCTCACCTAAAGCAGTAAGTTAAAAGCAAAAAGTGATTATGAACTCTGTCCCTGTAAGGCCCTGCAGCCTCTGTCCAGGGAGATGGACGGTTACCTTCCACGTCCTCCAGCTGTTTTGATAGGACTTGTTCAAGCTGCAAAGGAAGGGCACGAGTGTTTAGTGGCGGGGGGACCAGGCCGCGGGCCCGCAGGCCTCTCGGCCCTGGGCAGGGCCCCACCCCAACAGGAGGGACGTGGCTTCAGGCCAGACAGATTCTGGGCCCTGCAGGAAGGAAGCTCCCTGAGAACCTGTGCTGGAGCACTCGGGCTGCCTGGGGAGACCCCACGAGTGGACCTGGGCCCCAGGAGGGACGGTGCCTGGTGCAGCCCACCCTGGCCGCCCCCACCCCGGGTTCAGCGCCCCACCCGCCTCTCCCGGGGCTGTGCGTGGACGCACGCCCTCATCAGTCTTCGTAACGAAGCCGCTGTCTGGGAGGAAGGACGGGGCACAGTGACAGCGGAGGCCGCCTGCAGGGACCACCTGCTTCAGCCGCAGCTTCCTCTGCCCAGCCGTGTAGGACGGGGGGTCGCACTCCTCCTCCAAGTCAATCCTCATAAACTCGTCCACGGTCAGCTGGCTGGTGGGCGTGTCTTCAAACTCCGTGAGCCTGAAGCACACGGAGGAAAGGGAATCTGGCGCCCCCGAGCAGCACAGTGACCAGCACCCAGGGAGTGAAACATCCCTCGGGGGTCGTGGGCCCAGGCCCAGCGCCCGCACCGGCAGCTGTGCGCGCGGGCCCCAGGCCTGCCCAGCAGCCTCTCGGTCCTGCGGGAGTGTGAAGGCTGGCTTCCCTGGGAGCCCAAGGGCAGGCCCCTCAGGGAGACCCTGGGAAGGAGGCCCCCAGTGCCTCCTGCGTGGCAGTGAGCGAAACCGTGATTGATTCTTGCCCATTTCCCACACAGTCTTCAAAGTGTTTAACAGAAGAATCCATAAGGAGAACTAGAGATCAAATAAGCAAACCAAAGTCCCTCTGCTTTGAAATCTGCTATAGAACGTGATCTCAGCTCAAACACAGCCATCAGGGGCTCCCAACTTGGGGTGAGCGGGCTGCAGTGACCGGCACGCCCACGACTTGCTCACGCCAGGCTGAGTGGAGCTCTGGCCGGAGCTGCCCAAGAAGCAGCTCCCCGGCCGCTCTGGGAAGGGACAGCTGCTGCCTCCGTGGATCACGCTGGCTGCACCGGCCAGGGGATGGGCACAGCCGCTCTCAGCACCCATTCCTGACCTGCGAGTCAGGGTGACCTCACAAGCCACTGTCCCTCTCAATCCCGGGGGGAAGAAAGGGGCCGCCACACAGACAGGACCGCGGGGGGCTGGCGGGGGCCAGGCGGGGCCAGAGCCACCCACCTCTTGCGCAGAGTGGACTCGCACACCTTGACCACGCTGATGACCTCCTTGACAGTTCTTCGGAAATCATGCATCCTGGCTGCAACCAGAAGTGCTGGGAAGACACACAGGGAATTCAGAAAGGGGACAATCCAGCGACACCAGGAGCGTCCCTGGGCGCAGAGGGCTGTGACCCGGCGCGGGGGCTCCGGGAGCCGCGGTGACTGCCTTGCTCTCCGCCTGTGGGCAGTGCTGCAGGCAGTGAGAACCCTAGGAGCGCTGGCTAGGCTGCCAGCCATTACACGACCGTTTTAAAAACAAAGAAGGTGCTGCATCACAGGCTCCTTTTTTAAATGCAAGTATTAAAGAGAATTTTGTGTAACCTCTCAAAGCAAGAGTGTGAACTCTGAGCCGACGCGTACGGGAACGTTGAGGAGACACGGGATGGACCCCCCGTGCTGCACACAGTGACCACGGCTGGCTGGCCCTCGGAAAGGCCCAGCTCTGGGCTGGAAACTGGGGACGCAGGCTCGGCGCTGGACACGCCCCCGCACAGCCCAGACCCCGTGGGCGGAAGGGAGAGAGAGGGCCGGGGGGGCGGGGCTGCAGCAACGACTCAGCACGCTGCGCCTCCAGTCAGGCCTCGGGTCAAGGCTGGGAAGCCTGGAGTCCCCTTGGCTCGAGGGTCCTGCCTGCTCCCCAAGGCCGAGGAGGCCACCAGGGAGCAGGCAGAGTCCCTGAGGGCTGGGAGGCAGCTCTGGGAGGAAGCCACCCGCAGCAGCCCAGCCCACTGAAGGGTGGGCACAGACTGCACTCACGGTGGCTGCGAGGCCCAGCCAGCTCAACCCCGCACCCCGTACCGCCCCAGGCGCCGGACCTGCCCCGCAGAGCCCCGAGGGGCGGCGGCCTGTGTGCATCCAGTCCCGCTTCATCCTCTGCAGCAGCCTCAAGGCCGTCATGGACACCTCGTGGTTCTTTTCGCCGAACTCCAGCAGGTGGGCAAAGCGTGGGATGTACAGGCAGGGGTCTGCGGAGACAAGCGCCTCAGCGTGGCCCTGGGGAGGCGTGCCCCCCTGCTCCCCAGCTTGGGCCTCCCTCGCCCACCCGTCTGCCACACCGGCTCCCGGGGGCCCGCTTTCCCTGCCAGGAGCCCCCCGGACAAGCAGCCTCGGGAGCAGCTGAGGACACCGCAGCTAGTGGGCAGGGCATGTGCGCCCTGTTGTGTAAGGTGGGCCAGGCTAAGGGAGCCAGCCTGGCTGGGCGGGACAGGAGCCACCGCACGCGCCCCGTCTCCATGCGCATCGGCACCTTCCCCGCACAGCTCTGGGCGAGAACGTCAGAGCGGACGAAACCAACTGAGCAGTCAACCTGGCGAGCTGTCAGGCCTGGCACAGGTAACGAGGGAACCATCCGGCATCCTGAGAGAGCTCCTTCGGACACAACCGTCAAGCAAGGCCGCGCTCCTCGGGGCCTTGCCGGAGGCCTGAGGAGTAGGCTCCAGGAGGGGCCAGGCTCTGGGAGGGAGGCCCGGCAGAGAAGGGGCTGGTCGGCTCCCCTCGCGCCCGACACCAGCGCAAGCAGGGGCGGCAGAGACCCTGGCCAGCACCCAGCACTGTCCTCCTGGGCTCAGCCTGACCGCCGGTCCTGGCCTCACTGCGTCTGTGAGGGCCCTGGGGACGGCTCTGGCCCCTGGCTTCCCGAGAGATCCCACAGGGAGTTCTTCCATCCTGTCATCCTTGGCTCGCGGAAAGGACCAGGGAAGGTTTCTGAGGCTGCAGGCTGGCCGCCCTGAAGCAGCCTGGGTCCCCCGCGGCCTGCTCTGCACCTCCAGCCTGCACCTCCAGACCTGCTCAGCACCTCCAGCCAATCCCAACAGCCAAGGGCACAGCCAAGCATGCAAATGAGCAGGGGAGCCGCAGTGGAAGGAGTCGGCACTGCGCCTCCCCCACGCGCGCTCTCCCGCGCACTCCAGCGCCTCCGGAGCACTCACTTTACACCCCGGGCAGGAAGGCGCTGGCCTTGTGGCCCCTAAGGAGGAAGCGAGCCCGGCCAAGGGGAAGCAGCCGTCACACGACCGTCGCTGTCCTCAACGGACCCCCAAAGCGCCCGACTTCCTCCTCCTGGCTGTCGGGTGAGGCCCCTGCCCCCTGCCTGCAGGACCCGCCCCCGGCCGCCGGCCGCAGCGCGCATGTCCGTACGCTTGCTTCGCTGATGAGAGCTGGCTGGTTTAGCTGACAGCAGGCAGCTACGACCACTTAACGCCTTCCAAAGACACCGCGGGGCCAGCATGGTGGTCACGGGGCCTAGGTAGCCTGGAGCTTCACCTACTCCCACCGTGCGTATATTAGTTTGGAGTTTTGGAGGGGTGGTTTCATTATGGGGAAGAAACACATATTTTAAAAGTATAATTGCTAACATTTGTAATAATTTTTCAATAAAACAAAACATATCAGAACTAAGAATTAAATTACATGCATATTAAAAGATGTTAAGTGTGAATTTGAAACTGATTAATTCCTAAAATAGAAAACCGTAAGCCTAAAAGTACTGATAAGAATTTCAAGACAAATATGCCAGCAGTCTGGGGTAGGTTTGAAGTGGACTGGGGCATTTAACGTGGGGAGAAGAACTAGAGAAAACGACAAACCTCAAATACAGATCACGTGACGGGAGTTAAATTCCCCAGTGCTCAGTTGTGTCCGGCTCTTTGCGGCCCCATGGACTGTAGTCCACCAGGCTCCTCTGTCCATGGAATTTTCCAGGCAATAATACTGAAGTGGGCTGCCATTTCCTACTCCAGAAATTCCCTAGTGCGCTTGGACAAGAACACTAAATCCAGGATACAGTGTTCATGAGCGGCAGTTACAAGTAACACAAAAGGTCGAGATCAAAGGGCCGTTTTGGGCCCCTGAAGCAGGGTCCCCAGGAGGAGGCGGGCAGCTGTGAGGGCGCAGCAGCAGAGAACCCACCGCACGGGGAGTGTGGGGGCCAGGGCGAATGCGTTACGGCGGAGAGGACCCGACACCTTAAAGGACTCGGGACAGTCACACGCCTGTAACAGACAGGGACTCGGAGAGCACTAAATACAGCGAAAACTGCTACAAACAGAAATATCCACACTTGATGCAACATTTTAACATAGCTACAATGATGTGGGGTTTTCAACATAACTCTCTCAAATTTGACAGCCTGGCTAGTGGGGGAAATACCAAATGGGAAACTGGATGCCACCACAGGTTCAACTTAACAACTGACTTTTAAAGTCAATACACTATAAAGAGTAATCATCCTTTTCCAAAGTCTGCAGAACAGTTATAAAAACTGACCATGTATTAAAGAAACTCCCTACATCTGAGAAAACAGAAATGTCACAGGACATGTCCTTCGATCTGAAGTAGAAGAACACTAAACACTAGCAAGAGAAAGACACACAGCTCCCTCACCTCTAAACAAATCATTAGTGAGCTGGAGAACAGCTTACTAACTGTTCCTTAGAGAATGACAGACTAGAGATCTCTTCAAGAAAATCAGAGATACCAAAGGAACATTTCACGCAAAGATGGGAACAATAAAGGACAGAAATGGCAGGGACCTAATGGAAGCAGAAGATATTAAGAGGTGGCAAGAATACACAGAACTATACAAAAAAGATCTTCACAACCCAGATAATCATGATGGTGTGATCACTCAGAGCCAGACATCCTGGAATGTGAAGTCAAGTGGGCCTTAGGAAGCATCACTATGAACAAAGCTAGTGAAGGTGATGGAATTACAACCGAGTTATTTCAAATCTTAAAAGATGATGCTGTTAAAGTGCTGCACTCAATATGTCAGAAAATTTGGAAAACTCAGCACTGGCCACAGGACTGGAAAAGGTCAGTTTTCATTCCAGTCCCAAAAAGGGCACCACTAAAGAAAGTTCAAACTACCACACATGGTAGCGAAGTAATGCTCAAAATTCTCCAAGCTAGGCTTCAACAGCACATGCACAGAGAACTTTCAGATTTCGAGCTGGATGTAGAAAAGGCATAGGGACCAGAGATCAAATTTCCGGCATTCACTGGACCATAGAAAAGCAAGAGAGTTCTAGAAAAACATCTGCTTGCACTTCACCAACTATACTGAAACCTTTGTGTGGATCACAAAAAACTGGAGAATTCTTAAAGAGATGGATATACCAGACCACCTTACCTGCCTCCTGCGAAACTTGCATGCAGGTCAAGAAACAACAGGGAGAACAGGACATGAACAATGGACCAGCGCAAAATTGGGAAAGGAGCACATCAAGGATATATCCTGTCCCCCTGCTTATTTGACTTACACGCAGAGCACATCATGAGAAATGCCAGGCGTGATGAAGCACAAGCTGGAATTAAGATTGCTGGGAAAAATATCAATAACCTCAGATATACAGATGACACCACCATTATGGCGGAAAGTGAAGAGGAACTGAAGAGCCTCTTGATGAAGGTGAAAGAGGAGAGTGAAAAAGCTTGCTTACAATTTAAACAATAAACATATACATACGTCAAATCATTACACTCTACACCTTGAACTTATACAATGTCATATGTCAGTAACAGCCCAGTAAAGAAGAGAGTAAAAAAAAAAACTAGCTTAAAACTCTACATTCAAAAAACAAAGATCATGGCATCCGGTCCCATCACGTCAAGGCAAACAGATGGGGAAACAATGGAAACAGTGACAGACTTTATTTAGGTTCCAAAATCACCGCAGATGGTGACTGTAGCTGTGAAATTAAAAGACGCTTGCTCCTTGGAAGAAGCTATGACAAACCTAGACAATGTATTAAAAAGCAGAGACATTACTTCGCTGACAAAGGTCCAAACAGTCAAAGCTATGGTTTTTCCAGTGGTCATGTAGAGATATTAGAGCTGGACAATAAAAAAGGCAGAGTGTGGAAGAAAGAAGTGTGACACCTTTGAACTGTGATGCTAGAGAAGACTCTCGAGAGCCCTTGGGACAGCAAGGAGATCAAACCAGTCAATCCTAAAGGAAACCAATCCTGAATATTCACTGGAAGGACTGATGCTGAAGCTCCAATACGTTGGCCACCTGATGTGAAGAGTCAACTCACTGGAAAAGATCCTGATGCTGGGAAAGACTGAAGGCAGGAGGAGAAGGGGATACAGAGGACGAGATGGCTGGATGACATCCCCAACTCAATGGCCATGAGTTTGAGCAAGCTCCGGGAGATGGTGAAGGGCAGGGGAGCCAGGTGTGCTGTAGTCCATGGAGTCACAAAGAGTCAGACACGACTGAGCAGCTGAACAACAAAAAGAACCATCTTCTAGGTAACTTAATAGACTTAAGTGCTCCCGTAAAGACCAAATAATGAACTAACTATACATAGTTAAGTAAAAACTAAAAATAAAGTGCCTATTATATTTAAAATAGGCAAAAAATGAATATCTAAATAGATGTTTCTCCAAATAAGACATGAAGATGGCCAATGGGCACATGTAAAAACGCTCAGCATCTCTAATTATTAGAGAAATGCAAGTCAGAACTACAGGGAGATGACACCTCACACCAGCCAGAACAGCCATCATTAAGAAGCCTACAAATAAACTCTGGAGAAGATGTGGAGAGAAGAGAACTCTAACACACTGCTGCTGGAAATGTAAGCGGATACAGCCACTATGGAGGACAGTATGGAGGCTCCTTAAAAAACTCAAAGAGAGTTTGATCCATATGATCCTACAATCCCACTTCTGGGCATATATCCAAAAAATGTACCTCAGTGTTCATAGCAGAACTATTCACAACAGCCAAGACATGGAAGCAGCCTAGATGTCCACCGACAGATGAACAGATAAAAATGTGGTAGCTATGTACATGGAATACTACTCCTCCATAAAAAATGAGATAATACGCTTTTCACAACATGGATGGATCTGGAGATGATCATAACAAGTGAAGTAATGGCCTTGCTTATATGTGGAATATTTTTCTTACAAAAAGATACAAATGAACTTATTTACAAAAGAGAAAGAGAGTCACAGACTTAGAAAACTTAAGGTTACCAAAGGGGAAGGGGCGGCAGGGAAGGGGTAAATTAGAAAACTGAAATTAACACATTCATACTACCATACATATAAAAGACAAAAGACAAAAGACATACAGTAAGAACTACTGCGTGGAGCACAGGGACCTGCACTCAGCACTGGTGTTCGTGTGCGTGCATGCGTGTGTGTGTGCGTGTGTGTGTGTGCATGCGTGTGCGTGTGCATGTGTGTGTGTGCATGTGTGTGTGCATGCGTGTGCGTGTGCATGTGTGTGCGCGCGTGTGTGTGCATGCGTGTGTGTGCGCGCGTGTGTGCGTGCATGTGTGTGCGTGTGTGTGCATGCGTGTGCGTGTGCATGTGTGTGTGTGTGCGTGTGTGTGTGCATGCGTGTGCGTGTGCATGTGTGTGTGTGCGCGTATGCGCGCACATGTTCAGTTGCCTCTGACTCTTTGCAACCCCATGGACGCACTCCATCCGGCTCCTCTGAGGATGGGATTTCCCAAGCAAGAATACTGGAATGGGGCGCCATTTCCTGCTCCACGGGGTTTGTGCCTGTAAGGGAAAAGAATCTGAAAAAGCATACAGATGTACACACATAAAAAACTGAGTCATGGAGCTGTATACCCGAGAATCACACAACACTGTAGATTGATGATACTTTGTTCGTTAACACTATTAAATTTAAAAGGAAGTTAATTAAAAAAACCTGAGATTTCCTTGGCGGTCTAGCTGTTAAGACTACGTACTTCCAATGCAGGAGGATGCAGGGTTCAATCCCTGGTTGGGAAATTAAGCTCCGTTCTGCCAAATGGTGTGGAAAAACAACAACAGACTATATAAGTGCTGTAAAGAGGGCTAAAAAATGGGAAATAGAAACATTTCTTCTAAATAAAAAATACAGGTTTTTACCTGTATAGCAATAATAAAGTAATGAAAAAATAAATGTTACCTTCAGAAAGAGTTTCAGAAGATAAAGTGGAAAACAGTATGGTGCTGGTACAAAGACAGATGTACACATACACTGTCACACAGTCTCTGATAAGGATGTGAAGGCTGCACAATGGGGACAGGATAATGTCTTCAACAAATGGTGCTGGGAAAACCGGATACCCATAAACAACAGAAAAAAGATGGACCTCCACCTCACAGGTTACATACAAATATCAGCTCCAAATAGATTAAAGACCTAACCATAGGACATGAAACCGCCAATCTTCTAGAAGAAAACAGAGGAAGAACATGATGCTGCAATTCAGATGATTTCTTGAATACGACAGCAAAAGAGAAAACAGACAACAACAGGGCTGTAACAAACTTAAGACCCTCCGTGAAGCAAAGGAGACCGTTAAGAGAGTGAAAAACGCGACGTACAAAATGAGAGAAAGTATCTGCAAACCATGGACTTCTCCTGTGGCTCAGAGGTGAAAGAGCCCGCCTGCAATGCAGGAGATGCGGGTTCGATCCCTGGCTCGGGAAGATCCCCTTGGGGCGGGAATGTCAACCCGCTCCAGGGCTCTCGCCCGGAGAATCCCATGACAGAAGAGCCTGGGGCGCTGCAGTCCGTTGGGTCGCAACAAGTCGGACACGACTAAGCGAGTAAAGGGCACCAACAACCAGCCCGCAAGCCTCCAGAACAGGCAGGGAACGGGCGAGTCTCAGCAATGACAAAACCACCCCATTCAGAAACTGGCAAAGCAGCCGGAGAGACTTTTCTGCAGAGGCCCAGAGAGGACCCAGCACAGCCGACGGGCTGCGCCACATCACCGACCACCAGGGGCTGGAGGCCCCCGCGAGACAGCGCCTCACAGCACGGTCAGGACGGCCGCCCGTGGGGTCGCTGCGGGGCCTCCCCCGACCCTCCCGCACCTGCGCCCTCCCAGGACCGCCCGGCGGTCTGCGGACGGCACAGGCGCCGAGGCTGTGCGCACGGCGGGCCTGGTAGGGGCACGGCCCCCACTCCTGGGTCTTGCGCAGGAACCGGTCGCGCTGAGACCTGCAGAGCCGGGGCCGCACCCTCACCCCCAACCCCGACCGCAGGGCCTGGGTCCAGGGAGCGCCCGGGCGGGGCGGAGCCGGGCCACAGGCACGTCGACCGCGCGGGGCGGGGCCTGGAAGGGGCGGGGCCACGGGCTCGTCGGCCGCGCGGGGCGGGGCCTGGAAGGGGCGGGG
>CM035284.1:65143963-65173235 GCA_020226075.1 Hydropotes inermis
CAGCAACGCCGCCGCCGCCCGACAACAACAACCCGGAGAGCCCCAACTGGCAGTCGTTCCACCCGACCCTGCGCGAGAGGTGAGCCCGGGCCCGCCCGCCCCGCCCCGCCCGCGCGGCCTGAGCCCGAGTGTCCTGTGCCTCTGCCCTTTGCAGGAACGCGCTGATGTTCAACAACGAGCTCATGGCCGACGTGCACTTCGTCGTGGGGCCCCCGGGCGCGGCCCGGAGGGTGCCTGCCCACAAGGTTGGTAGAGGCTCGGCCCTGTGCGTTCCCAAAGGCGACGGGCCGCCTCCCGAGGACGGACGGGCCTCTTCTGGGTGTGGCAGCCGCTGGGGGCAGGGAGGCCCAGGACTCAGGGCCGCGCGCTCTCTCGTTCACAGTATGTCTTGGCCGTGGGCAGCTCCGTCTTCTATGCCATGTTTTATGGGGACCTGGCGGAGGTCAAGTCAGAAATTCACATTCCCGATGTGGAACCTGCAGCTTTTCTGATCTTGTTGAAGTAAGTCTGCCTCCTGAGGGTGGGAGGATGGGGCGGTTCCTTGCTGTCTGGTTCTTCCAGCCAGCCGCCTGGAGCGTCCTCAACGTGCACAGGGACGGATGGGCCCCTCTGCCGGGCGCTGGGTGCCCGGGGTGCCCCCTGCTGCCCATGACTTGGTCCCCGCCCTGCCTAGGTACATGTACAGTGACGAGATTGACCTGGAAGCCGACACGGTGCTGGCTACCCTCTACGCTGCCAAGAAGTACATTGTCCCTGCCTTAGCAAAAGCCTGTGTCAACTTTCTGGAGACGAGTCTGGAAGCCAAAAATGCCTGTGTCCTGCTGTCGCAGAGCCGACTGTTTGAGGAGCCTGAGCTGACCCAGCGCTGCTGGGAGGTCATCGACGCGCAGGCTGAGATGGCCCTGAGGTCCGAAGGCTTCTGTGAGATTGACTGGCAGACGCTGGAGATCATCGTCACACGGGAGGCCCTCAACACCAAGGAGGCTGTGGTTTTCGAGGCGGTCCTGAGCTGGGCGGAGGCCGAGTGCAAGAGGCAGGGCCTGCCTGTCACCCCTCGCAACAAGAGGCACGTTCTGGGGCCAGCCCTCTACCTGGTCCGGATTCCAACCATGACGCTGGAGGAGTTTGCCAATGGCGCCGCGCAGTCAGACATCCTGACGCTGGAGGAGACCCACAACATCTTCCTGTGGTATACAGCAGCCAACAAGCCCCTGCTCGAGTTCCCCCTGACCAAGAGGAAGGGCCTGGCGCCCCAGAGGTGCCACCGCTTCCAGTCCTCCGCCTACCGCAGCAACCAGTGGCGCTACCGCGGGCGCTGCGACAGCATCCAGTTTGCCGTGGACAGGAGAGTCTTCGTCGCCGGGCTGGGCCTGTATGGCTCCAGCTCTGGGAAAGCAGAGTACAGTGTGAAGATCGAACTCAAGCGGCTGGGGGTGGTCCTGGCGCAGAACTTGACCAAGTTTGTCTCTGACGGCTCCAGCAACACCTTCTCGGTCTGGTTTGAACACCCGGTACAGGTGGAGCAGGACACCTTCTACACGGCCAGCGCCGTCCTGGACGGCAGTGAGCTCAGCTACTTTGGGCAGGAGGGCATGACGGAGGTGCAGTGCGGCAAGGTGACCTTCCAGTTCCAGTGCTCCTCTGACAGCACCAACGGGACCGGGGTCCAGGGCGGGCAGATCCCCGAGCTCATCTTCTACGCCTGAGGTGCCTGGCAGCCGGCCGTGCTGAGGGGTGGGCCCTGTGTCTGCAGCCAGCCCGGGACTGGGAGTGCTTGGAGGTGGGAGCGCTTGGAGGTGGGAGCGCTCTGCTCCGGTCGGGCCGCGTTCGCGGCCTGTCTCCTGTGTGCGGTCAGCCCAGGCCTGGAGTGTGAGGCGGATGCTTCCCTCCCCAGCCAGAGCCCTGGTCTCTGAGCCGTGGCTGCTGGGCCGGCCTCACAGGCATCTCCTGTACAGCGGGGTGTGCATCTCAGGTGGAGGGCGGGTTTGGGGGTGCAAGGCAGGCCCCAGGTTCCCCCCCCCCAGTGTCGCCTCCCACCTGCTTTGAGGGCTCTGCCCTCTCCCTTGTCCTCTTGGATTCTATTCTAAGTGGTTCTAAGCTTAAGACCTCTTCAAATCCAAAATGGGAAGTCACTTCAAGTAGTTCACCTATTTAAGTGGATTTTCATAATAAAGTTTTAACAAAATGAGAGCCACACACAGGTGAACGACTGCGAGTCTCACGGGCCTGACAGCCCTGACAGGTTAGCGGGCAGTCCCACGGGCCCACCTGCCCAGGGTGTGCCCTCTGCCGGCAGCCGGGCCTCCACCCAGGAGGGCTTGCTTTCTGGACTGCAGCCAGACTGCCCTGGAGAAAGGTGTCGGGTCGTGTCTACCTTCCAAACTGTCACTTGCGGCTCAGAGTCGTCCCGTCCAGCTCCAATGTGGAGGGGGGGTTCTCTGCAGGGCTTGGGGCTCCAGCCCCCGAGAGCAGACCTACGACCTCAGGCTCACAGGCAGCCTGCACAGGCACGCTGTGGGCTCGGGCAGGCCCCTCGGGCCTCTTGCCTCTCTGCTCCCATGCTACAAACTCCTGACCAGTTGCTTTGTCCCTGGAAAATCTCAGCTTGACCCCAGAGGGATGCGCCATGTCCCTCAGCACAAGGATATAGCCCCGTCAGCGGAGGACGCCCTTCCCTAGTGCATCTCTGCCCCTACCACCCTCACCCCCTGGCCCCAGGGGAGCATCCCGTGGCGGAGGGGGGCAGAGCAGGACTACAGCCCCTCCCGGGCTCCACATGCTGCCTCCTTAGTACAAGAGAATGTGCTTCTAGACACCCACGGCGACCGAGCAGTCTCTCGGGCTGACGGTGAAAGCGGTCCCCGTGGTGAAGCTCCCGTAGAGGCCCACCATGACGGAAAGGCCGGCCCCATCCGCGGGGGCCTTGCCATCCCCGAGGCCCTTGTTACGGGCCCACTCACGCCTGCTGGGGACCGACTGCAGCATTCTTTCCTGGAGGCGCTTCCAGCCGCCAGTGCCCCGCGAGGGTCCGCACCCGCACGCTGCCCCACCCCACGGGCCCCACAGTACCTATGGCCGGCGCGTTGATGCAGAGCTCTCTCGCCAGGAGGAGGAACGTCTTGCCCAGCACGTAAACGTTCACCTGTCATGAAGAAACACAACTCAGGACAGCCCTTGGCAGCAGGAGAGCGTGTGCTCCTCGGTCACCTTTCGGAGCGGCCCTGCTGCCCCCCGCAGCAGCCCGGGGCGCCCCCACCCCTCGTCCAGGACAGCTGGCTCAGCAGAATCCTCTAGAGCCCGAGGTGCCTGGACAGCAGGGCCCAGGCCGCCCCTCCACCCCACTCCCCGGGGCGTCCTTGTCAAGTCCCTGCAGGCCAGCGCAGGTGTGGCGGTGGGTCTGCAGACCTGAGTGCCCTGCCTGCTCGCCCCTCGAGGGCCAAGCCCTGCCCAGGCCCACGCCGGGCGTCTCACCGTCTCAGCCTGAGGGGACAAAGCCCTGTCTACCTGTCCACCCCAGCCCCCCACAGGATCCGGGCCTCGCGAAACGCTGGCTCTGATCCTCTGCTGTGACTCCCCAGAGGGCCCCCTGCCCCGATCAAGCCTGGCCTGTGGGCCCCTTGGCCAGCCCCCAGGAGGATGCCAGGCACAGTGGCGAGGTGGCCGAGTGAGGGCCTGGCGGGCCTCCCATCACAGGGCCTGTGGACAGCACTCGGGTCAGCGGGGGGCACGGAATGGGGCACTGAGCCCCCCTTAGGAGAGGCGATGGGGGTCCCCGTGGGCCCCAGTCGGGGCCAGACCCCCCTGCTCACCCCAATGGCAGCTACTCTCTGCCCTTGTCTGACCCCACCCTGAGGGCTGCGGCTCCCAGAGGGGCCTCCGGAGGGCACCCCGCCCGGGCCAGCCTCCAGCCTGCCGGTCATCCCTCCGCCGGGTCCCCCAACACGTCCCTGATGCTGCCAGCCCGTCACAGCCCCGCACCCGGTCCCGCAGCCCGGGCAGATGACACCTGAGTGCTGCAGGAAAGGGTGCCCTGGACAACTTCAAGTGAAAGATCAAATTTTTAAAAGGACATGCGTGTAAAACGTGTAGTTACTGTCAGAAATGCTCACTGCCATTAGTATTCTTTAGAAATCATGACACTGACACTTTGTCTGAGGGTCACCTCCGAGTATGCAGCTGGCTGTGGGTGCCCCCAGGTCCGTCTCACTATGGGGCGGAGGGACAAAGGGCCCTCCTCCCAGGATCCTCAGCACAGCAGCTGCCCCCGGCTCCTGCCAGCAGCCGTCAGCTGTGAGCTCAACGCAGGAGGTGCTCTCCTGGGCACGTGTGAGAGTGAGGATGGACCGAGTCCTGAGCCTTCCCGCACTTCCGCTAGGCGGATGGCCCTGGGCAATGGGAGCCCTCTGGGCAGGACCTCCCTCGACGTGTGTGCACGACACCCACAGTCAAGTGCAGACATCTGTCCTGTGCATGCTGAGCCTGTCCCGGCCTCACGCCCTGGAAGGGCCGGGCTCATGACTGCCAGGTCACCACCCACCCTCCTGGTGCCCAGGCTGGGTTCCGCCCAGGACAAAGGGCCCAAGGCCCGCCCTCCCCCTGAGGTATGTGAACTGTCTGTCTGGGTGCAGCCTGCACGCACGGGGTCCCGCTGGCCCTGACCCAGCCCCAGGGGAGGGGAGCTCTGCTCCGTCACCTCTCCACACCAGCCCTGTGTCCTGGTCCCTGAGGTGTGAAGCAGGAAGCACCGGAACACCTCCCTCTACCTTCCAAGCGGCGCCCAAGTACTTCTGGAATGCTGTCCTGAGGAATCGCCAGGAAGGAAACCCACACGTGGACTTGCCCTGACCAAACACAGTATGTGGAGAACTGGATTTTCATGATCCCAGGGATTCTTTCCAGGGTGACCCCAGAAGGTTTCGGCAGGGCTGCTGAGAGATGCTGTTTATACAGGCAGTCCCTGAGGTCAGTGCAGGTCTGTCTGCCCACCGTGGGGTTGCTGAAGGCCCAGCCCTGGGCCAGCTTCCTCTGGGAGGGGGGATTCCTAGGCACTTTGCGTGCATCCTCACAATGGTCACATCTGCTTTCCCTGACATGGCATGACGTTAGTTTTCTTTCCAAATCCTCAGTAGAGAGCCTACCACCACCAAGCCCAAGCTCACCCAGCGCCATAACCAGGGCACATGCAGACCACAGTGGCCCCGCCCTGGAGGTGGCCCCTCCCTATGAGCGTCCCATCCACACTGGTGTCCCTCTTGGTGGTCTTCCTACTACCATCAGTCATTTGGAAATGAGAGGAACCCAGAAAGCAAGTTTGTCTAAATAGGCTGCAAGTATTAATATAAGCTGTTACACTGTTTAAATGTATGCACATGGGTCCATTTTGGTCTTTGAAGAACCTCCCTTGCCTTGGACGAAGGTCAGCTGGGTCTCTCCTGTGGCTCTACAACCAGCCCCCAGGACACCGCCACCACCCTGTGTCCAGTGTCTCCCTACCCCTTCTGTTCACCAGTTTCCAAACCGAGACCCAGGCCCTCCCCATTCTTCGCCTGTGGACCCTCCCAGCCGGGGTGGGCGGGGCCTGAGCAGGGCGGGGGTCGGGGGTCGGGTGGGTGCGTCTACCTGGAGCAGGTCGCTGAGGTCGAGGAGCATGTCTGCACAGGAGTCAAGGAGCAACGACCAGGCCCACAGGCGCCGGCCACCGGACGGTCCCCGGGAGGCAGACCCTGGCTGCAGATCTAAGCTCCGCATGGGATCGCGATCCAGAGGCGGCCACGTCGCGGAGAGGGGAGGCGGGGGCAGTGAGTCTCCACCACGCAGGGGGCGGGGCTGGGGGCGGAGCTACCACAAGGACCT
The DNA here is from genome assembly GCA_020226075.1 of Hydropotes inermis. Taxonomy (NCBI): domain Eukaryota; kingdom Metazoa; phylum Chordata; class Mammalia; order Artiodactyla; family Cervidae; genus Hydropotes; species Hydropotes inermis. The sequence goes on from CM035284.1 coordinate 65,149,817, forward strand.
CGGAGCACAGCCGCCTGTGCGGGCCAGCCCCGCATCTGCACGGGCCCTGCCCAGCCTGGCCCACAAGCACCGGCACCCACTGCACGCCTGCTGGGCACCGGGCAGGGGGCAGACACACACACAGGGGACCCCTGGTTGGCTGCAGGCACTGCCACAGTCCTGGTCTCCAGGGGACAGCTGGGGGTGCTCTGGCACTGGCCCTGCCCTCACTCTCAGTAGATGAGAAAGGAGCAATCAGAATACGTCCTGAGTGAGTCAAAACCTAGCCAGCCACACACAGAGAACTATAGATAAAACATGGGCCTCTGAGAAAAGCAGCTTGTCAAATGAAGTGAAGTTAGTATTACATCACAAGAAGTGAAAGGAAGGCCACAGTAAATACATGAGCAGGAATCAGTGACCCCAGAAAAAGCCAACAGCCAAGAGACCAGGTGCTGTCAAGCTCCAACAATATCACACCGAGGGAAGGACAGCGGGGGCCTGAAGTCGCCAAGGGCTGGGGCACTGGGCCGGTGGGGGGGGGGGGGGGTCTTCGGGGGGGGGGAGGCTACATGCCTCCACCACGGGGGGCACACGGCCTCTCTCACTGGTCACGCCCAAGAGTGTGGCCACCAAGAGTAAGCCCTCAGGGCGGCTGTGGACATCGGCTAACAGAAACGACCAACGCGTGTCTGCCGAACAGAGCTCTCTGTGCAAGCCCACCCAGAGAAGCTCTGCTTGGGGTGGAGAACATGGTGGTCAGCACAACTTCATAGACCCAACGCTGCTGTTAAAATGAAGTCTATTTTTGAAATGATACAGATAAAGTGAATGTCCCAAAAATGGGCAAAAAAGGTTTGAACAGGTGTGTCACAAAGAGAAGCAAAGAGCGCCCACAGGACTCAGAGTGGCCCCCACACTGACGGCAGCTCTGCAGGAGGGCCTTCCAGCTCTCAGGGCAGCCAGCGGTCGAGCCCACCCCGACCACACCCACGCCCCAAGGAGGGTGAAGTCACAGAACTTCAAGCACAAGAGTAAAGACGGCAAGCAGCAGGGACCCCCACACACCCCAGAGATGGGCCTAGGGAAGACACACTCATCTGCTTCCCAGGCAGGGCATTCCGGAACAAGTGAAATGAACCCATGGGGGTCCTGGGGAGCACGGGTGCCTCAGGGTGGGCTGCTGGCACTGCCCTGCTCCCTGGAGGAGCTGGTCACACAGACCTTGTGCTCATCAGAACTCGTCTGAGGGCACGATTAAGACTGTGCACTTCATTTCATGCCAGTTTTGCCTTAAAAGGAAAGAAGAACCATAAACAAATGCTGGGATCTAGTCAGTTAACAATCCGCCTGCTGAGGGCTTGGGGGCAGCAGGCAGATGTCTGCACCGTCCTTTGAAAAATGCCAAGAGGACAGGCTGAGGGACCAGCGGGCGGGAGCAGGGGCGCACAGACAAGGTGTGTGTGCAAGGAGTGGTCGGGGCTTCCCACTCTATCATCAACCCTCTCACCTTTCCCATGTGTTTGAGAGTTTTCATGATAAAATGATAGGGGCAGGGGGAATGTGTGTATTTTAAAAAGGAAATTGGGATTCAACTTTTAACCAAGTTAAAACGAAACGGCATTTGCGGTCCTTGAACAGCGCGCCATCAGCACTAAAGAGCAGAAAAGGATGACTGCCCAGCACCCACCCAGCCCCCAGGGTCCGCCCCAGCCACCACGGGGCTCGCTGAGCAGCAGCTCATGGCCACGCCCCGCCAAGGACAGAGGCCGCCGGACACCGCACCCCGGCGTCCTGCCGCATCAGTTCTACCTGGCGGTGACGCCCGGCCCTGCGGGAAGTCCAGAAGTCACTCGGGAGAGGGCAGAGGGGCCAGCGGCATGAGACACCAGCTGGCAGTGGGGGAGCGGGAAGCAGCAGTCTGCTTTGGCAACTTCACCTCCAGCCACAACGAAACGGGAGAGCGGCCGTGCTGTGGCGAGCAGGTCTGAGCCAGCCAAAGTGCAAGCAGCTCTGGGAAGTCACGGGGGGCCACCAGCAGCTGCGCCCAAGGGCTCGAGCCTAGAAACCTGGAACGGCCAGGGGCCTGCGGCGGCCCCCGCTCGGGCACCAGCCGCCCCGAGGGCAGGAGGCCAAGGCCCAGGCCGCATCCTGGAGCTCACACGGCCTCACCAGGACGTCCACGACAGCCAGCCTCAAGGGAGCCAACTGTCAAGAAGCGGGCCCGATGCCACGCACACAGCGCCGCCTCCCGCAGCCTGGTCAGCTCCTGCTCCGAATGGGCACAAGGGTGCACAGGCTCCACGCCGCAGCCAGCAGCAGTCAGCTCCCAGGGGTGAGAGCGGGCGGAGAGCCCCGTGATGGCCCCGGCAGGCCCTGCCCAGGTCCTGCACCAAGCTCCCCGAGACACACAGCAAGGCCCAGACAGGCGGCCCTGGCTCTCTGCCTGCCAGGGCAGACGACAGCCCTTCTGGGTGAGAAATACCCACAGCTGCCACAAGTTTTCAAATACTTCCAGCAACTCTATAAAAACTCATTTCCCTGGTGACTCAGATGGTACAGAATCCACCTGCAATGCAAGAGACCTGCATTGATCCCTGGTCGGGAAGATCCTCTGACAAGGGAGTGGCCACCCACTCCAGTGTTCTTGCCTGGAGAGTGCCATGGACAGAGGAGCCTGGCGGGCCACAGTCCACGGGGTCTCAAAGAGTCGGACACGACTGAGCAACTAACACACACATAAGTATAACAGACAGAAGCAGACCTCCAAAACCAAAAGAAAACTCAGACGACAAAATCAGATTCCTCAATGATCCCACTGTTAGAGTTACATTAAAGACATTTATATAACTCCCGACATGGAAGATCTTACCAAAGAATTAGAATCTAATAAAAAACAATCAGTGAAGTTAGGAAGTTAGTAGACTGGTTTAACAGCAAAAGAAAGAATGAAAGAACTCAAGATACGTCATGGGGCAATATTCAGAGAGAGGAAAAGAAAAAGAAAAACATGGAGACTACAAAACACAACCTGAGATGTGAGGAAAGGGTTTAATGTGCATGTAACTGGAGTCCTTGATCCTTGGAAGAAAAGCTATGAGAAACCTAGGCAGCGTATTAAAAAGCAGAGACATCACTTTGCCAACAAGGTCTGTATGGTCAAAGCTATGATTTTTCCAGTAGTCGTGTACGGATGTGAGAGTTGGACTGTAAAGAAGGCTGAGCACTGTAGAATTGATGCTTTCAAACTGTGGAACTGTGGAGAAGATTCTTGAGAGTCTCTTGGACTGCAAGGAGATCAAACCAGTCAATCCTAGAGGAAATCAGTCCTGAATATTCATTGGAAGCATATCAGATACTGAAGCTGAAGCTCCAATACGTTGGCCACGTGATGCAAAGACAACTCATTGGAAAAGACCCTGATCCTGGGAAAGACTGAAGGAGGGAGGAGAAAAGGACGACAGAGGATGAGATGGTTGGATGGCATCACTGGCTCAATGGATATGAGTTTGAGCAAGCTCCGGGAGATGGTGATGGACAGGGAGGCCTGGCCTGCCGTAACCCACGGGGTCACAAAGCGCGGACACGACTGAGTGACAGAACAGCCACTGGAATCCTAGAAAGGGAACAGGGTGAGAATGGGGGAGAATCTGTGCTTAAAAGGATACCTCCCAAGATTCTCCCCAAACAGACAAAAGCCACAAGTTCCTGAGGCTGGACAAGTACCAAAAAAGCTACATCTACGTACACCAGAGTCAAACCCTGAAACAAAGACAAAAGTGGCAGTGATACGACACCATCAGACACCGACAGGAGGTCACAAAGCCCACCCGCTGCCCTTTCTACTAATGGCAAATCTACCAATGATAAAGCCACTGCCCCTGGCTTTGCCGTGCATGGGCAAGGGGACCTGAGTCCGCTTCAGTAACAGACAATTATATGCTGCTTGTAACCGACATACCTTAAACACAGCAAGGAATGAATTTTAAAATATGGGAAAAGACAAACTATGCACATCCTCAGCAAAAGAAAGCAGGTTTAGTTATACCAACACCCAATACAGCAGAGCTTAAGGGGAGAAGTGGTGATAAAGATGGACATTTCATAATGTTCAGCATCATTCCCACCAGGAAGATACAGGCTCCTGAATCTGTATCCTCTAAACACAGCATCAGAATACAATGGGGAACCAACGGGATAAAAGGAAGTCAGTCAGGCCTCATCTGCAGTAGGAGTTTCAAACTCTTCCTTTAGAACAAGGGGACAGAACAACCAGCAAGCCTGATTTGAACACGACTAACCAACTTGACCCAATGGACATTTATAGACCGCTCCACCCAACAGGTGCAAAAGCCCATTCCTTTGAAGTGCCCGTGGCATGGCCACCAAAATAGACGGCGTGCTGAACCGGAAGTCAGGTCTCAGGCCGGGGAGAGGGGACCCATCAGCGCCCGCCATGCGAGCGCACGGGGACACTCGAGCCTGGTAGAGAGAGGGCAGCAGGAAAGCCGTGGCCGTGTCCACGCACGCGGTGCACTTGCAGGTACGGCTTCGTGTCTAACGAAAGAAATGAAGTGGAAAGCAGAACATATTTTGCACTGATCGCAAAACACATCAAAACGGCGCAATGTCACTAAACCCTGCCTAGAGAGAATTCAGTCTCAAATGCTTATAGCAGGAAAAACAGAAAAATGAAAATCAAGGACCTAAGGAAGCTGGAAAACAGCCAATTAAATCCAAAGAAGTTGGAAGGAAAGAAATAATAAGCAGAAATCAATGAAATATAAAGTAAACGTACACTACAGACAAACAAAGCCAAAGCGTGGTTCTTCCGAGAAGACTGAGGGAGCGCTGGTGAGGCTGCAGAGACCGGAGCCGCCCTGCACGGCTGGTGCGGACAGAACAGGGTCCAGCACTGGAAAACAGGCAGCGGCGCCTCACAAGCTAAGCACAGCCCCCGCGGCGGCCGACAGGGCCCCACCTGCGGGAAGAGTCAGCAGGCAAAGGAGAGCGAGTGCTTGCCGAGGCGACCGCGAGGCTCTGACACTGGCTGTGACGGCCGCACGCCGCAGGGGTGGCGAACACCGCCGCCGGACACAACCTCCCGCGAGCATTTCACCTCGACAGAGCCGCTACCGAGCAGAAGACTAACACAACTGGCAAGCCCCTAGCAACACGGATCAGAGGGGAAAACGGCGAAGTCACAAACGTCACAAATGCAAGGCGCGACAGAGGGGCTGTCGCTCCAAGCGCCGCAGACAGAGGGAAATGGGGTGTCGAGGGCGGCCTGATTCCTGTGCATCTGGTCAAAGGCCTTGCGAAGCGCAGCCAAGCAAAGCCGGAAGGGAACCAGGACCCCAAACGCCGCGGCCGAAAAGTAAAAACCACTGCAATTCACCTCAGTGCAGATCAAGGGAAAAAACCACGCGCTTGATGCCCAAAGCGATAAACACATTGACGAGCTGACACCCTTCACAATAAGAGCTCTCGGTGACCAGGAAGAAGGAGACGCCCCAACCTGTTATCTGATAAAGGCTCACAGGCATCGACAGAAAGCCCAGAGCAGCCGTCTGAGGCAAAGCGCTGGAAGCGTCTCCGGAGGCGGGGATGCCCCCTCACGCCTTACACCACCACCGGGCACGGAGGCGGGCCCCAGACGGCGGAGGGCCACGCGGATCACGTCAGAAGGGACCAGCGAAGACGCGCAGACATGGCTGCGCACACGGAGAAAACAACGGCCCTGCATTCAGCGGGCGAGAGTCGCCACTGACTCCCGTGTCGTCAACATCACACTGTCCTTCTGTACACCGGGAGGGAAAGACGCCGTCCACCTCAGCTCAACACACAAATGCGAGGAATCAACCTAACCAGCGAAGTTAGGACCTCCTCATCAGCAACGACAGAGAGCAGAGAGCGCCCGCAGGAAACAAGGGGCACTCATCGCCTGCAAGAGTCGGCACTGTCAGCAAGTGTCAGCTCTACCCCAAGTGATTCACAAACCCCAACTGGCATCCCAGAAGCTGTTTTCTTTTCTTTTTTCCCCACAGAAGTGTACGACCTGATTCAAAAATGTATACAGAGAAACAGCACGGCCAGACACCTCCAAGGTCTCACGCTGCAGGCTCTGAGACGGGCCATAAACCGGCCATGGAAAGCAGTCTGGTCTTGGCACCGACGGACCCACACAAGGGGTCTGAGACGGCAGAGAGAGACCCCACCTGAGCTGGAAGTGCTGCCACTGTGTGCGGGGAGGGCCGGCCTGCAGCAGACCGCGCTGTCACTGGACCCCCAGGGAGAACAGCCAATGCTGACCCGCTTCTCACAGCAGACAGGCAGACCACGGGTCCTCAACTCCAGCGGGAAACGTGAAACCAAGAGCTTCCAGAAGGGAGCACTTCCAGGACTGCGGCAAAGCTCTCTTCAACGGAACACAAACCATTAATCAAGAAGAAGAGGATGGATGGGTGGGACGTCACTGGAATGAAGAAGTCTGTTCATAAAAGATGAAGCCCAGGGAGCTCCCTGCGAGCTCAGCGGTCAGGACTCCACACGCTCACTGCCACGGCCCGGGGTCAGTCCCTGCTCGGAGGACTGAAAACGACGCTGCCAAGAGGCAGAAAGCAGCCAGGACGGGAGACTTTTCCAGCAGACACCCAGCCCAGGGCGTGCCTGCTGGACCCCAGGGAGCGGCCCCATTCGGCATCATCGGGCTCAGGCAGGCAGGAAATGCTGAGCGGCGGGTCTGAGTCCCGAGGCCCCTGGGCAGCGAGCACTGGGCCGTGCCCTCCTCTAAGCCTGCTCAACCTGCTGCTCCGCGTGCGGCGCACCCGCTGACAGAACGCCCCCCAGCCGCTCAGGCCCTGTCTTGACCGCCGTCTCCCCGTGTGACGCTGTGACAGACACGTATCCCTGTGTGTCTGCCCGAATCCACAGCACGTGTGGCAGCAAGAGTGAACCCAGGGGCGAGCACGCGGGCGGGGAGGCAGCGCGCTGTCACGCTGGGCTCAGCACGGGGGGCAAACAGCCGCTTTGCTGGGGCCGTCACACCAGGCGGGCCATGCGCGGGTGTGGACGGGGGTTGGCAAGTGTACGCACTTTCCTCTCAGTTTTGCTGCTGCCCTAAAAATCCAGTTATTTAAAATCATTTAAATTTTTTGGTTGTCCTTGGGGAGGCAAGTGGCTGAGGGGCAGGGGGCCGGCAGAAGGAAGCAGGCAGTGGTGGGCTGGGAAGAACTGGGTCTTCACGGGACTGTCCTCCGAGACAGAGGATCCCAGGGAGCCTGGGGAGGGGCAGAGGCTCAGCATGGAAGCATCCCACCCCAGGTCTGCAGATCGGAAGCCCCCTGAGCAAGCCCTGGGGTCGGAAGCCTGGGGTAGAAGGTCTAAAGGCCGAGTGGGCACACGCCACACAGCAGGGGGGACGGGGGCAGCAGCCTCGGGACCGGGGGCACTGGTCTCCCCTGCTCACACACAGGCATGCTGGCCACTCAGCCGGAGCCCAGTGAACACCAAGGACCACACGTCTCCCAAGGGTGTGCGTCACAGAAGATGCGCTAGCATAGGACACAGCTGCAGAAGACACTGGCTGGGTTACCTGGGCCGGGGACAGGGTGTCTGCTTACAGCCTGGACGGGAAAGTGAGTGAGAGTCGCTCAGTCACGCCTGACTCTTTGCGACCCCACGGACGATACTATACGACATTCTCTAGGCCAGAATACTGGAGTGGGTAGCCTATCCCTTCTCCCGGGGATCTTCCCGACCCAGGAATCGATCTGGAGTCTCCTGCATTGAAGGTGGATTCTTTGCCAGTTAAGCCACCAGGAAAGCCGCTTAGAGCCCGGAAGTTTCTGCCAAACGCGCCCACCCAAGGACAGATGGTCTAGGAAGCAGAGCAGACACAGGGAGTGGGGGGCGCGTGGAGGGCAGTCTGGGGCAAGGAGAGGAAAGGAAAGCCCTCAAATACACTCTAGGGGCTTGGAATTCCCCCAGAAGACAAGGAAGCGGCCCCACGCAGATGCAGAGCAAGCCGGCGGCAGGGGGGGAGGCCGCAGAGACGTCTGGGTGTCTGGACACCGGCCGGAGGGCAGGGCCAGGAGTGCCAGCCACACCTGTGCCCTCCGGCCACCCCCAAAACGGCCCTCCTGAGGGGACCGAGGGCAGGCAGAGGGGCTGAAGCGCTACCCCCACACTGACGCCCCCCACATCAGTCTCACCACACACTGCAGTCTCGGCGCATGTGTAGCGCTGCGGTGTGTAGCGCTGAGGTTAACAGCTCAAGGCCAAGGGTGGGGCCAAAATGCACGTGTGCAAGGTTCTCGGTCTGTTTGCAGAGCTGCCAGCCATCACCACGATCTAAGATATTTTCATCATCTCAAAAAGAGCCCCTCCCCAGCCTCGGTCAGCACACCCGGGCCCTGGCAGCTGTGCCCAGCTCTTGGCTAAGAGCTGGTTGGCCTGTCTGCAAGTTTTGGGTTCAGGGTCCCCCACGGCGTGGGCTCTAGGGGGGCTCCTCCGCCGGGCAGCGCTCCTAGGTGCCCGGACCTCTGGTCCATCCTCTGCGGGCCCGCCAGGCTCGGCTCCTGGCCAGGATGGTGGGCAGTGGTGGGCAGCCGGGGTGCTCGTGCTCCCCCGCCCCCACGACCCTGGGGACCGGGATCCCCCTGCTCCCTCTACGGTGCCTGCTCTGCCCCCCATCCACTACTCCGCCCCCCCCCACCGGGAGGAGGGCGGGTGCGCTCAGCAGGCGGGGCTGCGGGCAGGCAGCCGGCTGTGCCCGGGACCTTGGCCGGAGCTCCGTTGCGCCACCTCGTGGGCCGCCAGGTGCTGAGCGTCATCCTTTCAAGCACAAGGGCTCTTTCATGCTGAAGTGATAAATCCCCAAGATTCAAAGACATTGTAACGAGAGGCTCTGATACTGAGGGTCGCCCCCCAGGCACAGTCTCCAGGGCCCCTCGAGCACTCCCGGCATAGGGCAGACAGAGGCCACAGTCGGCCACCTGCCGGTGAGAAAGGCCTGTGGTGACCACATGAAAGGAAAGAGCGTGCGAGGAGGGGCAGAGAGGTCTCCGCTCCTACAGACAACGCGGGGCACACACAGGGGACGCTGCACCCCAGGAAGGGCGCAGGGGACACACCGCTGCCCCAACTCCCACCAGGAAAGCAGAGACGCAGGCCTGGCTGGAAATAAACTCTCCCAAAGCAAAAGGTAAGTGAATGGACACCAGGAAAGAAGAGACCGGAAGACAGTCAGCGGGGCAGCAGGGAGGACACAGGGAGAGGTCCGCGGGACTCCAGAGCCCGGAGGCCCAGGCGGGTGGGAAGGCCGCCGGGACGCGCACGTGGGCCTCTGAGCCTGGAGACACAGGGGTGCCACAGCCCGAACACACGCAGCTGTCCACACACAGGACCCAGAAACAAGGCCCAGACTCAGAGCGCACCACCGCTCCACAGGATGCAGGAAGACTGGCCGGCACTCGTGTCCAAATCCCGGGGAGAGCAACGTGCCCCCGGATTCCCGCAAGGCTGTCCCCAACGTGCAGAAGAAAGACTGCGGGCAGTCGGACGCTCATGGCACCTGCTCTCAGAAGCCGTGGGAGGACGTGGGGCCAGCAGCACGACCTGCATGGGAGGGGAGGGGCCCAGCAGGACGGGAAAGGAGACAGGAGACACGGGCACAGAGCCCCAGGGGACGTCCTCATGGAGGCGTGCTGGGCAGGCCCGTGCCCACACCGAGCCTGCCGTCCAGGCACGGGGAGGCCGCACACCGTCCCCTCCGAGAAGCCACGGGGCTGGGAGGGGTGAGCCCAGCAGGCCTGCGCAGCCACCCGCCGGGCCCCGGATCTGGCCTGGCCACAGCCGGCCCGGTGCAGGGGGACGCTGCAGAGCCCTGGGGTGGCGGGCCGACGGCACCCAGTAGCCCCACCCGCAGCCTGTGCGCCTCACCTCCCCCCCGACGGTTAATGCACAGGCGTCCCGCACACACAGGCGCTGAGGATGAGGGAAGCTGCGAGCAGAGGGCAGCCGAGCAAAGGATACGCGGGGTCCCCTCTGTGCGGCACACCAGGTACAGGCAGGCCGCGACCACGTGCGCCATCCTCCGGCCCCGCGTCAGATGCTTGCTCACAGCCATCTTGAAGAAGTTGAATGCGGTGTCCAGGCAGTGTTGGTTCAGCTGCAGCTGGTTCCCCAGGTGGTGAATCTGACGCCTCCCTAGGACACAACACAACACGTTACCGCGGACTCCAGCGGGCGAGCCGGCCAGTCGTTAACACCATCAGCGTCAGGTGACTGCCTCGGCAGCTGAAGGTGGAGAGTCAAGGTTTACTTTCCTTTCATTTTTGCAAAATGTTCGGTTTTCTCAGGGGTTCCAGTAAAATCATATGTGTGAACATGGGGTGCAAGTTCCCCCCCATCGTTACGTGCCCCAAGGCGCCCTCCGCCAGGGTGGAGTGGGTCAGGGCAGCCCGGAGGGCAGAGCCCTTCCCAAGGCCCCACGCTCAGTGAGTCTGGGAAGGGTTCCGGGTAAGCCGGCCATCTGGCACTGAACGCTAAACACAGGCCCCAAGTCCACACGCTCCACTGCAAGGGCCCCTCCCGTGGCTGAGAGCCCAGGCCCAGCCGCCCGTGCCCACCCAGCCTCCCGCCTGCGCCCACCCAGCCTTCCCCACAGGCCCACCCAGCCTTCCGCATGAGCCCCACCCAGCCTCTGGCCAGGCTGGTGTGCACAGGCCAGCCGCGACCAAGTCTGCAGGCATACCTCCGCCCGGAGCACAGCCGTCCCAGGAGCCACGGGAGCAGGCGGCAGGGGCATGAGGGGGAGGCAGACATGCCCTGCGTGACCGGCGAGCCTCACAGAAGCCAGGAGCCGGGGTGCACGTGGCCTGCAGAGCTGGATCGCCCCCGGTGCCCCATGTCTCTGCCCCGGGCCCGGCGCTGCCACCACCCCTGCTGCCTTGGCACGGCGGGCAGACAGGTCCCAGCACAGACTCCAGTTCTGCCCAGTGTCCTCCCACCCCCGGGCCTGCTCTCCTCTGGCAAAGACCACTCTACACTGGGCCAGGGGCCTGCACTTCCCCCACAAAGAGCTAGGAGCCGATTCCGCTGCCCCTGTGCCAAGGGCTGTGGGCTCAGACTGACCCCTGGCCAAAGGGGGACACCCAGGGAGCTAGCGTCCAGGGGAACAGGCGTGCAGGCTGGCACCTAGCAGCCAGCCTGCCCTGTGAGTGCCCTGGCCCCTGTGGCCCTGCCCCCTCAACCTCCAGTGGAGCCTGCCTGGAGCCACGCAGCTCCGAGGCCTCTGCTCAGGCTGAACTGATGCGGGATCATGGTCACGGCCCCAGAGCCGAGGCCAGGGCATAGCCAACATCCTGACCGTCTGCAGAGAGTCAGGAGGGCAGGTCGCTGCTGCCCATCATGTGGTGTGCACCCAGGATGTCAGGTGGATAAGCACGGGCTGCCCCACGGCGCAGCCGGCCTCGGGCAGACACAGTGGCTGACGAGACCGCTCGGGCTGCAGTCTCGCTCCCCACCAACTCCTCAGTGTGTGCGGGGGCCCCGGTAACTCGGGGAGAGGAAGGTCCTTTCCAGAGGGCGCTCACAGAGACTGGGACCCAGCTCAGCCCCACACACCATGGGCCAGGGTCCCCCAGCAGTTGGGGGGGCGGCGCTTAAAATTATTGCAGCAAGTTATCTTATCACATCTTCATTGCTCTGTAATTCCCATACTGTAAAGTTTACCCACTTAAATTGTCCCATGGAGTGGTTAGTCTATTCACAAGAGTTGTGTGACCATTGCCACTTTGGTTCACTCCATCACCCCAGAAAGAAGCTCTGTAGCCATGAGAAGTTACTCCCAGCCCCCCAGGTGTGCTTCTAATTCACGCACATTGGGCAAGCACAATTGGCACCTGAACAAATCATATGACACAGGTGTGTTTACAATCTTTAAAAGCACTGTTATTAATAAATTCAAACTTATGCAAAACAGACTCCCAATTAACCAAGCACAGCTTACTCTCCTAAGAATAATAAATGAACGCAAGAAGTCAACTCACTAGCACATAGATGTCTTCAAATTTTTGACATTTTGTGAAACTAAGGCCTGCCTCTCCCTTCAAGACAGCACCTAAACAGCATCCTCCCAGAACCATGGAGACAGTGGAAAGCACAAAGATGAACACGAGGACGGGCAGGCACCCGGGAGCATGTGGAAGGAGGATCTAACCCGGCGGCTTAAGAAGCGAAGCCATGATGCCACAGGGCTCGGTCCAGAAGCCTCCTCTCGCCCGGAGGACCCTCACAGTGCCAGCCGGGCCTGTGCAGCGCCCACATCAGGGTGCATAAACATGTCACACCTGCCCCATGCGGCAACACACGAGAAACCACGCCTGTGATCAGATCCAGGGGCACAATGGGTGCCCTGGGTGGGCTACAGGTGTAAACAGGTCAGTTTAAGACCCACACGCGTATAAACATGAACCAACAACTGAGAATCACCCAGCCTGTGTAGAACATGCCAATGTGGAGAGAGGAAGGAGCACCAGGCTCCACCGGCAGACGGCCAAGAGAAGGCGCGTCCCACGCTCCACTGTCATCTCAAAGTGCTGGGAAGACATCAACAGCGAAAAGTATGAATAGGCTGCAATCAAAAAGACACAGTCCTCGAAAAATTAAAAACGTGATCACTGAGCATTTCATAAAAACTCAGAAATAACCAAACCACAGAGTGGGCACAAGTGAAGATTTAAAAGGAGAGCTAGGAGCTGGGGGAAGGGCCGCCCCCAGAGGGAGGCCTGTGGCTGGCCAGAGAGGCAGATGTTCAGGCACGAAGGATCACCCAGATGAGAGGGCCTGTGATTAGGACAGACGACACCACAAAAAGAGCTAACAGTCCCACCAAGCATGCACATGAGCCAGGGAGCTGCGGGGAGCGAGCCGGAGCCCAGCAGGGGCACCTCCCGCACGCGCCGCCCGCACTCGCCTCCCACACACTGGCTTTACACTCTGGGCAGGAAGGCGCTGGCCCCGCGACGAGGAAGGGAGCCCGGCCAAGGGGAAGCAGCCGCCACCCGCCCCTTGCTCTCCTCAACGGACCCTCAAAGCGCCCGACTTCCTCCTCCTGGCTGTCCGGTGAGGCCCCTCTCCCCTGCCTGCAGGACCCGCCCACGGCCGCCGGCCACAGGCGCATGTCCTCTGCCACTCCCGAGGACACTTGCTTCGCTGATGAGACAGCTGGCTGGTTTATTTGCAGATTGACAACAGTATGGACTTAATACCATATATTCAAATCATACCAAATAAAACTTGACAGAACCGACAGGACAGGGACAGTACTGCCTAAGGGAACTCCAGAGACGAGAGTCATGCAGATATGCAAGCTGGGTTTAGAAAAGGCAGAAGAACCAGAGATCAAACTGCCAACATCTGCTGGTTCATAGAGAAAGCAAGGGAGTTCCAGAAAAACATCTGCTTGGGCTTCACTGACTATGCTAAAGCCTTTGTGTGGATCACAACACAGTGTGGAAAGGTCTTACATAGATGGGAATGCCAGACCACCTTACCTGCCTCCGGAGAAACCTGGAGGCAAGTCAAGAAGCAAAGTTAGAGCCAGACACTGAACAATGGGCTGGTTCAAAATTGAGAAAGGAGTCCGTCAAGGCTGCATATTGTCACCTGCTTATTTAACTTATATGCAGAGCACATCATGGGAAATGCCAGGCTGGATGACTCACAAGCTGGAATCAAGATTGCCAGAAGAAATATTAACAACCTCAGATATGCAGATGATACCACTCTAAATGTCAAAAAGTGAAGCAGAACTAAAGAGCCTCTTCATGAAAGTGAAAGAAGAAAATGAAAAAGCTGGCTTATAACTCAATATTTGAAAAACTAAGATCATGGCGTCCAGTCCCATCACTTCATGGCAAATGTAAGGTGAAAAGTGGAACAGCGGCAGATTTTATTTTCTTGAGCTCCAAAATCACTGTGGACGGTGACTGCAGCCATGAAATTACAATACCTGCTCCTTGGAAGGAAAGCTACGACAAACCTAGACAACGTATTAAAAGGCAGACATATATCACTTTGCTGACAAAGATCTGTATAGTCAAAGCTATGGTTTTTCCAGTAGTCATGTACAGAAATAAGAATTGGACCATAAAGAAGACCAAGCACCAAAGAACTGATGCTTTCAAATTGTGGTTCTAGAGAAGATTCTTAAGAGTCCCTTGGACTGCAAAGAGATCAAACCAATCAATCCTAAAGGAAATCAGTCCTGAATATTCATTGGAAGGACTGATGCTGAAGCTAAAGCTCCAATACTGTGGCCACTTGATGCAAAGAACTGACTCACTGGGAAAGACCCTGATGCTGGGAAAGATTGAGGGCAGGAGGAGAAGGGGATGGCAGAGGATGAGAAGGGATGGTTAGACAGAATCACTGACTCAATGGACATGAGTTTGAGTAAGCTCCAGGGGTTGGTTATGGACAGAGAGGCCTGGCGTGCTGCGATTCATGGGGTCACAAAGAGTCGGACACGACTGAGCGACTGAACTGAACTGAACATACTTGAAAACAGGGCAACCACAGATCAAACACATACAGTAGATTCACAAAAACCAAAAAGAGAATACAAGCATAAAACAAAACGAAATCATCAAACCACAAAAAGAAAAAGGAACAGAGAAGGAACAAAGAATTCATTGGAAAACAAGGTTTAAAATGGCAATAATTACGTGAAGCTAAGTTGCATCAGTCGTGTCTGACTCTTTGCGACCCCATGGACTGTAGCCCGCCAGGCTCCTCTGTCCATGGGATTCTCCAGGGGATCTTGCCCACCCAGGGATTGAACTTGTGTGTTTTATGTCTCCTGTATTAGTAAATGGGTTCTTTACCACCAGTACCACCTGGGAAGCCCTAATGTACTAATAATCACCCTAAATGTCAATGGTCTGAATGCTGCAATGAGAAGACACAGAGTGGCAGGCTGGATCAAAACATAAGAGCAAACAGTGTGCTGCCTACAAGAGTCCCACCTCTGGGCAAAGGACATGTGTGGATTCAAAGTGAGGGGGTGGAAAAAGCCATTTCATGCAAACAGAAGTGACCAGCAAGTGGGAATAACAATATTCATATCAGACAAACAGACTTTCAAACATAGACCATAAAGAAAGATAAAGGACACTACATAATGAAACAAATTCCCTGGTAGCTAAATCAGGAAAGAGTCTGCCTGCAGTGCAGGAGATGCAGGTTTGATCCCTGGGTCAGGAAGATCCCCTGGAGGAGGAAATGGCAACCCACTCAAGTATTCTTGCCTGGAAAATCCCATGGACAAAGGAGCCTGGAAGGCTACAGTCCATGGGGTCAAGAGTCAGACACGACTGAGTGACTAAACCACCACCGCATAATGATAAAAGCATCACTACAAGAGGATTTTACACTCATCAGCACACATACATGCACCTAATACAGGAGCACCCAAATACATAAAACAAACACTAACAGACGTGAAGGGGCAATTGACGGGAGCACAAAAACAGGAGGCTCTGACACTGCACTGACACCAGTGGACCTATCTTCCAGAGAATCAGTAAGGTAACAGAGATCCTAAACGATGCCATAGAACAGTGAGACTTAATCGATACGTTCATGACATTATATCTAAATAAAAAACCCAGAATACACATTATTTTCAAGCACAGGAGGAACATTCTCTCGGACTAACCACATACTAGGGCACAAAACCAACCTCAGCAAATGTGAGAATATAGGAATTATTTCAAGCATCTTCTCTGACTACAATGGCATGGAACTAGAGATCAATCACAAGAAAGGAAATGAGCAAACACGACTACATGGAGACTAAGCAACATGCTGCGAACACCGCGAGACAAACGACAGCTTTGAAAGCACAGCACGCTGAGTCCCCGCGCAGCCGCTAGGTCGTGGCCGGCTCTCTGCGGCCTCGTGGCCAGCAGCCGGCCAGGCCCCCATGCCTGTGGGACTTCGTAGGTGGGAACACTGGAGCAAGCTGCCATCTCATTCTCCACTGGGTCTTCCTGATCCAGGGATCAAACACAGGATCTATGGGATGCAGCAAAAGCAACTCTTAGAGGGAAGTTCATAGAGATGTAGGCCTTCATTGAAAAACAAGAAAAATCCCAAGTAAACAACCTAACTTACTACCTAAAACAGAAAAAGAACTAATAAGACCTGAAGGAAGAAGGAAGGAAATAAATAAGATAGACATTTTTTAAAAATAGAAAAAAAATCAGTAAAACCAGGAGATGATTCTTGGTTTGAAAGAGTAAACAACAACAACAAAAAAAACTGGCAAAAAAATAAAATTAAATTAAATTAAAAATATATATATATGGAATTTGGAAAGATGGTAACGATAACCCTATATGCAAAACAGAAAAAGAGACACAGATGTACAGAATAGAATTTTGGACTCTGTGGGAGAAGGTGAGGGTGGGATGTTTCGAGAGAACAGCATCGAAACATGTATATTATCTAGGGTGAAACAGATCACCAGCCCAGGTTGGATACATGAGACAAGTGCTCAGGGCTGGTGCACTGGGAAGACCCAGAGGGATCGGGTGGAGGGGGAGGTAGGAGGGGGGATCAGGATGGGGAACACATATAAATGCATGGCTGATTCATGTCAATGTATGACAAAAACCACTACAATATTGAAAACTAATTAGCCTCCAACTAATAAAAAAAAAAAAAACTGGCAAAAAAGAAAGAAAGAAAGAGTAAACAAAATTGGCAAACTTTTGGCTAGGCTCACCAAGAAGAAAAGAGAACCCAAATAAATGAAATAAGAAATGAAAAAGAGAACTCTCACCTGATACTGCAGAAATACAAAAAAACAGAAGAGAATACTATGTACAATTATATGCCAACCAATCTGACAACCTAGAAGAAATGAACAACTTTCTAGAAACACATAGCCCACCAAAACTGAATCAAGAAGAAATAGATGATTTGAACAGACTCGATCAAGTGAAGTGAAACAAAATCTGTAAAAAACAAACAAACAAAAAAACCTCCCTACAAACAGAAGTCCAGGACCAGATGGCTTCACAAGCGAATCTACCAAACATACAAAAAAGAACTTACTATACTGATTTGTCTAAAACTCATCCAAAAGATTGAAGAGCAGGGAACACTCCCAAAGACATTCTATGAAGCCAGCATCACCCTAATACCAAAATCAGACAAAGACACCACCAAAAAAGAAAATCACAGGCCAATATCTTTGATGACTATAGATGCAAAAATTCTCCACAAAATATTAGCAAACCAACAAACCAAATTCAACAACACAGATAAAAAGATCATACAACACAACCAAGTGGGATTCATCCCAGTTTCACAAGGATGGCTCAACATTTGCAAATCCACTGATGTAATAAACCACATTAACAAAAGAAAAAGTCAAAAACCACATGATCATCTCAGTAGAGGCAGAAAAAGCATTTGACAAAATTCAATATTCATTCATGATAAAAAATTGTTACCAAAAGGGAATAGTGGGAACATATCACAACATAATAAAGGACATTTATTAAAACCCACAGCCTATATAATACTCAATGGTGAAACGCCAAGAGCCTTCTTACTAAAATCTAGAACAAGACAAGGATGCCCACTCTCACCACATCTATTCATCATAGTATTGGAAGTTTTATCCACAACAATCAAATAAGAAAAAGAAGTAAAAGGTATTCAAATTGGAAGGTAAAAGGTAAAACTGTCACTATATGCAGATGACATGATACCATATATGTCACTAGAAAACCCTAAGGACTCCACACAAAAACTACTAGATCTAATAAATGAATTTAATAAAGTAGCAGGATACAATATTAACATTCAAATATCAGTTACATTTCTTTACACTAACAATGAAATATCAGAAAGGGAATGTAAAAAAACCAATATCTTTTAAAATAGCACCAAATATATATACCTAGGAATAAACCTGGCCAAGGAGGTGAAAGACTTATATGTTGAGAATTATAAAATATTAATAAAGTAAATTAAAGATGATTCAAAGAAATGCAAAGATATCTCATGCTTTTGAATTGGAAGAATATTGTTAAAATGGCAACATCCAAAGCAATCTGCAGATTCAATGCAATCCCTATGAAAATACCCATGACATTTTTCACAGAACTAGAACAAATAATACAGCATTTTATAAGGAATCATGAAAGACCCAGAACTGCCAAAAAATCCTGAGGGGGTGAACAATGCAGGAGGCATAACTCTCTCACCAGACCTCAGACTATATGACAAAGCTACAGTAATTAGAACGGTGTGGTACTGCTACAAAAACAGACGTACAGATCGGTGAAACAGAACAAAGGGCCCAGAAGTAAACCCACACACTTACGGGCAATTAAATCTTCATCTAGGGAGGCAAGAATATAAAACGGGAAAAAGACAGTCTCTTCCACAAGTGGTGCTGGGAAAGCTGGACAGTCTCATGTAAATCAGTGACGTTAGAACACACCCTCGCATCATGCGAAAAAACAAAATCTTACCAATGTCTTCTTAGGTCAGTCTCCCAAGGCAATAGGAATAAAAGTACACAAATGGGACCTAATCAAATTCAAAAGCTTTTGTAAAACAAAGGAAACCATAAAAAAACAAAAAAGAAAGACAACCTACAGAATGGGAGAATACATCGAATCATACGGCCGTTCAACAGAGATTGGCACAACACTATAAACCAACAATACTTCAACATAGAAAGAATAAAGCTGAAAAATGCAAACCTCAACCTCTACTTCATACCATATATAAAAAATTGATTTGAGGCAGATCACAAACTTAAATGCAAAATATACAACAATAAAGCTCCTAAGTGAAAACACAGAAGAGTATCTTCAGACCTTGGGATAGACTAGAATTAAGATCTTTTTAAATTTTATAATTATTTATTTGGCTGCGTCCAATCTTAGTTGCAGCATGTGGGATCTTAGTTCTGTGACAAAGGATCGGAACCCAGGTCCCCTGCATCGGGAGCCCGGAGACTTAGCCACTGGGCCATTGGAGAAGTCTCAAGAATGAAGATCTTAGGTCACAGAAACCCCGAACTATAAAAACGGATATACTGCAACTCTGTTAAAATTAAGAAATTTCTGTTAATCAGAAAACATTAAGAAAGTGAAAAGACAAGCCATCTACTGGGAGAAAGATTCAAAATATGTATATACATCAGAAGACTTGAACTCCAAATTTATAAGGAAGTTTACACATCAGTAAGAAAAAGATGACTCAGTTAAAAGAAACAAAACAAACAAACTTGTACAAAAGATGCAACAAACAGGCGGCTCAGAGAGGACCCAGCAAAAGCAGCCGATCACGGCTCAGCAGGCGGCAGACCAAGGTCGTGGGCGCGGTGCACCCCAGAAGACCCGTGAACGCACGGGACCTGCCCCGTGCAGATGGTCACTGCAGACCAAACCAACACGCACGCCAGAAGCCCCGACCCCGCCTGCCGCGCTGTCCCAGCGAGCGCGCCACAGCGCCATCCACACAGCCGCACTCGTCCGCGGCAGGAGGCTGACACAGGCACGTGCCCAGGGAGATCCTGCACGCAGCAGACACACCATGGATACACACACAGAGGGCGTTTTCTGTGTGATTCCAATTGTCTGAAGCAGAAAAACAAGCCAAATTAATCTACAGGAGGGTGCTTTCTGGGGCACGAGAAACACACTGGACCATGCTCCGTGCTCAGACCTTAAGTCACACACACTAATCCAGGAGTGCCCTTAAGGCTGGTACAGGGATGCATTCTACATAGTTACGCCAAGGAAAACAGACAAACAGAAAGAACACAATAAAACTTCCCCTGAGAAATGTCTCCCCGTGAAAGGGTTCATCAGGTCAGTAACAAAAGCTCCAGCCTAGAGGCACTTCAGAATCCACAGAGAAAGAGACAACCCAAAGGTCCAAATTAAGCAACAAAGAATGAGACGGTGACTCAGATGGGACCACATCCCCGCGCTGGCCGCCCAGCACACCTTGGCCCACCCTCCGTGGGCACCCACCCCAGCCCTCCCAGGCTCCCGGAGGAAAGACGGGGGTGCAAGGCTTCTCTCCCACTGAGCATCACTCAACTGGGACCTCAGCATGTTTCCTGCAAAACCAGAGGCAAGCCCACGAGATGGACCGGCGGGCACCAGCCTCCAGGGGTGGGGGCAGGAGCCAGGAGACGGATCTGGGGGACCAGCCTCCGGGGTGGGGGCAGGAGGCGCAGACCCCGTGTAAGTGGGACCACAACCCAGACCGTCTATTCCTCCTCCAATTCTCTCTTGTTTTCTAAGAAAGGCACCCAAAACTGAACGTAAATAGTAACAACTGAAGGTAAATCCATAGATTTCAACCCAACCCAACAGGCTGGGGGCGGGCGGGAGGAAACGGGAGTGCAGGTGCCCCCCTGGGAGGACAGAGCAGCTGCGGCGGAGAGAAGGGGGACCAACGCCCAGGAGGGCCGTGGAGGGAAGCCACCAGACCCTGGGCCCAGAGGAGGTGCCCAACAGACGGAGAAAGAGACGCACAATTAAGTTGGCAGACACCTGTAAACGCTGTTCGGAAAGATGAACACAGAACATGAAATAAGAGAAAAGCTACCGGACGGCAGGGAGCTTCCTGCGGCACCAGCAGCTCCACCCTGTCGGCGTGCAGGCCTGTGGTCACACACACAGCCCCGACTCATCAGAAACACATCAACGAACGTCTGGGAAACACACAGAAACCGCCTTTATCTCTCCTCCAAAAGCAACAGAAGATGACAGTAGGGACATACAATCCGCATAAGCTCACCAGGACAGAAAAAAGCACAGACGATCTCCGGGGGCAGGCAAGGCCGGCACACAGCTGGTGCATGGAGGAGCAAGGACAGCGTGGGGCCGCCAGGAAGAAGCCGATTTGGACAAGAGCGGCAGAGTCAGAGCCGGAGCTCACGGCCCCCCTCGGCCCCCACAGCCCCGTCCAGCAGGGACAGGATGCAGACGCTGGAGGGGAGGCAGGCCCCTCCCGGGGCACCGGGTGCTGACCTGGGCTGGAGCCCCAGGGAAGGGGCGAGGGAGACCACCGAGCGGGCTCACCCAGCCTCAGACCGAGCACTCCCAGCAGCCCACAAGCTCCACTTTGCCTTCTTAAACTGTACCGTGTTTAAATTAGACGGGGTATTTCTCTGCACCGCTGGTTTCCCGTTTTGCTTCCGTGAATACGTCTGCATGGACTGCTTTTGGTACCACTAGCACTAAACTAGCGTTTTAGTGGCGCTAAAAATGCTACTCTTTACAACTGCTTTGGCTCCGATGGACAACCTGTTTTGGGCTTTTGGAAACAGACCCTTTCTCTACTGGGAATAAAGTTCTTCACATGCAAACCGTCTTAAAGGTGGGCGCAGAGAAAAAGAAAGATTACAGCACCACCTAGAGGACAGCAGGCGGGCCAAGCGCGGCTCCGGGCGGGGGGTGAGGGCCGGAGAGCAGGCAGAGGCTGCCAGCAGGAAGCACTCTGCTCTGTGAGCACTGGGGAGCTCCCTAAAGACATAGTGGTCAGGACTCCAGGCTTCCAACACCGTGCGTGCTAAATCAGTCCAACTCTTTGTGACCCCACAGACTGTAGCCTGCCAGGCTCCTCTGTCCATGGGATCCTCCAGGCAAGGATACTAGAGTGCGCTGCCATGCCCTCCTCCAGGGGATCTTCCCAACCCAGAGCTCAGACCCGTATCTCATGTCTCCTGAATCGGCAGCAGGTTCTTTACCACTAGCACCACCTAGGAAGTCCTCCAACACCATGGTTCGGGTTCAATTCCTGGTCAGAGGACTAAGATCCTTCAAGCCACGTGATGTAGCCTAAACAAATAAATAAATTTGTGTGCCCTAAATCTGTATACACATAGTCTATACAGGCAAAACAAAAGACCAACAAAACTATGGGTAGAAAGGGACAAATGCACAGCCATCATGGAGACTTTAACATGCTCCTGTGGCGACAGGCAGACAAGCAGAGCCAGGATCACTGAGCCCTGGGAGGAAGTCTGACCCCAGTGATGTGCACATAACACCCCACCTCTTGCAGAAACATGTTCTTCTCACGTGTCCAAACTGATTGTAACTGACCAAACAGATGTTGGGCGGTGAAGTCAAATCATTCAGAAGACTGAAACCCTGCAGAATATTGTCTCTAAACACAGAAGAATCTGGCTAGGTATAAGAAAAGAGCCAACAAACTAACAATCCACAGGGTCAAAGGGAAAAGCTCCCTGGGACACCTAACACATTCTGATGCAGGTCATAATTAAAAGCCCGCCACCTGCCCTCTCGGCAGCCAACAACACCGTTGTCAAGCCCGGCTGGACTGGGGAGTGGCTGGCCAAGGGTGTGCTGGCCGCCCCTATCCACAGTGGCAGTGGGAAGCCAGGCGGGTCCTCGAGAGCCATGGAGACCAGGCTGCAGGGAAGGATGTGCCACCTCACCCAGAGTGCAGGTGAGGGCTGCAAAGCCTGGCAACTCGTCCCGTTGGGAGGCACTCGGGTGCCAGCATGTCCCTGAGAGGGTGCTCACAGAGGACTGAGGTGCCCCATGGGCGTGCCCTGCCTCAGTGACCGCAGCCAACATCGTGCCCAGCTGTGAAAGCATGGTGTGTCCCCCGAAATCAGCAACGAGACGCCTGGACGCGGTGTGGTGCTGGAGGTTCCAGCCAGTGCTGTCAGGGAAGGAAATTAAAAGGTGCCTATGCTGGTAAAGCAAGGCTATATCTATTTTCAGATGTCATGATCTCATATATAGAAGATTCTCAGGAATCCATTAAAAAACTATTAAATGAGATTTTCAAGGGTTGCAGGATATAAGATTAGTATACAAATATCTATCATATTTCTATACACTGGAAACAAACAATCAAAAAATGAAATAAAGAAAGCAATTCCATTTACAATAGCACCAAAAAGATGAAATGTTTAAAATAAATCAGCAAAAATGTAAAACTTATACTCTGAAAACCACAAAAATTGTTTGAACAAGTTAAGGAAGACCTAAACCAATGGAAAGGCACTCTGAACCAGGGGTGAGGAGACTCCACCTGGTTAACAGAACAACACTCCCAAACTCATCTCCAGAGGCTGCTGGTCCCCGTCCCCAGGCTCATCTTCAGACCTTACTGGTCCCCGTCCCCAGACTCATCTCCAGAGGCCGCTGGTCCCCGTCCCCAGACTCATCTTCAGACCTTGCTGGTCCCCATTCCCAGACTCATCTCCAGAGGCCGCTGGTCCCCATCCCCAGACTCATCTTCAGACCTTGCTGGTCCCCATTCCCAGACTCATCTCCAGAGGCCGCTGGTCCCCATCCCCAGACTCATCTTCAGACCTTGCTGGTCCCCATTCCCAGACTCATCTCCAGAGGCC
>CM035284.1:65186060-65199569 GCA_020226075.1 Hydropotes inermis
CAGACTCTCGCGAGGCCGCCGCCGCCGCCGCGCCCGCCGATTCGCAGCGGCAGATTCGCCGCGCGCGCACCGGGACGGCCGCGGGCTCCTGAGCTGAGGACTCGAACCTGCCGCTCCGCGCCGGGAGCGCAGCCGCCGGGCTCGGGACTCGGACCCACAGGCCGCAACGGCGGGCGGTGGGCTGGAGGGGGGCGGGGCGGGGCCCGGAGCTGGGCGGGGCCACGACTCGTGGGTGGGGCCTGAGCCGCGGTGGGCGGGGCCTGATGGGCTGGCGGGCGAATCCCGGGCCTCGGGCGTGGCTCACGGTGGGCGGAGTCTGGGACGGGGCGCTCAGGACTGGTCGGCTCAGGCCGAGGGTGGAGACCCGGCGGCGGGCCGCCCGCCCGGCTCGGCGCCTATAGGCCCGGCCTCCTCCTGTGGGTGCCCCGGCCCCCCCAGGCCTACAGGCCCGGCCTCTGCCTGACGGTATCCCCGCGCTCCGCGCCCGCGCGCTCCGCCGGTAGGCCCCACCTCGTAACAGTCGCTCGTGCCGCCCGTGCTCACCCACGGCAGGCACGTTTCTGTTGTTGTTACTGAGTCTTGGCCGTTGGGTCCCCGGAAATGGGCCTGAAAAGAAATGCACAAGACCGCACTTTCTCTTTCTCTCAGCCGCGTGACCTGATCTCAGCTCCCCAACCAGGGATTGAACCCGGCCTGCCACAGCGAAAGTCCAGAGCCTTAACCACTAAGCCAGCAGGGAACTTCCAAGACCACGGTTCTTAAAAAACTTAAATCTTGACTATAAGACCATGAGAACGCTAACGAAATCCGAAAATGCCCTGTTCCCACTTGAAAGCAATGTTGTAAATACTTAAACTCTTCATGAGTCAGTGTGTAAATTCGATTTAATCCCAGCCATAATGTCAACAGGATTTTCACATAACTCAATAAGCTGATCCTAAAGTCATCTGAATGACATACTCCACAAGAAGTCAAAATTCTTAAAAAAAAAAAAAAAAAGGCGAAGAAAATTCTGAAAGAAAGAAAGCTCAAGGATAGGGAAACTGCCCTTCTGTATATGAAAATATCATATCCGGTTATATCCATTAAGCCACGTGGTATTTATACAGGGACAATGGACAAACGGACTAAAACCTAGAGTACAGACACAAACCCAAATGTGGAAATTTAGGGGTCTCGAACCATTGTGGAGAAGACAGAGCGTTCAGTGGTGTTGGCATTCCCGTTGACAGGAGGGGAAGGGTGAATTGAACCTCAACCTCACGCTGTTCTGAAAGTGAATGCCCAGTGTCACTGAATGATGGGAGCAGGAACAGACCCCCCACCGTCTGGTTCAGGAGTGCTGAGCAGACTCCAGGAGATGGTGAAGGGCAGAGAAGCCGCACAGCAGTCCACGGGTCGCCAAGGGCAGCAAGACGCAAGGTCGCCAAGACGCGACTGGGTGACAAAGTACAGACCGGGAGGGAACTGTAAGTCTGCAGTGGGTCTCAGTCTTGGGGGAGGGTGGTCTGAGCCTGCCCTGCTCATCAGCATCTCGCCCTCCAGGGCATCCTCCAGCGTGCCACCACAGGGCATGGTGGCCTAGCCAGTTAAGCTTGATAACAGGCGGGACAGCTAGTCTTTTGTTGGGAAGAGCAGAGTTTCTGTCTCCCATCTCACGCTGAGGCAACAGAGGTTGCTGCCGTGACAAGACTTGTCTTCGTGCACATGTACTTGTTCCTCAGGGAGGACCCCAGAGTATTTCTACCCTCAACAGACTTCACATGGGCAGCTTGATCCCCAGACTTGTCCTATGAAATTACTGCCTCATGGTCCGATATTCTACTGGCCAGATTTCAGTATGTTAGTCATCAATTGTTGCCTAACAAATAACCACAAAAGTCAGCAGCTTAAAATGACAAGCCTTTATCATCTCACAATTTCTGTGGGTCTGGGGTCTGGGAGGGGCTTCACAGGACAGTTCTGGCCCGGGGTCTCCAGAGACTGCGGTCACAGTTTGGGCTAGGGCTTGTCCTCTGAAGACTGGGCTGGACTGGGGAGGGAGGGTCTGCCTCCAAGCTCCCTCATGTGACCCTTGGTGGGGCCTGGGCCTCCCCCAGGGGCCCTGCAGTGTCTTCACCAGGGGGAGGGTGGCTTCCCCATGGTCAGGCGCCAGGAACCGCAGGACAGAAGCTGCGAGGTTTTGATGACTGACCCACCGTCACTGCACCAGCTCCACCTGGGCTTCAAGCCCACATCCTAGGGGGCAGGACTTGGGACATATTTAAATGCACACCCAGCTGGCCCCCTGTCCCTCCCTGATACGCGCACGGGGCCCAGAGGTCCGGGCTGGCCCCAAACTCCAAGCTTGCTGCAGGCTTCTGAGGGAGGGTGCCGGCATGGGGACCCCGAGGGAGCTGGCGAGAGAGAGACCTGGGGTCCGGGGTACTGAGAGCGTCTCCCACCCCTCGCAGCAGAGAAGAGGGTCCCAGGACAGAGAGCCAGGCCAGCCCCAGAGCAGCAGCTGCGCGGGACGCTGGACGCTGAACGGCTGTCTCCCTCCTGCACCTGTCACTGGGTAGAGTGGGGAGAGGCTGCCCGGGAACGCGGTGGGGCCCCCCTGCCCAGCTGGGCCCAGAGTCAGACCAGAGGTCTCCCAGCCCGCACCCAGAGCCAGGCTTCTGAGGGGCCTAGACCGGCCGCTCCCTCCCGCAGCCGAGGCCATGGGTGCAGATGTACCCTGGGGGTTGGGGGTAGAGGGGACGGGGGCTGAAGAGACACCTGCCTTCCTGCAGGGATTACTGGGGGGCAGGAGGCTTCTCTCCTCCCCATCCAGTGGGGAGAGGGGCAGGGGGCATCCCTGGACCTCACGAGGGGAGATAGGGGGCCTGGAGGAGGGAGTCCGCCCCTCCCCCTGGCTGGAGGCCTGCCCAGCTTCAGGACTCCACGTGTTGTGTGTGGACCCCGGAGGTGGGGACCGGGGCGGGGCTTGATGAGTGTCCTGGAGCGTGGGGCGCTCGAGGGACCCTGCAGCCTGGCCACTGCCCTGCGTCAGGGACAAATAGGAGCAGCCTGGCGGCTGGAGAAGGGACAGGGCCTGTAGGAGGGGCTGCTCGCATCCAGGGTACAGCTTGAAGCCATCAATCACTGCCCTGCAGCATTTTCAAGGCGCATTCCATGCGTGGTCTTCTTTGCTTGCATCATTTCTGTTGAAAAATCCTGGGGTTTTTGTATTTTGCTGCACTTCAAAGGCAAGGGACAATTTTCTCCCTGAATGCTTGTAAAATTTTTAAATCTCTTTCTAGGATTCCAGTTACACCCATGTTGGGTTTTTACTGTGTCCTCTATGCCTTTGTGTTTTTATGTTTGTTTTTCTCTCCTTGTTCCCATCTGGGTATTTTCTACTTACATAATTTCCATTTCACTAATCTTCTCTTCTGCTCTGTGTAATCTGCTTTCAAAACCATCTATTCAGTTGTTCACAGGTCTTATTCTATGTATTTTTACCTGTTTTTTTCCCCCTTCTTGTTTCCAACTGAGTATTTTCTACTTACATAATTTCCATTTCACTAATCCTCTCTTCTACTGTGTGTGATCTGCTTTTAAAACCATCTATTCTGTTATTCATTTCAGCTATTCTATATTTCAGTTCTAGAATTTCCAAATGATTCTTTTACTTTAGATTTCAATTCTCCGATGAAATTCTCCATTTTTTTCCCATTGATTTTCTCAAACATATTAATCAGATTTTAAGGTTCATTCTAATCATTCCAATATTGGTGACCTATGAATTTACATCTGCGATTTGTCTTGGCTTGTGTGAAAGTGTTTTCTGGCGCACCTGGTAATTTTGGAATAAATGACGGTCACTATGAAGAAGTACTGTGAGGTTCTGGGAGATGCTCTTTTGTTGCTTAGAGAGCTTTTCCCTCTGCCAGGCACACAGGTGGGGCCGCACTTGATAGAATTCCCAGCTTTACTGCCGGCTTTGCGGGGCTCTCTGGCTTCCTGCTTCTCGGGACCCTTCCGGCAAAGGCAGTTGTCTCACCGCACATCGTCTCAGCACGCCGCACTGAAAGGAATTTCGGCCGTTTGACAGCAGCTGGGCCGGGCTTGCACCTGGACAGACATCTCCTCCACCAACAAAACACAAAGTAACTATGAGGGACTGCAACTAACTGCCTGCCGGCACAGTTAAGCCAAATCAGGGACAACAAGACAGAAAAAGACCAAAAGCCCAACTGCTACTTCTGAGGAGCCAGCAGCAAAAGCGGGGTGTCAGGAGCAAAGGCGGGTGCTGCACCCCCCTGCGTGGGCGCTCACTCAGCTGCTCAGTCCAGTCTGCCTCTCTGCGACCGCAAGGACCCCAAGGAGCCCACCAGGCTCCTCTGTCCATGGGATTCTCCAGGTGAGAACACGAGTGGGTTGCCACGCCCTCCTCCAGGGAAACTTTCTGACCCAAGAATCGAACCTGTGTCTCCTGTAGCTCCTGCACTGCAGGCAGATTCCTTACCTCTGAGTCACCGGGGAAGCCCCAAGCTCCCTGACTAGGGGTCAGATCCAAACCCAGGCCCACCACGGTGAGAGTGCCAAGTCCTAAACCCTGGACCCCCAGGGAATCCCCCCAGCTTCTAATTAAACACATGTATTAGGGCTGGCTGAAACCCTCTCCAGAGACCTGGGAGGCAGGCACTAACTCTCTCTCCCGCTCCCTCCAGGTAGCCCGTATCTCCCGGAATGGAGCTTGTGCCCACATTCCTGGCCTGAATTTCTTGTCCGGCCTCTAATAATTTCTATTGATTAAGGAGGCCAAGGGCCCGGGTGGGTCACACCCGGGTCACACTCCCCCACGAACGGCAGTCAGCACAGGTGAGCGACCGGGCCGGCCACCAGGCTTCCGTCACCTCACCTGAAAATCACCAGGTCCGCGTGGGCAGGGTCTCCAAGTCTCACTCTCATCTGCATAACAGAGGCGATGGGGCCTCCATCCCAGCACCACAGCGGGCAGGCACAGACAATTGCAGACCCACCCCCCACCCGGTCGCTGCCTGTCCCGCCCCCCTCATCAGGTCCACTGGGGGTGGGGGCAATCCATCTCCACCACAGAAGCCACGGGCCAGCACCCACATGTCCCACCTGCTGGGTTCCGCCCCACCCCCCACCACAGGCAGAAGGGGTTCCCCGGCGCAGCAGGCCAGCTGATCTCTCTGGCCCCTCCCGGGCACAGGGTGGACCACAGCCTGACACCTCTCTACAGCTCCTTCCAGGCCTGCGCTCTGCAGCGCGCTGGCCAGCTCCTGAGCCGCAGGCGCCTGGGATGGCCTCAGATGCGGTGGGCACCAGCAGAGCCCACCTGGTGCTCCTCGCACCAGGAGCAGGAGCGAGGCTGGTGCGGCTGCCTTTGGGGGCAGAGCCTTTCCAGGTACCGTCTGCTCCACTGTTGGCAGGCCCTTCATGTGGGACGTGCCGAGGGGCCAGGGAGAGGAACAGCCAGCAGCTCAGCAAACTAGGAGTCAGCCGGCCTCACCAGGGAAAGCAGTCAATACGACGTGATTCCTCCCCTGGTCTGGAGGGACTGGACTCGGCAAACAGAGTCCAAGAGCACCGGGGCCGCTGCACGCTTCGTTCAGCCTGGAGGCTGCCTTCGGCCAAGACATTGCCTCCCCTGAGCACCCCAAGGCCCCACTGAAGGCCTGGCCAGCTGTCTCACCCAGGGTCCAGAGTGTCCGAGAGAGAAGCGCCTGGCCCTCCGCGCTGGGCTGCCCTGTGTAGCCCCTCGGGTGTCCGCAAGTCTCGAAGCCTCGCTTGACCCCCATGACCCTAGTATGTGTCTCAAGGAGGTAAGGGCCTGGGGAGGGGACCATTGTCCCGAGTAAGAGCAGTCAACATGCAGCGTGACTAGAAGAGCTGGACCTTCTTTTTTTTTTTAGATGAACCTGTTTTTCCAAAACCCTAGTCTACTGCAAACCTTAGTATTCTGTACAAACACATAATCTTCCCCGAAGGGGAAGACGCCAGCTAGTTATGATTATAGAAAAGCCCAACATGGCCAAAAAAATCAAATAAATAAACAGAATTTTAAAAAATAAAAGAATAAAACGACCCCCTTCATGGCCTGTCGGGGTCTCTCACTGGCTTGCAGTGCCTGGAATTCTGTGGGCGTCCAGACGCTCTCCCATTTCTCCTGTTTTTGTTCTGCTTTCTGTCCTGCGTCTCCCCCTCAGGGGTTTTGCCCTTTCTCCCGGGAGACCTTTGGTTTCCAAGCCTGAGCTGATGTTCTCTCCTCTCTTCCCATCCACCCCAAACCCGAGGGCTCAGCAGGCCACCCTGGTCACCCTCCTGCAGCTCTCAGCGGCCAGCCAGCACCCCACACCCCGGGCGGCAGCAGCGCCCTCCTGGTGCCCCCAGACGTCCCTCCACCACGTCCACGCCACTGATACCAATCTCAGAAAAACGCTGCATCCCTCAGGTGTCTTTTTGCTCAAAACTGCACAAAGCCCGGCATTTGGGGCCTACCGCCAGTGCCCCGACTTGATTTCTTCTGCTTGAAAAATAATATTGCTTTTCAGTACCAAAATCATGTTTACTAGTTGTGAAACATTATGAAAACAAAAACAAAACGCTAAGGAAACCCAGAAGTCACTCCCATATGCGGACAGCACTGAGGCTGGGGCGGATTTACCCTTTGTGAATTATCCGGGAACGTCCGCTGTTGGCTTCTGTATTAGGGCCTTGCATGTACTTTCCTTTTACAGCATTTAGCTGGCATTTTTCTTTTTTAATTTTTGGTTGTGCTGGGTCTTCACTGCTGGGCACAGGCTTTCTCCACTTGCAGAGACCAGGGACTTCTCTCTGTCGCGGCGCGCTGACTGCTCACTGCGGCGGCAGCCCTTGTTACGGAGCACCAGGCGCAGGACACGCAGGCTTCAGCGGTCGTGGCACACAGACTTAACTGCCCCATAGCACGTGGAGTCTTCCGGGACCCGGAGTCAAATCTGTGTCCCCTGCAATGACTGGCGCATTCTCACCCACTGGACCACCAGGGAAGTCCCGCCAACATGAGCCTTGTACTGGCTTTTTGTGACACAGTTTCCATCGTGGGAACACAGGGAAGCATCAGAATTTAACTACAGAGGTGCCCCTTATTCTCAGGGCCCAGAACAACCCCTGGTAAGCAGGGGAGGGCTCCTCGGCACTATCCTGACCCCAGGTGAGCTGTCTATTCAGCTGGACAACCTGGTTTTCCAAGCATCGCACTTTCCCCATGCTGCTATAGATGCACAATCACCCGTTTCACTGAAGCCTTTATGTTCCACGGGCAGCAAATGTGGTTTGAACCACAGACGCTGCCATTATTTTCCTTTATTTTCTTTGCACAACTAATACATATTCACCATAAAGAAAATATGAGATAAAGAGAAGCAAAAAAGCAAAGCTCAATCAACTGAATTGTCTACAAAGAGATAATTTCTTAACACTTCAGATTCACTTCTAACCTTCCATGTTTTCCTTGTACATTGAGAGGTCTTTTACATGTATAATCACTTGCATGTAAACATATACTTGACATGTACATGCATTTACACACATGTTTTGTTAACCAAATAGGATCGTAGTATGCAGTCTCTTTTAAGCCATGTTCTAACTGACCGTTTCACACAGCTCTATGCTCCGGGGGTAGCTGCGCGGCGGCTGGCCTGACCTCGCCTGGCCCTGCCACCCTGGACCTGACTCCAGGCTTCACTGGCAGAAGCCCCAGTGGCCAGGTGCCCAGCATTCAGACCCCCACAGGTAAGAGGTGATCCAGGAACTGCTTACCTAGGTGGCCGCAAGGCAGTGCCACTCGCAGTGTCCCGGGCTCCTGCTCCCTCCCCAGGGGTTCCCCCCAGAGCCGGCCAGATGCAGCACCTCTGAGGCAGGGCACCCACTTGCTGCCAACACCAACACAGGGTCCTAAGGTCCGCTCCTTTAACTCTCAGCGCAGAGCAGGCGTCTCTGTATGGGAACTTCGATTCCAGGGATGCCAGCCAACCCCCTCCCATCTTCTGGAACACCTTCTCTGTCTGCATGGTGATTTGTAGGTGTAGGTGGCGATTATGTACCCAGGGTACTACCCTGGGCCTGCCCTGTACATGACAGACGTTCTTCTCCTGTTTGCCTTTTGACTTTGCTGACCGTGGAATTTTGGCTTTGGGGACAGTGCACATCTCCAGGTCCGCAGATAAGCACTGCCCAGCTACCCGCAAGCAACTTCCTCCAAAGTCTCTGTGCTCAGAGTCCCCTCGAGCCTAGAGCTTGCTCTGCTGTATTCAGTGCTTTTTACTTTGTTGTCCATCTGGGTTTCACGTTGACATTATATATACATGTATGTTTATTTATTGGCTGCAGCAGATCTTAGTTGCATCTTCACTGCGGCATAGGAGCTCTTAGTCGCCGTGTGTGAGATCTAGTGCCCTGACCAGGGATCGAACCACCGCACTGGAGCGTGGTGCCTTAGCCACTGGCCCACCAGGGAAGTCCCCATGTTGGTGTTTTGCACAGGGGAGGCTCACACCTGATGGTCCAGCAGACAGCCTTGAGAAGAGCCATCCTCCCGCCTGCTCTGGGCTACTGGTTGCCTCCTGGACACTTGCCATGACAGGTGTGGCTCTAGTCACGGCCATCACACGAGACCCCGAAATACTGGCTAGGACAGCACCCCTCCTCCCAAAGCCTGCTAATTGTGGTGCCTGCAGCCTTGCCCTCCTCTCCTGTGCCTTCTGGGCAGCGGCCCCGAGGTTTACACCCGCCCCTGCGGCTGACCCATGACAGAGTGGGGCAGCCACTGTAGTCACCCCAACTCCTGACTCCAGAGTGAGAAGACCCAGGACGCTGTCTCAGGTACAAGCTCGTGTTTGTTCTTCTAGTTGAAGTTTAGTGTCAGTTTGTTAACCTCTGTAGCAGTCAGAGTTCTCCAGAGACACGGACGAGGGGCCTGTGCACCCCCAGGGAGGTTTACTGTGAGGCCTTGGCTCCTGTGATGACGGAGGCTGAGAAGTCCCACGAGCTGCTGTTTGCAGCCTGGGGACCCAGGAAGCAGGTGGTGTGAGTCACCCCAAGTCTGGGGGCCTGAGGACCCGGAGACAGGAGATGGGATGACGCCAGCTTAATGCTGAGTGAGGCAGGTGCAGAAGGGCAGATCCTGCCTTCCTCCACCTTCTGTTCTATCCAGACCCTCAGCGGATGGATGAGCCCACCCGCATGGGGGGGCACCCGCCCTCGGAGGCCCACCCGCACTGGGGAGGGGCCTGTGTTACTGAGACCACCCGTTCCACTGCTGAGCTCACCAGAAACCCCCTCACACAGACCCAGAAACTGCTTAACCTGGGCACCTGTGGCCAGTCGGGTGGACACAAAATTACCTGTAGGTCCCCGCAGTGACTTTCTGGGGCCTGTCCGTTTGTGGGGAGCACTTGATGAGCCCCTCCTAAAGAAGACTCCTTCCGGCATGGTCCACACACGCAGATATGCCTTTAGAGCAGCAGGCCCCAACCTTTCAGGCGCCAATGACCGATTTTGTGGGAAGCAATTTTTCCACAGACCAGGACGAGTAGGGATGGTTTTGGGATGACTCAGGCACATCATGCGCTATCAGGCACTTTATTTCTAATCTAATGCCGCCGCTGACCCGATAGGAGGTACCAGTCCATGGCCTGGAGGTCCACAACCGAGCCGCACGCTCCGAGTCTGGAGGAAGGCAGGGAAACGGGGTCTCTCCTCTGGGGGGTCCCATGTTAGGTCCTATGTTAGGTTAGGGTTAGGGCTAGGGTTAGGTCCCATGTTAGGGTTAGGGTTATCCCTCTGGAAAAGGAAAGGAGAGATTCATGTTGTTTTATTGTTTGCTCTTTCTGGGGATGAACGACAAACACCTTTACATCCTACAGCCTGTGACAGTCTCAGTTTTGCAGAGTTACAGCACTTTCCCCGGCTCTTTTCTCACATTTTCTAAGGATATAATCAAATTCTATTAGTAATGACAGCATGACTTCTTCCTCCCTTCCTCTAAAACATGAGCTCTTATGAACGTCTTAAGGACTAATCTGACCACTTTAATGGGTTGCCACCAATGCTTTCCCACATACATGATGTTGGCCTAAACCCCCACCCTAAATGGATACCTATGTAAACAGGTTGTACTATATCCAAGTCACAGAATGCTTATGCATGCTTAGTTGCCCAGTTGTGTCTGACTCTTTGCGACCCCATGGGTGTAGCCCGCCAGGGTCCTCCATCCATTGGATTTTCCAGGCAAGAATATTGGAGTGGATTGCCATTCCCTTCTCCAGGGAATCTTCCCAACCCAGGGATCAAACCCAGGTCTCCTGCATTGCATCTATAACCATCTGTCCTGATGGTTAGATAGCATCACAGA
Source organism: Hydropotes inermis (assembly GCA_020226075.1). Classification (NCBI taxonomy): domain Eukaryota; kingdom Metazoa; phylum Chordata; class Mammalia; order Artiodactyla; family Cervidae; genus Hydropotes; species Hydropotes inermis. Next base: position 65,196,451 of record CM035284.1, read on the forward strand.
CTCGATGAACATGAGTTATATACGGAAACTCTGGGAGATGGTGAAGGACAGGGAAGCCTGGCAGGCTGCAGTTCTCAGGGTTGCAAAGAGTCAGACACGACTGAGCGACTGAAAAATAACAACTCAGGGGATAGATGCTGGGCGCCACCCTGGCTCACGAAGCTCAGTGGGGTGGATATCTTGTGTCTGAACCTCTACCCCTATGTTGAATACCAACGGCTGGAGGGCCAGGGCTGCCCTCGAGCTGAGTCCACCGCTCCTGCGGCTCTTGGGCCAGGTAGGGGCCGATCCCCCTTCCTGGAGCGCCTTAGACAGGCCTCCCCTTCAGCGTCCCCAGCATTGTGGCCCTGCGGGGTGAGGTGGCGCCTCCCTGGCCATCCTGTCCTCTGCCCAGCCTGCTGTGCAGTTTCCGTCCTATCCCAGTGATGGTGCCTCAGCCCTACCCGACTTCCATCCATAGGCCTGGATGGGACACAGGTCACGTCAAGGGGGTTCTGCCAGGAGCTTGGGCCGGCCAGGGTCTTGCTCCTCCACAAGTGGCTTCCCAGCACCACCCCGGGGAGAGGAGATGCCACCAAGCTGCGGATTGGAGCAGAAGGGAGCCGTCCAGCTGAGCAGGTGCCTGGGTCCTGCAGGAAGCTCTGGTCGCTCACCTGACCGGCTGGAGCCGCTCCAAAGACCACTAGGCCACCACTCCTCCGAGTCTGCGCTCCTGGGTTTGCAGCGCTCCAGGCGCGGGAAAACTCGCCATGCGGCTCCCTCGGGAGAGAAACGCCTCGGAGTCCGCACCGGAGGGGAGCTTCTTGCCGGCAGGGGCCGCGAGGCCTCCCACGCCTGGAGCGATTCCTTTTAACTCAGAGTGAACTGATGGAGGAGTTTCCAAGAGCCAGCGGCCCAGAGGGCCCCAAAGAAAAGCGAGAGCCGGGGCTGGCTGGCGCAGGGCCCCCCAGCGGGTGGGATCGCAGGAAGGCGGCTGCCGGCTGCTACGTGGTCCCGTCTTCCTGCGTCGGGTCTTACAGCCTACGGGCATCCTAGCATGCCCTTTGGAAAGCCGAGGCCTTAAGGCAGGCAGGTGGCGCGCTGTCAGGGTCTCAGCACAGGGGCTCAAGGTGCCCCCCGGGACCTCAGTGCTGTGGACGACCCCGTCCTCCAGCTGCCTCCCAGCAACGCCACCCAGTTGTCCAGAGAGGTTCCTCTTCAGCCAAGTTTCTGTTTTACAAAAACAGCCATCCAAAACGAGAGCGGTGCTTGCAACATTAGTGTGTGTGTCGGGGGTGGGGCGCGTGTCAGGCTGCGCCATGGAGGGGTGTCCTCCCAGCCTTTGGGGCGCTCACCCTGAGGCACACAGTCCAGTCATTTTCAGACACGGGGGATGGCCACTGTGGGACAGGTTCTGATGAGGAAGTGACTGACCCCACAGTGAGGCGTCCACTTCACCGCACCACCACCACCTCCGTTCTGGTGTGCATGTGATCCCACCCCCGTTAATAAACAGAAAATGTAAACAGAGCCACAGACGGAGCACACAGCGCCCTCCTAGCCTCTGCCTCCCTACGTCGCAGGAGGAGTTAAGCACTTCCCTGTCTGGGTTATCAGGGCAGCTCTGGACCAGACCGTGAGAAACCACACCCTGGCTCCTCCCACCAGAGACTGCATAGCCGCGTGCGCCCCTCAGCGTCTCCATCTGTAAAATGGGGATGGGACAGAGCTGTTCGGCCCGTGAAGGGCTCACAGTGGTGCCTGGTACAGACGCAGGGCACAGCCGGTCTTGAGCCCCCTCACCTCTGGCTTAGTCACCCCAAAGTGCCTCACTTGACCCCCAGGTGTAGTCCTCTCCTGGGTGAGATGTCAGTGCACGCAGACACAAAGTGTCAGCTGGCCCCTTCATCTCAGGCCACTGCACCTCTCACTGCCTGGCACCATCACAGGCTGAACACTCAGGTCAGCAGGCCCCTGTCCTCACAGGGGGCTGCTAGGCAGTCTCTGGATGTCCCCTCCCCCACCTCGGAGGTATGAGGCCTGCAGGCACTCTGCCTGGCAGGAGCCTCTGTGTAAGACAATACCCAGTCAGCTGGCCAGGGACAGACGGCCCGCGTGGCTTTCAGCTGCACCCCACCAAAGGCGCGGGAACATGCTGGGAACACAGGTTCTCTTGTTCTCTCCGAAGTGCCACCCCAGCCTTAAGCAGCCACAGCTGTTTGCAGCTCCAGAGAGGGAGTCAGAGCTGGAGGCGAGCTCTTACAAGGGGTCGGGGGGCAGCCAGCGTGGGGCCTGCTGCGGGAGAAAGCTGACAGGGGCGCTGGAGGGTAAACCCCAAAGGCGAGTCGGCTTGCTGGGGCTGGGCTTGTTTTCAATAGACAACGAGACACAGACAGGAGCAGAGAGGAAAGCAGCTGTGCTTATTGTGGCTACAAAGAAGCAGAAGAGATGCCAGAACAGCTTTTCCTAAATCTCAGCAGCAGGATCTGGTGACTGACCAGAACCGGGGCCAAGAGGAGGGGGAGGGGACCCCTCCTTGGGCCCCCAAAACGAGACGCTGTTGTCCAGGACCTTTCCTGACCTCTGCTGCGCCGTTGGCAGCTCTGGTCACTGCCTCCTTGTCTGGGTTCCCGAGTTCACTGGGAGCCCCACACCAAGGGCCGCCTCTGCTCCCAGACATTTGTTCTCCAGTGTCATCCTAAAAACCGCAGAGAGGGCACTGCCGGATAATGAGGAGGCTGAGGCAGAAAGAGGACACTCCAGAGGAGATCTGTGGAGGAGCACACCAAGCCCCTGAGCGCCCCAGCGCGCCCGCGGGCAGGAGCTCGGGGTGGGGGAGGGCGATGCGGCTGGCCTCCGCAACCCCGGTCCCCCAGCTCCACGTCCCGCCCAGGCGATCGGCCGGGGGAGTCGGGGCGGGGGGGGGAGGGCGCGTGGGGACGCCGGGGGCGCAAGGCGGGTTCGCGGGGTGGGCGAGCCTCCGGAGGACTCCAGGGCCGCGGGGGCCTGGCGGGTGGTCCAGGCAGTCGGGGCCGAGGACACGGGGCGCGGCAGGGGAAGGGGGACGTCAGGGGACGCGGGGAGCGCGTGGGAGCGGGCAGACTCGGGGATGCGTAGCACTGGGGGTCGGGGGCTCGCGG
>CM035284.1:65199969-65210868 GCA_020226075.1 Hydropotes inermis
GGACCATCCACCCTGGGGTCCCCGCTTGAGACCGACCACCCCGGGACCCCCACTGGGGGCCTGCCCCGGGGGCCGTCCGCTCCGGGATTCCCACCCCGGCCCGTGGCCTTGGCGCCCCACGTCGGGTGCGCGCCTTCTCTGCGCGCGAGCCCAGACGCGTGGATGGTCCCTGAGGTCTTGGTCCAGTGCAGCCGAGGAAGCGGCGCCGGCTCTCACAGGCCCGGCGGTCCACGGGGCTCTCGCGGGCGCTCACCTGGCTCGCGCCCGTCCGGCATCCTTGCACCTGCCTACCGGTGCGGTGCCGGTGGAGTTGACTTAGGGTGTGGTGTCTCTTCTCTCCAACGGGTACCATAGATTTCCTTTTGCGTCCGGCCACACTGTCACGCCTGGGTGGCCTGGGAGTCACTCTCGGGGTACGCAGTGTCCAGAGGACACATATGTGGGACCAGAGCTGCACTGCTTCATCCTTCATCCTTCTGAGGGTCTGACCCTACCCCTCTGTCCTGCTGGCCGGAGTGTCCGCCCTTTCTCCGTTTGTACTGTGCTCTGTAATTTGTGGACTTCCTTGCACATAAACACTGCTCCTTGCATCATGCCATCGCCAGAGACGCTGCCCCCTTCACTTGGTGGAGAAGCGTCCGGTCCCCATCAGTACAGCTGGACGCGGCTCACCGATGGGGCAGGGCTGTGGCCGGCTCCTGCTTCTCCTGCCAGCTGGAAGCTCTGTGGGCTTTTTCCCAATCAGTGGTCCTTCCTGAGGAAGCTCCCAGGCTGAGGGGGAAGAGAGACAAGAATCATGCCAGGGCCTGGTTCTGCAGTGGACACCCGGCCACGAGGGCTGCGGGTGGGCAGCCAGGAAGAGCTCTCCCTGGGGAGACCTCCGGGCGGGACCAGAGGACGTGGCCATGTGTGTGGAGGGGGCTCTGCCGCGGCACCGTCAACAGGTGTGCAGGGCAGGTGCTGGGCATGCAGAGGTGCCGGGATGCCCTCCCAGGTGTGGGGCCCGCAGCTCCAGGGGTGGCTGTGCCCAGTGGAAGGCTGGATGCTCCCTCTGTGGGCCTCTGGGAGGGTGGGGTGTTCTCAGAATGTCTGCCTGCTTGTCTCCTCTCTGGGAGGTCTCACCTGCCCAGGCCTGGTCTCCGCCCTTCTCGCTCCCATCTTGGCATTGGGCCCAGTGTTGGGTCATGCTGGACCCCCCCCCCCACACACACACATACTGTGCTCCTTCTCTCTGCCACCCCGTGATCGTCAGCAAAAGCACCCCCCCCAGACCTCTTGCTCTCCCTGGGGGCACAGATGCCCCGCTCCTGGTGAGTACATACACCCTGCCTCCCCCCAGAGCTAGGAGTGCAGCCTGCCTTTCCTGCACCTTTCAGCAGTCTCCTGTGGCTCTGAAAAGACCAGTGATGTTTTAACCAGAGGGAGGTGGGGAAGGCGCCCGGGGTCCGGGGCGAGGAGCTGGTCTAGAATGCCCGCCCTGCTGTGTGTGTGCGGGAAGGGGCGGGATGGGGGGCGGGAGCTAGGCAGCGCCAGGGCTTGGGGTTCCACAGCTCTACCCTGGGTGGATCGGGGAGCAGGGCAGGCAGGTTCTTCTGTGGGCCTGGCGCCCAGCGGCCATGGGGTGGGCAGGCACAGAGCACCCCAGCCTGTCCCAGCGCGGCCCTCCGCACGGGTGCTGCTGGCCCCGCTGCCCCCCGGAGCAGGCCCCTGGGCAGGCTGTCCCCCCTGCCTGTTTGGAGACTGGGTGCAGAGGCACCGCTCTGTCCGTGTGCTTGGCGCACACTCCCGGCTCTGACCGCTGGAGCTGCCTGTGTGGGTGCCCGCTGGCCCCCATGAGGCAGCAGTGTGTCTTCGCTCTGTCTGGGCACTGTGGCCAGTCCCCGGTTTGGACTAGTGACGAAGCCACCCCTGGGCCTTCTTGCATTGGCAGTAGCGTTTGTGGGGGGCGTGTGCTCAGTGTTACTACCAGGAGGCTTCCCGAAGCGGCTGTGCCAGCTCACCCCCACTGGCGTCCCCACTGCTCTGCACTCTTGCCAACACTGCCTGACTTTTAGTCACTGCCAGTCTGGTGGGTGTGAAATGGTATTGTGGTTTTAATTTGAATTTCTCTGATTACCGCTGTAGGCCACTTACACTTCCCCGTCAGCGAAATTCTTGTTCATCTCTCTTGCCAGTTTTTTTCTCTTGTTTTATCCCTTGACTTGAGCCTCAGTGGGTTTTTAAGGGCCAGTAATTCCTTTTCAGTGCTGTGTTGAAACCACCCTCTTCTCTGCAAGGCTGTGATGCCACCCAAGGTGCACCTGGTGTTGACCTTGGTCTTGTCCTGTGGTCTGTCCTCCCCTGGGGCTGTTGGGAGAGCTCTCTGTTCTCCCTGGGAGCTGGTGCCAGGCCCGCGGGGCTCTGACAGAGGCAGGTTCAGTTTCCTGGATTTCCTTGAGGGAACAGACCGCACCCCCTTCAGTGACCCCCAGTCCTGGCGTCCCGCTGTCCCCGCCCCCTGCGGGGATCCCCTGAGCAGCCTCCTGCCGCACGCCCGGTCGCCCCGCTTCAGTGGGGTCTGGGGCACTCTGAACCCTTGCACTTGCCCCCTGATTTTCCGTCTTGTTGAGGTTTGTGAATTGACATTACAGGGTCAGACATCTCTCTGCGAGTTTCCTGAACCCGCAGGTTCCCGTGCACCCTCCTCTGGTGCCCTCCACCTGGCTCACCCTCCAGAGGGGGCTGCGGCTGGAGAGTGAGCTTTGGCGTCCGTGTGTTGGGTCTGCCACAGCCCGCGGCAGGGCGAGTGCTGGCTGTCCCGGCCGTGGCCGCCCTCTGGGCCACGCACCCCAGCGTCGCCCACCAGCCGTTCTGTGCAGGTCTTGTGTTCCCCCGTCATTTCAACTCCAGCCACTTTGGAGGCTGCGCTGGGGTGTCTCTGCGGGGGCTCGCCGGGCGCTTGTAGTGCGCGGGTGCTGGGTGTGATCAAGGTCTGAGAGCCGGGTGTTGTCCTGCTCCTTTCCCTGCCGATGTGGCTCTTCCCAGCATTAAACAACTGCCTTTCCCTCTTGGAAACATAGCAGCGTGCCGGCCTGGAGGTGCCCTGGTCCCCTTCCCGCAGGTAGGTAGATGGGATCAGACTTTGCTCAGGCCTTCGCATCTCTGTCTGGGGTCTGTAATCTGCTCGTCTGCTGCCCTTATCCGATTTTGATGCCGAGATACCTGCAGAGTGAGCTGCCCCACTGCGTGTCTGTGTGAAGCAGGAGTTGTTTGTTCCCTGAACGTCCGGGCGATGGTGAAATCGCCGGTCAGGGGACCTGACTCCAGGTTGCTCTGGGGCAGGGGTAACTGCTGACTCGACTGCTTTAATGATTCCCTGCCTTTCAGTTAGCTTTAGAAATACATTTTTCTGTGAATTTGTCCATTTTCTCTTGATTTTCAAGTTTATTGACAAAAAGTTGTTCCTAATATTCTTTTCCTAAAAAATACCTTCAGGACCTGTAGAGCTGTCCCCTTTTGATTCTTTCTGTTGACCGTGTGGGGGTGGGCATCCACACGCTGATCTATCTCACCAAGGGTTCATCGGGTTTTTTTAAATGAATATGCACATCTTCCTTTCCGTTTATGCTCTTTATTTTTGTTACGTGTACGTGTTCTGATCTCTTAAGATACAGACATAGCTCCTTCTTTTTCCTCCTTTCCTTGTGTGTTCAGTTTTTTAATTGTCATGAATTTATTTGCCTCTGGCTGCGCTGGGCCCTCGTTGCCGTGCAGGTCTCCCTAGTTGGGGTGTGCGGGGCTCCTCTGCACCGTGGCCCGTGGGCTCCTGTCTGCAGTGGCCTCTCCTGGTGCCAAGCACGGGCTCAGTAGCTGAGGTGCTCGAGCTTAGCTGCCCCACGGCATGTGACATCTTCCCAGACCAGAGATCAGACCTGTGTCCCCTGCATTGGTCGGTGGATTCTTAACCAGAGAACCAGGGAAGTCCCTCTTGTAAGATTTTGAACCTGCGAAATAAATAATGCTTTGGCTGCATTTCACAAGCTTTTATGCGTGGGGTTGTTGAGTTTAAAATCTTTTTTAAAAATTTCTGTTTTCCTTTCTTTAGCATGGTGGGATATTTCAAAGTTTCTTCATATCCAAACCTTTTTCTGTTAGTTATTTTTCCATTGTTGAGTTCATTTCTTCTTTTTCCATTGTTTCTAACTGAGCCGCGTTATGGTCGCAGAGGGTGGTCGGCGTGACACCGGGCCCTTAGGGTGTTTAGGACTTGCTCTGGGGCTCCGTTTGAGGCCAGTGTTCATATGTATTCTGCTTGTCCTGAAAAGGGCCGTGTGTTTGGCACTTGGTGGTACCATGTTTGACACCTGTCCCTTTGGGTCATGCTTGGCTTATAGCGTCTTCAGGCTTGTTACCTTTCCTGTCTACTTGGCAAGCACGCAAGAGTCTGAGCGTGGAGGGGGTTGGCTGTTTACCTAGAGCTCTGTCCTCAGGTCACGCCCCTGCGGGGTCACAGGCCCTGAGTGCTAGGGGCTGACTCTGCACCCAGCGGAGCTTTTCCTCAGCTGTCTGTTGGATATATTTGCCTGCTATATCTTTTCCCACCTTGTTTCTTTCTTTTTTTTTCAATTTTGTGACAAATGTTTTATTTATAGAGAATTAAAATTTAGGCATAAACATGACACAGACATTGTACATAGGACTGTCCATGACCGACGTTATGATACTCTCACAGAAAGGACTTGGTTCACGGTACACACCAAATGCTAGGATGTGCACCTGGGGAGGACAGGGCAATGACAGCCTTTCTGTTTTGGTTTGGTTTAAATAACTTCTGGATGCATTCAAGTAATACTGATCATTTAATGTTCAAAAAACTTTTAATAAACAAATTCCGAGTAAAATTAATTGAAATATTTATAATAAGATTCATTGTTACACACTATTTCCAATGTACAATCAAGACAATGCACAACATTTAAAAGGAAGGGGAACCATCTCGTTTCTTTAAACTTTCCTGTGTCCTCACACGTTGGCTGTGTGTTTTTTATTTGGCACATGACTGAGCGACTTCACTTTCACTTTTCACTTTCATGCATGGAGAAGGAAATGGCAGCCCACTCCAGTGTTCTTGCCTGGAGATTCCCAGGGAGGGGGGAGCCTGGTGGGCTGCCGTCTATGGGGTCGCACAGAGTCGGACACGACCGAAGCGACTTAGCAGCAGCAGCAGCAGATTCCGTTTTCATTTAATCTGACAGGCTTTATTTTTTAACCAGGACATTCAGTCCATTGTTATTTGTCTAAATTACTGATAGTTGGGTTCATGTCTACCACTTTATTTTTGTCCTTATTAGCCTTTTTTTCCCTAAGTCTCTCTTTTTCGTTGTACCTTATCACGCATTGGTTTTTTTTATTATTCCATTTCTTATTAGTTTGAAACTTGTCACTATTTCTGTTTCTTTCGTGGTTACCATATTAGTTTAAAACTTGTCACTATTTCTATTTCTTCGGTGGTTACCATGTAAATTGCATGCTTGCTGTTGTGTGTCAGAGCTAACTATAAATTCTTTTCCTGAACAACAGACGGACCTTAGACCACATTATTCTGCCGCGTCACTTTCATGCTTATGTGCTTTTGTTTAGAGTATTTTAACATGCTTTTTAAGCCCATATGAGGTTATTGTTATTACTTTCTGTTATTAATGCTTGATTAATCTCAAAACTCACCACTTTTTAAATTCTTTTTGCATCTCAGAAGTGTGAAGTGAAAGTCGCTCAGTCGTGTCTGACTCTTTGCAACCTCGTGAACTGTATAGTCCTTGGGATTCTCCAGGCCAGAATACTGGAGTGGGTAGCCTTTTCCTTCTCTAGTGGATCTTCCTGACCCAGGAATAGAACTGGGGTCTCCTGCACTAGAGGCCAATTCTTTACCAGGGGATCTCCATTTTTCCTCCTCCTTCAGTCTGAAAATGCATCTCTGGGATTTTCTCTAGTGAGGATCTGCAGATAACTCATCGTTCTTTCAGTGTGTCTGAGGTGTTTACCGTTGTCCCAGAGGGCGTCCTGCCGGTGGTGGGGCCCCGGGCGGCGTCTCCCGGCGCGGCTCTCAGCCTGGCTCTCGTGAGGTCGGCGTCAGTCGGGCGCGACTGGCTCGCAGGTCTGTCCTTTCCCGCCGGTGGCTCTGCGGTCGCCTCTGTGGTGTCCGGGGGGCAGTTCTCTTGTGTGCCTGAGTCGGGTCGCTGGGCTCCGGGCGGCTGGTTCTCACAAGCCCCGGGACGTCCTCAGGCACTCTCCTCTTCCTGGCTGCTTCCTTGCCTCTGCACCTGCTGGACACGCGGTTGCCCTTTCCTCTGGCATCACAGACTGGCCGCGGGCAGGCTCTGCTCCTCCCTGTTCCAGCGGCCAGTCCTCAGCCCTCCTCCCTGAGGAAATGCGTCCGCACCGCACGGCACCCCAGCCTGCAGGAGGGCCTGCGAGCGGTGGGGATGGGCCATCCCCGCCGCGGGCAGAGCCGTGATGGAGCGGCGCTGGGCAGGTGCCCGTGGCTGAGCACCAGGCCGTGTTTGGAGCTCCGGGGAGGCCGTGGAGCTGTTCGGCGGGCATGGGTTTAGCAGGAGGCTGAGGGGGGTTGGACGTGGTGGGGCGGGAAGGGCGGGTCGGGGTTGAGAGTGGGCTGGGCTTTTGGGGCTCTCTAGAGGTGAGAGTGGCACTGAGGGAGGGGCCGGGGCATCTGACCTCGGCCTTCTAGGCCTGCGGACCAGGCTCTCGGGGCAGGCCTGGCCCCTTGCTGCAGTCACCACCTTTCCTGCCCTCACGATGGCAGCGCCAGGCCCCGGGGCACACCTGAGTGCTGGGCTGCTCCCCCAGCAGGTAGCAAGGTGGGCTCAGTGCCGTGACGTACTGCCTTCGAGGGTGAGTGTGGAAGGAGGCGGCTGCTTGGGGCAGGCGGCGTCTCCTGTGATGCTTCGTGACGGGCCGTCAGCTGCATGGGCCCCGCTCATGGGCACACCGCCCTTCCTATCTTCCCAGGATCCGGGAACCAACCCCGGGTCCCCCTCCCCCCAGCGCCCTGCTCTAGGAGGTGGGTGAGGGGACTGCCCCAGAGAGCAGTCTGGAAAGTTGGGGTCTTTGCACGTGGAGGCTCTGGATCGGGTCTTGGGGATCCCTTGGGAGCCTGAGCGTCACTTGCTGTGGCCAGAGTGACTCGTGGCTGCCGAGGTAGGGGTGCTCGGGCAGGTGGGCGGCGGGATGGGACCCTCTGAGGCTGTGTCCTGGCACTGCTGCCCTGCAGACCCCACCTGCCCGGCGTGGCCCCTGTGGGCACAGCCTGGACCGATCAGACATTCCAGTCCGGCCCCTGGGCTTCCGGCCTCGGTGGGAATTGGCTCGCAGTTGTTCCTGCCGGTGCTGGGTATTTTGGGCTCCAGGATACGAAGGGCGTTGAGTGCGTGAGCCTCCGGCTCCTCCCAGCGCCTGTGCCTGGTGCTCAACAGTGGCTGAGAGCGGCCCCAGAATAGCGCAGGCATCTCTGGAAGCTGAGTCCATTCTGCCCTGGGGGGGGCGTCTTGGACGTGGCCTTGGCCCGGGTGCTTTGAGGAGGACTGGGACGCATCGTGAGGACCTCCCTGCCCGTGGAACAGGGTTTCTAGTAAAGCGCTGTGTACTCCACACGCCCCCGCCCACTGCTGTGCCCACGGGTGAGAGTTGCGTGTCCTCCGGGAGCCCCTCAGCGCGGTGGGCACGCAGCAGCCGCTCTGCTGGCCTGGTCTTTCTCCCCCTTGGAGGTCAAGGCCAAGGAAACCCTTGGACGGTCCAGGGTCTCCTGGACGGTCAGGCCGGCTTGGGTCCTGGCGGCAGCAGGAACTGCAGTGACGGGGACACTGTGCACTGGGCGTGTCTGCCCTTCTTCCCGTCGGGCCCGCGGCAGGTGGCTGGTCCTCGCTGCCCCACCGGCCTTCTGTCCTCTCCCCGGCCGGGCCACGACGCCCCCCTGCTGCGGGGCTGTCCAGCCCGGTTCTCGGGAGGGGTGCGCCTGGTGGCCTGCACCTTGGTCCCGCTGGCGGGTTGTGGGGAGGCGGCGCGGGGGCTGGGACAGGCGAGGTCTGCAGGAGGGGCTCAGGTCTCCAGCATCTCCAGCAGCGAGGGCCCCCAGTGGCCGGCACAGGGTGGGGCACCTGGGAGCCTTGTGAGGAGCCTGGCCTGGCCTCTTCTGCTTGGGCAGACGTGCCGGTCTCTCTCAGCCGAGCGGCCGGACTTGTCCGGTCTCTCATCCCCGTTCTGTTTCCAGCATCCGCCGGGTGACCCCCCCCCCAGCACGGGCAGCCCTGTGTGTGCACGAGGCCTGAGCAGAGCCTTGTGGGCTTGGGCGTCGCTGCCCCTGAAGGCAGAGCGCTGTAGGCGGGAGGCCCCTCGGGGGCACCACCCTTTGCCCAGATGTGGCCGTGACCTTCGGTGGCTGGGTTCTGGCTGCCTCTGCCCCGAGCCACCTGAACAGGCCGCGTGCTGCCTCCTGTTGCCACTGGGCTCCTTTGTCCCCTCCTGCGTTGTCCGTGGGGCACATGTCCCCATCCGGACATGGTGACGCCCCCCTGGGGAGGCCCTTGGTGAGGAGCCGTGGACCCACAGCAGCTGGGATCTCCGGCCCCGTGCCTTCCCAGAGCCTTGCTGCCCAGCCCTGCAGCTGCCCTTATGGCGATGGTGCCGACTTCTGTTGGGTGGTGAGCAGTCTGGACCTTTCTGCCTTTGCGTGGAGAGGCATGGGATGCGCTTTTGCGTCACGGTTTTCATTCCGGGGCCTCAACTTGGGCTCCAGCCGTTCTGCCCCATCTGGTTGCGACATGAGTTAAGGGCTGTCATGCTTTGGCGGGTTAGTGGAGAACCATAGTCACCACCCTGAACGGTGTGCCCTCCCGCCGGCCCGGCTCTGGTGGGAGATGAGCTGTGTGTGGAGCGTGGTTACAAATGCCGTGGTTGTCCACGTGGTGCCGGGGCGTGCACCAGCCGGCCCCCAGAGGAGTTGGGGGGGGCTCCACTCCCAATGAGCCCGCCGGAGGCTTCCCAGAGGTGGGGCTCGGGAAAGGCCGAGGGTCCGGCAGGAGGGCATCTGGGCCCGTTACTGCCGGCCGAGGCCTGCCTGGGGCGGGGGTGTCACGGAAGGCTTCAGGCATCTGTCGGTGAGTGACGGGGTTGGGGGTGCCATGCCTGCAGGGCTGTGCTGGGGTCACCACAGCCGCAGGGTCGTGCCGGCTTCGGGGTGACTGACGGTCATTCCGGGCGTCTCAGGGGCCGTGTCTGGGTGAGTGGGAGCCCCAGGAGGGGCCTGAGGAGGGCACACGGGCTGACGACAGGTCCAGGGCAGAGTCTGAGCAGAGGTGCAGGCGTGGCGCCCCCTGGGGCCGGGCGGTGCGGGGCGCTCGCGGGCATCTGTGGGGCCCTGGGCCCACCACATGGGTGTCGCTCCAGCTCAGGTCATGGCGGGCACAGGTCACCCCTGCCTGCCTCTGACACCCTGTTGGCCGCTGGGCGGGTCCTGCAGCACCCCTCCTCTCCTGCTGGTCCCCCCCCCCCAGCAAGTGAGGACCTTACAGTGTGGACCCCACCCCCACACCCTGGTCCCAGAACCCCCCTCAAGGGATCGGCCTCCACCCGCCAACCCCCCTCCCCCGCCCCGGTGATGGTGCTCTGGCCCCGCCCGGGGATGGGGGACCCTGGGGCTCTGTCCGAGGCTGCTGGCTGCTCTGACTTGTTTGTGATAAGCCTCCTGCCAGGGGCTCCCCCACGGGTGGTGTGTGTGCTCTGGTTGCTGGGAAGTGCCTTTCCTGAGTCTGGCTGTTGGGCGTTGCTGTCACGGTGTAGCTTCCTCCTCCTTGGGACCTGGTGTCTGCCCAGCTCCTGTCGGAGGAACTCTTGTCTGAGGGCCACTTGGATGCCCTGCTTCCTTCCCTGCCTCCAGTCCCCTTCCTGGACAGGGCTGCGCCCCGCCGTGTCCAGTCCGGCCCTGACTGTGAGGGCCAGGTGGGCACCCCCAGTGCCCAGGGGCGCCCCTGAATGGATGCCCTGGGGGAAGTGTCTCAGCAGCAGCCTCGGGGCACAGGCGGGAGGAGCTGTGGGCAGAGGAGCCCTGGGCGTGGGTTCTGGGCTCAGCGTCCTGCTGGACCATAGCCCTGTGACCCTCCCCACCCGGCCCCCCCAGGCTGGGGCCATGGCTCCTAAGTGAGTTCAGTCCTTGGCACACCTGTCTGCTTGGGGCTGAGGGGAAGTCCTCCCAGGAGGCTCATGCCCCGTGTCCACCATCAGCTCAGCGAAGCATCCCAACGTGCAGCTTGGCCCCCAGGCCCCTAGTTCTCAGGCTCTGGGGCTGGAGGCCCGAGGCCACGGCGCCCGCAGGTTGGTTCAATGTGTCTCTCTGTTGTGTCCTCACGGGGGGGGGTGGGGGGGGTCGAGGGAGCCCCCTGCGGTTCGTCTACAAGGGCGCTGACCCCTTTCACCAGGGCGCCACCGTCCGCCCTCATCATCCTCAGAGGTCCCTCCTCCTGACAGCGTCATGAAGCGTCACGTGGATTTGGGGGGAACCAGAGTCTGCAGCCCCGCTGTGCCCCGCTGTCCTGGCGGCACCTGGAGCCGCTCGGCAGGGCCCACAGCGGCGTGTGCTGGGACGGGCTGGGTGTGCCCCCAGCCTGGACCCTGCCTGTCGGGTGTGAGTACCAGCTGCTGTGAGGCGGCAGAGAGGCCTGGGGCCCCCCCTGCCCTCTGGCTCCCAGACCCCTTCTCATCTGACCTGGAGCCCCCTGACCACCCCAGACAGCCACGCCCCACAGCCAACAGGGCAGGGTCTCCCCTCCTGGGAGCGCCTGATGCGGGGAGGTGGGGGGCGGGCTGCCCTGAGGCGGGGCGGGGCCTGGGCGGCATGGGCGGGGCCTGATG
>CM035284.1:65211268-65226107 GCA_020226075.1 Hydropotes inermis
GGCTTGGGGGGCGGGGAGCCCTGAGGCGGCGCCCACGGGGGCTTCGTGTCTGCACACGCGGCAGTCCTCGGGGGAGCCTGTCACCGGGGACTGTGCTGCCTGGACTTGGGGTCCCCAGAGCCGCTGTGGCTACTCGCTGGGGTGGCCTGGGACGTGTCTGGACAGCGGGGAAGCTCAGGGCCGTCGCCCTGAGCTGAAGGGGCTTCGATGCGGCGCCCCTCACCGCCCCCGTGGGAGTCCTGCCCGGTGCTGTACAGACAGGCTCTGAGCAGGCGGCCGGAGGCGGCCGTTGGCCTCCGCGCCTGCCGGCGGTGCTCCCGGCCCGCTGCGCTCGCCGTCCCCACTGAGTCGCCTGGTGCGGCTTCCGGCCTGGAGGGGGGCCGCCGGCGCCGCTGCTCCGGCCCTGAGGTGCCTGAGGCGCCCGGCCGGCCGCGCCGCACATCCTGCTGACTGTGCTGTCCCGCGAAGTAACGCCGCTCGCCTGCGGGGACGCGCTGGGCGCGGGCTCTTCCGAACAGGCCCCATCGCCCTCACGCGCGGGACAGTGCGGGGTCCCCTCAGGCGGTGGGTGGGGGAGGCCCTCACGCCCGGGGCCTCTGGTCATCACGGCCCCAGGAGGGGTCCCGATGGCCTTGTTGCTCGCTGGGCGCGGGCCCCGTGCTGAGACAGCGCTCTGGCGTCTGCCCAGCCGCTCGGGGGCCTCCCTGCAGTGGACATGGGTACTCTCTCTGGGCGGCTGGGCCCGCGCGGCCTCTTCGCAGCAGCCGTGTCTGTCTGGGCCATCCCGCCATGGCCGGCTCCTCTGACTTTACGCCCACCGCCTGGTGTCCGGGCCCCTGTGGGGGCAGCCTGTGCTGTGGCAGGAAGTGGGGCTCACGGTGGCCCCTGCCAGGGCCCCGGCCTTGATGCCAAGGCGCCTGCCTGCCCTTCACTTCCTGTAGGGCCAGCCCAGCCCCACGGCGGCCGGCGGGGAAGTGGAGAAGGCACCTCTGACCTCCTCTCCTGATTAGCAGGAAGCAGCCGCGTCCTCAGGCCCGGACACCAGAGACTGCTGAGCTGGGCCGGCTGGAGCAGGCGACCTGCGCTCAGGGTGCGGAGGGAGCCGGGCACTGCCTGAGCCTCCCAGCCCGGGCCCCGCCACGGACTGTCCTGAAAGCGAGTGCCTGGGGGCACCCACGCTGCCTCTGAGCTGTGTGCGCCTGCAGCCTGAGTCCCCAGGGCGCTGCCTGTGGGCCTGCCTCGCCCTACCCAGTCCTGCCCCAGGCTGGCCGGTCCCCGGCACTCAGGCCGGGCCTGGGGTTGCCAGCTGCCACAGGGCCCCAGTGCCCACTGGGGCGGACAGCGACCACACAGACAGGCCCAGCCCCTGGGGACAAAAGGCTGCCGAGTTTTCCCTCCCAGCTACGCAGAGTCAGTCCACTTGGGCCACAGAGGTAGCCCCCCGGGTGGCCGCGGTTTAACGGCTGTGTTCTGGGTGCCTGGAGGAAGCGGGAGAGGTCGAGTCCTCTGGGAGGCCAGCCTGGTGCCGGCATTTCTTGGAAGCCCAGGAAGCACTGTCCTTGTCCTTCGTGGGCTGCATGCTGTGGGGGCTGGGCTCAGCAGCCTGGGAGGCCCACGTGGTCTGCCCTGCGCCAAAGCCGAGCGCTGCTGGAGTGACACGGTGGGGCAGCCTTTCAGAGGTCAAGTGCAGGGTCCAGTGGCGAAGAATCCATCTTCCAGGGCACGAGTCATAGGTTTGATCCCTGTTCAGAGAACTAAGGTCCTCCAGGCCATGGGGCATGAGGAGACTCCTGAGAGTCCTGTGGACAGCAGGATCAAACCAGTCCGTCCTAGAGGAAATGAACCCTGGATATTCATCGGAAGGACTGATGCTTAAGCTCTAATACTTTGGCCACCTGATGCGAAGAGCTGACTCATTGTAAAAAAACCCTGATAGTGGGAAAGATTGAAGGCAGGAGGAGAAGGGGGCGAAAGAGGATGAGATAGTTGGATGGCATCACCGACTCAATGGACATGGGTTTGAGAAAACTCTGGGAGATGATGAAGGACAAGGAAGCCTGATGTGCTGCAGTCCATGGGGTCACAAGTCAGACCCGAGTGAGTGACTGGACAGCAGAATGCCACAGGACAGCTCAGCCTGCCATCTGCAACTGTGGTGTGCACACACCGCAGTGAAGACCCAGTGTAGCCAAAACTGAAAAATAAAAAGGCCTGAGGCAGCGTCCCTACGTGGTCAGCAGACCTCTCTTTGAGAGGAGGAACTGGGCTGGAGCCACGCTTGTACACACGTGTTCATGGCGACTGCCCAGACTGCCAAGTGTAGTCCTGACACCTGCCAGGTGGGTGAACGCAGGGCGCGTTGCCCGGCAGAGGAGCTGGCCCCCAAGGCCATGTGTGTGATCCCTTGTACAGAGTGTCAGACCAGGTACGGCCACCAGGAGAGACCTGCCGCCCCTGCGCGGTCAGGGTGGTGGGGAAGGGCAGTGACCCTGGACTGGTGAAGCAGTCCTGGAATTAGAAGCGATGGTTGCTTAGCACCGGGAGCACGCTGCGTGCCGCTGGCTTGTGCCCCTGGACGTGATTAGGCTGGCCGATCGCACGTCATGTGTGTTCGACTGCAGCAGAGAGAGTGTAGTGAGGGTGCTGGGACGGTGCTGCTCCCCAGGAGACCAGCCAGGCAGGCGGACAGGGTGCCGGGCTCGGGGGTGGGGTGGGTGCCTTGGGAGACAGCCCCCCGCTAGTGGGCAGCGCCCCCTTACTTAGCGTCCTGGTGCCCCAGCTTGTTCTCCACCAGGTTGCCCCCAAATCCTGCTGGGAGGGGTCCCTGGTGGCTGGTTGGGGGGTGTCTGCTGAGCTCTCGTCACTGTGGAGCTACAGCTTTTCCGCCTGAACACTGGAGCAGCGGGCAGGGTGGCGAGCATGGGCCCAGCCAGCCCTGGAGGCAGGGTGCTGCGGGCGGGGCCCCTGCCCCTCAGAGCCGCCTGGGCGCTGTCGCCCGACTCTGTGGGCCGATTGTCCCCCAGCGGCTCCTCTGTGGGTGCCTTTGTGCCGGGACATCAGCCCTTTGTCCGCCATCGGCATCGCACCGCATCTCACGGCCGTGTCCGTCTCTGTCTGCTTGCGATAACATCCGCGTTTCTGATCTCAGGAAGGGTTCAAGTCCTGAGGAGCAGGGCAGTCCCTGGGTTGAGTGCCTGGCCCCTGTCCTCTAGGGACCTGGGTGCACCCGGCGTTTTCCTCGGCCTGGGCCCGGTGCGTCTCCTGTGGAAATCGGCGGGCAGGATGGCCCCCAGCCCAGCTGCCCCACGTTGGGGTGAACGTCCTGAGGGATTGAAAGCAGCATGTTCTCGAGTGTGTCCTCCCTGGGTTCCTTACAGCGCAGGTCACAGGAGCTGAGAGCTGATGGCCGCCCAGGCTGCGTCGCTGCGTGAAGGGATGAGCAAAGACGCCAAGTACACGCGGGGACAGTGACCCGGCTACGCGCCCGGTCCACGTGGGGACGCTGACCTGGCCACGTGCCTGGTCCACGCAGGGGCCGCGGCCTAGCCACACGCCCGGTCCACGTGGGGGCACTGGCCTGGCCATACGCTCAGTCCACACGGGGGCACTGACCCGGCCACGCGCTTGGTCCACATGCGTGACCCGGCCACGTGCTCGGGCCATGCGCTCAGTCAGACTTCTTCTGAACACAACTGCAGCAGTTACACCCTCTGAGGGTGAGGAAACATTAAAAGCAGTCGCCTGGGGGCTTATCAGCGTGGATCCTCGCCGCTGCCCGGCTGGACTCCCAGTGGGGACCCCGGGCGGGGCTCAGGCATGTCTGCCCGGGGCCCTGCTCAGGGTGGAAGCAGCCTCCAGACCCCCAGGGCTGCCGAGCCCCCCGGGGGAGTTTCCTTGCTCTGCCCCTGGCCCCCCTGGGCCCACAGACCCTGCGGTGCTCCGTCTAGACCCTGCCCAGCCATGTCCCCCTCAGCCGAATGCAGCCCAGGCTCAGGGAGCTTGGTCTAGGGGAGGTGCTGACCCTGCTCCGTGGGCATGTCCGTGCCCCTGGGCTGCTGGGCCAGAGGCCCGTGTCTGCTTGGCGCCCACATGCAGGACATGGAGCGGCTTGTCTTCTAGGGAGAACTGGCTTTGTGCCCTCTGCAGTGCCCACTGCCCCGGCACTCAGAGCCCAGGCTCCGAAGCGGGTGGGCTGGGACTCTGTGCTGGGACTGGGCACGGGTGCTGGCCAGGTTTTGGGGGCCTCGGGGGATCCTCAGCCTCCTCCTTGCTGGGGGTGACTTGGGGAGGGCTGGACAGACTGGCCTCCCCTTGCCCCTGGGGAAGATTAACCGCTCCTGTTCTTGTTCATCCACCCTGACCCTGACCTGGAGCTCAGAGTGACTGCTGCCTTCTGTCCCAGGGCCTGGTGTCCATCCACCCTGACCCTGACCCGGAGCTCAGTGACCCCGTTCTCCAGGCCCAGGCCCGGCACTGTGTGTGCCAGGTCACACGTGAGTCCTCCTCGAGTGAGCTCCAGAGAGGACGTGCCTGACCCTCCCCAGCCCCTTTCTCTTCTCTCCCTCAGCTCCCCCTCCACGGGCACCTCCCTCTTCCTCCGGACTCTGTCCAGCGCCCAGGCAGGCCCTTGTCCTGGGCACGGGCGTCTCCCTCCAGCAGAGTAGCCAGGCGAGGGCCGGCCCCGGGAGGCCTGCCTGCCCTCCAGCTGGGTGGGCACCGAGCAGGAGCCCCATTCTGCGAGGACGCCCTCTGCGGGGCCCGCTGACCTGAGGGCACATGGAAACCTGAGCCCCAAGTGTTGCCTGGAGAGACAGAGACCCCCAGGGTCAGGGGCTCAGCAGTGCCTCCTGCGACCCACCTGGTGGCAGGCGGTGCTCTGAGGGGTCACACTGCCTTCAGCCCAGCTGGAGTCCAGCCCGTCCAGGTGTCCTGGGCTGTGGGTGGCGCTGCGGCTCTGCCAACTCTCACAGCTGACTCCTGCACGCACTCCTCAGTTTCTGCGTTGCCAGCGCCCAGGGACGTGTGTCATCGCCTGGGTCCCTCCACGCTGGCAGTGGTCCCGCAGGCTCAGCTTTGCTTGCACAGCTGGAAATAAAGACCCTGGGGTTGGAATGTGTGTCGGGGGCCCTTTCATGCCCATCATGGGCATCCCGTTCTCATGGGCAGAGGTGTCTTCCACACCTGTCTTTAAGGTGGTCCCTGCTGGCTCAGACGGTAAAGAATCCGCCTGCAGTGCCAGATACCTGGGTTCGCTTCCTGGGTTGGGATGATCCCCTGGAGGAGGGCATGACAACCCACTCCAGTGTTCTTGCCTGGAGAATCCCCATGGACAGAGGACCTTGGTGGGCTACAGTTCATGGGGTCAGAACGAGTCAGACACGACTGAGGAACTGAGCACCCCAGACATAGCGGCTCACCCAACAGCAAGCAAAGCCTGGCAGCTGGACAGCCTAATGAGATGCCGTAGGAAGGGGCGAGTGTGCTGTCCATCGACCAGCTGAGTCCACCAAACGCAGAAACAGTTCTGTGCGTCCACACTCGGACAGAAGAATGGGCAGTCCTTCTTGGGACCCTCTGGATGAGGAGGGGCCGGGGCCAGATGGGCCGGGGGGGGCCTGGGGGTGGGTAGCCTCGGAGCACGTCTTTCGTGGGGGCTGGCGGGTGTTGGGGACAGCCCTTCCTGGGGATTGGGGGACCCCGGCATGGCAGTGCGGCCGCTCCGTGCGGAGGATGGCGGATGGCCCTGTGCTGTCAAAACCTGATTTGGTGTCATGTGTGGGTTTGACTCTGAACACTGAGATGCCTCATTTTAAGTGCAGGTGTTAGGGAGTGAGAGACCAAGCCTTCTGCCATCGGAGCACCCAGCCCAAGTCGTATAAAGATCAGGGCAAAGCTTAGGATGAAAACAGAGGAATGGAGGTCACAAGGACCAAAACTTAATGAAATAAAAACAATATTAAATATTAACAAAAGCCGGAAGTCGACTGCCTAGAGAGACTAATAATATAGCAAACTGGCAAAAGTAATGAAAAGCGAAAGGACACACACAAACAATTCTGGAATGAAATGATGTAGATAAAGTTGAAGAACACTATAAGCATTGTCAGTAAATATGAAAAATTAGTAGGAGTTTTTTTCTAGAAAGAATATAAATTACTTAGTAACTGGCTTAGTAAAATAGAAAAAGTGTAGAGACCAGTTATATTAAAATCCCTTTTCTTCTCCAGAGAGCACCAGATGGTTTTATTTGTAAATTTTACCAGGTCTTCCAAGAATTAACTCCTATCTCCTATGAAGTGTTCCAGAGATTGAAAATATGTTTTTAAAAAAGGTGACACTGTCCATTTTATGAGGGCAGTAGAATCATGGAAACTCCCAGTGGAAGCACAAGAGTAGGGAGACCTCATGGACATAGATGTGAAAACCCTAAAGAAAATGACAGGAAAAAAGCCCTACAAGATAAAAAAAGGCAGAAGTATCTTGTGGAATAGAAATTATCTCAGGAGCGTGTGAATGATTTATTTAACCTTAGAGTACTAGTTATTTTTATCACACTCAGAGTGAAGAGAAAATTCATATGCTGTATCCAGGAAAAACATTTGATGTAATTTAAGAGACGTTACTAGGGATATGGGCTTCCCAGGTGGCGCCAGTGGTAAAGAATCCACCTGCCAATGCAGGAGACACAAGGGACCCAGGTTCCATCCCTGGATCGGGAAGATCTCCTGGAGGAGGAAAGAGCAACCCACTCCAGTATTTTGGCTTGGAGAATCCCATGGACAGAGGAGCCTGGCAGGCTCACATCAGTCCATGGGGTTGCAAAGAGGCAGTCACGAAAGAGCAGGCGCGCACACACACATTAATATACAAATAGATAGGAATTTTAACTTGTTACAGTCTTCCCTGTGGCTCAGATGGTAGAGAATCGGCCTGCAAGGCAGGAGACCCAGGTTCGATCCCTGAGTTGGGAAGAGCCCCTGGAGAAGGGAGTGGCAACCCACAGTATTCTTGCCTAGAGAATCCCATGGACTAAGGTGCCAGGTGGGTTATATGGTCCACGGGGGTCACAAGAGTCAGACAGGACTGAGTGGCTAACACTTGTTATAGGTCAGCCACTAAAAATCTGCAGACCTGCACTAATTTTAATATATTAGCCTACGTTTGGCTGTTGATTAATCCATGCACCCATGTTAAAATGTATCATTCAGTTCTGTACTTGCGCCAGCTGTATTTCAAGTGACCACTGACTACCACACTAAACAGTGAAGTTATAGAGCGTTTCCATCACTGCAGAAAGATGACTGGACTTCACCGCTGTACACGCACCTTCTTAAACGCTAGAAATAGTATTTCTGAAACCAAGAAGAAAGGTAACTATTAGCCTTGAGGTGCTGGACAATGCAACATGACATGAAAAGCAGATTGGATTGGGTTGAAAGAAACAAAATTGCCATTTGCAGTGGCATCGTTGTTCAAATGGACAATATAAGAGCCTGTAGAAGGTGTTTGAACCAGTGACAGTTCTGGAAGGTGGACTGATACAAGATCAACACAGAATCAACAGTGCTGAAACATCTGCATTGTGTTTCCCCTGGGAGTTTCCATGATTCTATTCCCTTCATAACATGGACAGTGTCGCCTTTTTTAAAAACATCTTCTCAATCTCTGGAACACTTCACATGAGATAGGACTTAATGCTTGAAGACCTGGTAAAATTTACAGACATTTGAAAAGAAGAAAAACAGTGTTAATCATAAGAACAGCTAGTAGCTTGTCCATGAATAAGTCGGACAAAGGGCATTCCCAGCTTTCACCAGAGAAAGGGCTGACCACTTGCTCAAGGACATAAAGCACCTGAGTAAGGAGGTACCGAGGCTCTGTGATGACCTGAAGTTACCAGTTCCCCCTAAATGTAATTCGGTTTTGTAAAATTCCATGAAGGAATTGGATTTGGCAAGTTACGAAGTTTACATGAAGCGGACCAGCAACTTTCAAGAAAAAGGAAGTGTGTTTGTGTTTAGGAAGTGTCTTCCTTAGCAGATACGTGTTTAAGTAGGCTATGCTCATTAAAACAATATGCAGTTGGCAGAAATATAGACAGATTTGCTCCTGGGACACAGAGAAAGACACAGAAACACACGCATCTTCAGAGACAGCCTTTAATCCGTAAGGAAGTGGTTTGCTCTTGCTGAACTGGTTGGGGGATAGGTGGGCATCCATAGAGAAAATAATAAAGTCAGGTCCCTGCCTCACACCGTACACAGAACAGCTCCATGTAGATTAATGACCTCAGTGAAAAGTAAAAAAAAAAAAAAAACTTTGGGAGGAGCAGTGTGAAATTAAAGAATATAGTATCCAAGAAACATAAATCATAAGACATCTAAATAAACATTTCCTAGAAACCCACTCGAATGATGGCCCCCAGCTAGGAGATGACGCGCGTGATGGCCCACAAGCCTGTGATTGCACCTGGAATAAATGAGGCACAGTGAGAAGATGCCAGCGCAGTAGGAAAACTGGCAGGATTGTGGAGTCGCTCGCGGCCACAGACACCCGCGAAGCTGTGCTGCCTCCCTGGGAGCCCCTAGATCTGGAGCTTCTGTCCATCCGGGGAGTGGTCAGTGCTCGAGTCTGAGCTGTGTCCCCCCCAGCCCACCCCAGTTCACACGTCAAATTCCTTACTCTCCCAGGACGTCAGGAGGTGACTGTCTTGGGGACAGGCCTTCCAAGGAGACCTTTGGGTTCAGATGAAGCCCTGGGGCAGGTCCCACCCCACTTGTAAGGACCAGTGTCATTAAAGTGAGGGGGTCTGGGCATACAGAGATGCTGGGGGTGGGGGGTGTTTAGATGAGAAGCCTGAAGACGAGGCGTGATGGGGCAGCCGAGGAGAGCAGCCTGAATGGTCCTCCTCTTATGACCAAAGAGCAGTCTTGCGTGCATCTGGACCCCCAGTCTCCAGGACCGTGGGAAGCAGATGTGTCTGAGCTGCCTGAGGACCCAGACCACCCCCCACCCCCACCCTGGGCTTCCAGGAGGGCACGTTGACCCCACAGCTTGGGAGACTGGTTTGACGCAGCCCCCCCAGGTTCCGAGTGCCCGGAGCGGACCCTGCAGCCCCTGTTAGGCTGAAGGTGCCGTGTGGCAGGTGAAGGCACGGCCAGGGTGGGTAGTGTCTGCTCACTGCAGCAGCCCGAACGGCCATCACGGGGTTTGGGGGTCAAGATACCGTGTGTCCCTACAGCGAGCAAGTCCACAACAGGCGTGGGAGGTGCACGCGAGTCACGTGAGCACGGCTCTCGAGAGTTGAGGAGGGAGTCAAGGTGCAAGGGCACACGCGGGGCGGTCAGTGTGACTGGAGAAACGTGACCGGGGGCCGCCTCGTCCGTGCAGATGGCGTGAGACTCGGACCTGCCAGGCAGGGCACAGCTGACGTCTCTGATGGAGTCGGAGGGCAGAGCCACCCGCGCCGGGCTGACGGCTGGTCCAGAGCTGGCGGCCCCTCTGCCGTCCTTGGCGTGTGGTTGCCTGGGTCCTTCTGTGTGGTCGCCTGGGTCCTAGCAGGAGACAGCGAGCAAGGGGCCTGCCACCCGGAACGGGATCCCTTGGCCCCTACAGCTCCGGGGCCTGGCCACCTGCCCAAGGCAGGACCGAGGTCTCTGGCCAGGAGGCCTGCACCCAGCTGACGTGGGGGGGTGGTCTGTTATCAAGGGGACAGCTGGCAGCCTCCTGGAAGGAGACTCCCTCCAGGTGGTGGGTGGGTAGGGAGAGCACGCTGGGTTTCCGTGGTTATGGGTGCCTTATTAATACTTCTCTCAGAAGTCTGCAGCCTCCGTGGAGAACGTTGGTTCGTCTTTGGCGATGTGGGTTTTGTGGTATCACTCTGTAGTTTGACAATGATTTAGAAGATGGACCAGAACGTTGCTTCCCTGGGCCAGGTGTGGAGCTTGGGTGTGTACACACAGGCAGAGGAAAGGGAACTCCGGCTGTGAGCAAGGCCCCCCCTCACGTGGAAGGACCGGGTTTCACGTTTTACAGCCGCAGTTTCCAACCTCCAGGATCTCATGCCTGGAGATGCGAGATGGAGCTGATGTAATCATAGAAAGTGTGCGATGAATGCAGTGCGCTTGAATCAGCCTGAAACCATCCCCCACCCCAGTCTGTGAAAAAAAAAAAGGTCTTCCAGGAAACCAGTGCCAGGTGCCGAGAAGACTGGGGACTGCTGTTTACAGGGACTTTGCGTGAGACCCGCTGGGCTCCCTTTTGGGTCCTTATTGAATGTGTTGTTCACAATGCAGAGAGCTTTACGGAATGACAGTCATCGGTAGTGGTGAGTCACTGTTTGTGGGGATTTTTCAGTGTGTTTGTTCATGATTTCCTTGAGGGCCAAGCCTTATGCAATAAATCTCGTCCTGGGCTGCCTGTAATCCGGCCCTCAGGCCTGTCTCTCAGAGCCGACCTCGGATAGAAAAACAAGTAGCGTTTGTTCTGTTGGTCTGACTCGTCTCGGTCAGTGATCCTTTTGATCCTTTTGACATTGTTTGCACGGATCACTTCAGCTTGAACGTGCCTTGGAACACCCGTGTGCACATACACACACACACACACACACACACGTGTGCGCGCACACACACGCGTGCACACGCAGAATCCCAAATGCTGCAGGTGTCACAGGCCCCCGGGAGCCTCGTAGGAAGTGAGGCCGTCCCGGGTTGAGCCGGGCTCCCTGCAGACCGCGGTGCTCAGCCCCGCAAGCTGTTTCTGTGCGGCAGAGGTGTCCTCGTGGGTGCCTGGCTCTGCTTTCTGGAGGGTCACCTTCACTCTGTGGCCTCCGAACGTGGGATTCACCCCCTCCCCAGTCACACACGGCATGAGGGATGTCGGCTTCTAGAAACGGGGAGTTACGAAAGCCCTGAAAGGAAGCGATTGAGACCCTGAGACCCACCCCCCCAGATAAGGGCTAGGAAGTATTTTTTAATGATTAATTTATTGAAAGCAGGATCCAAATAAGGTGCTTGGTTTGCAACTGGACGCTATATCCTTTAGGTCTTCTGGGTTTTTCTAACTCTTGAAAAGGTACTTTAAAAAAACATACCTGCAGTATAATTCAAGCTCTGTCTCCTTTTCTGTCTAAACTCTGACTCCCGTCGCCGTCTCGGGCAGGTCAGAACAGCCAAACCGAACCTCGGGGTGCCCCTACTCCCCTCTTTGCCCTGCACCCTCTGCCTGCCTCCCGTGGGAGGCACACATGTGGGCAGATGTGGGGCGGGACCTCTGCGCTCCACTGCCTCCAGCTTCCCTCCCACACCGTGTGCGTATGTGTGCATGCGTGTGTGTGTGCTTCCCTGCACTCGAGTGCCCTTGCCGGTGTCTGGTCTCTGGTTCCCCAGGGGTACTCCCCAGTGTGGCTGGCCCAGTGGCTTTGAGGGATGTCTCGGTTTCCAGTTTGGGGTGACGGTGAACTCAGCTGCTGTGAATGTTCGTGTCCGAGTCCGTGGGTGGACTCCCAGCAGTGGGGTTGGGGGTCCTGGGGGTCGATGCCTCCAGGCCCTCCGCCCGCCGGCTCGGGGCCCCGCCTCTCCACCGACTCCCCAGCTGTGGGCCTTTGGGTCCTGTTTCCCTGCTGTCACGGGTGTGTGGTGTCTCTCTCTGGCTTTAACTTCATTTCCCTGATAAGTAATCGGGGCTTCCCGGGTGGCGCAGGGTAAAGAACCCAGTGGCCACGCAGGAGATGCAAGTTCAACCCCTGGGTTGGGAAGATCCCCTGGAGAAGGAAATGGCAACCCACTCCATTCTTCACAATTGCCAAGCATTCTTACCTGGAGAACCCCACAGACAGAGGAGGCTGGAGGGCCAAGGTCCACGGGGTGCAGAAGAGTCATGCACCGCTCGGGGGCCAAACAGCAGCAGCGAAGAAGGTGTTCTCACGCGCTTGCTTATCTGCCACGTGTCTGTTTTAGTGAAGAGTCTGTTAAAATCTCTTGCCTGTTTTTACTGGACTATTTTCATGTTATTGAGATTTGAGAACTCTTTATATTGGATAAAACCCTTTGTCAAATATATGATTTGCAAGTATTTTGTCCCACTCTTAGCTTGTCTCCTTGTCCCCTTCAGAGGGTTTTTCACAGAGCAGAGCTCTGCACGTTGACGCGTCCTGTTTATCGGGCTCCTGTTGCTCCACACGCCTGCCCTTGGCCAGCAGCACGTGGTCTTGATGGCTGTCGGTTTATAGCAAGTCTCCATGTCAGGGAGTGAGACGTGCCCAACTACGCTGTTTTCCTTTTTCAAAGTTACTGTATTTTCCATAGAAGTACAGTTGACTTGCATTATCGTCTTAGTTTTAGCATAGTGATTCAATAGTTTCACAGATTAAACTCCATTTAAAGTTGTTTTAAGATCCCGGCTCTGTTCCCCGCTGTACAATACATCCTTGTAACTTGTCCGTTTCATGCGTGGTGGTTTGTGCCTCTTAGTCCCCTCGCCTGTCTAACCCCTCCCCCTTCCGTCTCCCCACTGGTAACCACTAGTTTGTTCTATCTGAGTCTGTTTCTGTTCTGTTATATGCGTTCATTTATGTTATTTTTCAGATTGCACATATAAGTGACATATGGAGTATTTTGTTTTTCTCTGTCGGACTTATTTCTAGGTCCACCCATGTTGTAAATGGCAGAATTTCATTCTTTTTTATTGCCTGGTAATGTTTCATTATATATATGTAGACACGTATACACACACATACACCAGGTCTTCTTTATCCATTCATCTGCTGATGGCCACCTACGTTGCTTTCATGCCTTGGTAATTGTCAAGAATGCGGCTATGAAAATTGGGATGCATGTATCTTTTCAAATTAGTAGTTTCGTCTCTAACCAATATATGCCTGGGAGTGGGTTTGGTGGCTCATACCATAGCTCTGTTTTTGGTTTTTTGAGGAACCTCCATTCCATTTTCCTTGGTGATTTCACAAGCTTTCATTCCCCCCACCAGCGCAGGCGGGCTCCCTTTCTCCACGTGCTCTCTAGCGTTTCTGATCTGTAGACTCTCTGATGGTGGCCATTCAGCCGGCTGGGAGGCGATGCCCCATCCGGGTTTAGACTCGCGTTTCCCTGATGGTTGGGGCTGCTGACTCTCCTCATGTGGCTGTTGTCCATCTGGATGTCTTCTTTGGAGAAATGTCTACTCAGGTCTTCTGCTCATTTTTTAATCAGATTGGTTGTTTTTGCAATATTGAGTTGTCTGAGCTGTTTACATATTTTGGAAATTAAGCCCTCTTGGTTGAATCACTTGTAAATATTTTCTCCCATTCCATAGGTTGTCCTTCGCTTTGTCAGTGGTTTCCTTTGCTGTGCAAAACCTTTTAAGTTTAATTAGGCCCCATTTGTTTGTTTCTGCCTTTTTTCCCCAAATTATTTTGATTGTTTTAGTTCCTCACTTTTCCATATATATTTAAAAGTCACTTAATTAACAATTATAAAAAAGCCTCACTGGAATTTCTTTGGAATTGCACCTGGCTCCAAGTCTTAGATCTAGTTTGGGGAGAATTAATGGCCGTAGCCTGGCAGTGGTTGTGACAGCAGTCGAGAATTCCTAGCATGCAGATCCTGAGTTTATTTTATTCCATTTAGGTATTTCTTTTTTTTTTTTTTTTCTGTAAATGCAAGATTTCTTTACACATTGACTTCAGTTGTCATTGCTCACATATAGAACTGTGGCTGCCTTTTGTGCGTTGAACTGGTGTCGTTCAATCTTGCTAAGCTCAGTCGCTCTTGGAGCTGTTTCCACGTTCTCTTACATTCCTGGGGACCTTCTGCATAATGGTCCTGTTGTCGGCAATAAGAAGAGCTTTATTCTGTCCCTTCCTGTGCCTCTGCCTGTTGTTTCCTCTGCCATTGTGTCCTGGGCAGGCCTTCAGTGCTGTACCGAATTGCAGCGGTGCAGGGATGTGGCTTGGCCTTGCTCCTGACCTCAGAGGAGAATATTCCATCTCTCACATCCAGCGTGACGTTTGCTGGGGGCCTGTGGACATGCTCTTTGTCAGTGGGGGTAGTTCCTGTCCATTCCTGGGTCACAGATTCAGCTCAGTCGTGTCCAACTCTTTGCGACCCCATGGACTGCAGTATGCCAGGCTTCCCTGTCCATCACCGACTCCTGGAGCTTGTTCAAACTCATGTCCATCGAGTTGGTGATGCCATCCAACCATCTCATCCTCTGTTGTCCCCTTCTCCTCCCACCTTCAGTCATTCCCAGAATCAGGGTCTTTTCCAGTGAGTCAGCTCTTCACATCACGTTGCCAAAGTATTGGAGCTTCAGCTTCAGCATCAGTCCTTCCAATGAACACCCAGGACTGATCTCCTTTGGGATGGACTGGTTGGATCTCCTTGTAGTCCAGGGAGTCTCAAGAGTCTTCTCCAACACCACAGTTCAAAAGCATCGATTCTTCGGGTCTCAGCTTTCTTTATAGTCCAACTCTCACATCCATACATGACCACTGGAAAAACCATACCCTTGACTAGATGGACCTTTGTTGGCAAAATCATGTCTCTGCTTTTTAATATGCTGTCTAGGTTGGTCATAGCTTTTCTTCCAAGGAGCAAGCGTCTTTTAATTTCATGGCTGCAGTCACCATTTGCAGTGATCTTGGAGCCCCCAAAAATAAAGTCAGCCACTGTTTCCATTGTTTCCCCATCTATTTGCCATGAAGTGATGGGACTGGATGCCATGATCTTAGTTTTCTGCATGTTGAGCTTTAAGCCAACTTTTTCACTCTCCTGTTTCACTTTCATCAAGAGGCTTTTTAGTTCCTCTTCACTTTCTGCCATAAGGGTGGTGTCATCTGCATGTC
>CM035284.1:65226207-65244301 GCA_020226075.1 Hydropotes inermis
CTGCCATGATCTTAGTTTTCTGCATGTTGAGCTTTAAGCCAACTTTTTCACTCTCCTGTTTCACTTTCATCAAGAGGCTTTTTAGTTCCTCTTCACTTTCTGCCATAAGGGTGGTGTCATCTGCATGTCTGAGGTTACTGATACTTTTCTCGGCAGTCTTGATTCCAGACTCTGCTTCATCCAGCCTGGCATTTCGCACAGTGTACTCTGCATATAAGTTAAATAAGCAGGGTGACAATATACAGCCTTGACATACTCCTTTCCTGATTTGGAACCAGTCTGTTGTTGCATGTCCAGTTCTAACTGTTGCTTCCTGACGACCTGCATACAGATTTCTCAGGAGGCAGGTCAGGTGGTCTGGTATTCCCATCTCTTGAAGAATTTTCCAGAGTTTGTTGTGATCCACACAAATGATTTGGCACAGTCAATAAAGCAGAAGTAGATGTTTTTCTGGAACTCTCTTGCTTTTTCTGTGATCCAGCGGATGTTGGCAATTTGATCTCTGGTTCCTCTGTCTTTTCTAAATCCAACTTGAACATCTGTAAATTCACAGTTCACATACTGTTAAAGCCTGGCTTGGAGGAGTTTTGAGCAATTACTTTGCTAGTGTGTGAGATGAGTGCAATTGTGTGGTAGTTGGAACATTCTTTGGCTTGCCTTTCTTTGGGATTGGAATGAAAACTGACCTTTTCCAGTTCTGTGGCCAGTGCTGAGTTTTGCAAATTTTCTGGCTTATTGAATGCAACAATTTCACAGCATCATCTTTTAGGGTTTGAAATAGCTAAACTGGAATCCCATCACCTCTATTAGCTTTGTTTGTAGTGATGCTTTCTGAGGCCCAGTTGACTTCACATTTCAGGATGTCTGGCTCTAGGTGAGTGATCACACCATGGTGATTATCTGGGTAATGAAGATCTTTTTTGTATAGTACTTCTGTGTATTCTTACCACCTCTTCTTAATATCTTCTGCTTCTATTAGGCCTATACCATTTCTGTCCTTTATTGTGCCCATCTTTGCATGAAACGTTCCCTTGGTAGCTCTAATTTTCTGGAAGAGATCTCTAGCCTTTGCTATTCTATTGTTTTCCTCTGTTTCTTTGCACTGATCACTGAGGAAGGCTTTCTCATCTCCCCTTGCTATTCTTTGGAACTCTGCATTCAGATGGGTATATCTTTTCTTTTCTCCTTTGCATTTAGCTTCTCTTCTTTTCACAGCTGTTTGTAAGGCCTCCTCAGACAACTGTTTTGCCTTTTGGCATTTCTTTTTCTTGAGGATGGTCTTGATCACTGCCTCCTGTACAATGTCACAAACTTCCATCCATAGTTCTTCAGGCACTCTGTCTATCAGATCTAATTCCTTGAATCTGTTAACCAGTGTGATTTTGGTATCGACCATCTGGTGATGTTCATGTGCAGAGTCTTCTCTTGCATTGTTGGAAGAGGATGTTTGCTATGACCAGTGCGTTCTCTTGGCAAAACTGTTCGCCTTTGCCCTGCCTCACTCTGTACTCCAAGGCCAAATTCTCTGTTACTCCAGGTATCTCTTGACTAGCTACTTTTGCATTCCAGTCCCCTATAATGAAAAGGACATCTTTTTTGAGTGTTAGTTCCGGAAGGTCTTGTAGGTCTTCATAGAACCGTTCAACTTCAGCTTCTTCAGCATTACTGGTCAGGGCATAGACTTGGATTACTGTGATATTGAATGGTTTGCCTTGGAAATGAACAGAGATCATTCTGTCATTTTTGAGACTGCATCCAAGTGCTGCATTTCAGACTCTTTTGTTGAATGAGGGCTACACCATTTCTTCTAAGGGATTCTTGGCCACAGTAGTAGTTATAATGGTCATTTGAATTAAATGCACCAAATTCCAGTCCATTTTAGTTCACTGATTCATAAAGTGTCGATCTTCACTCTTGCCATCTCCTGTTGTTGTTGTTTGTTTTTTTTTGCCATCTCCTGTTTGACCACTTCCAGTTTACCTTGATTCGTGGATCTAACATTCCAGGTTCCATTGCAGTGTTGCTCTTTCCAGCATCAGAATTTACTTCCATTACCAGTCACATCCACAACTGGGTGTTGTTTTTGCTTTGGCGCCGTCTCTTCATTCTCTCTGGAGTTATTTCTCCACTCTCCTCTTGTAGCATATTGGGCACCTACTGACCTGGGGAGTTCATCTTTCAGTGTCCTATCTTTTTGCCTTTTCATACTGTTCATGGGGTTCCCAAGGCAAGAATACTGAAGTGGTTTGCCATTCCCTTCTCCAGTGGACCACGTTTTGTCAGAACTCTCCACCATGACCCATCTGTCTTAGGTGGCCCTACGCGGCATGGCTCATAGTTAGACAAGGCTGTGGTCCATGTGATCAGTTTGGTTAGTTTTCTGTTGTTGTGGTTTTCATTCTTTCTGCCCTCTGATATATAAGGATAAGAGGCTTATGGACTCTTTGTGACCCCATGGACGTATAGTCCATGGAACTCTCCAGGCCAGAATACTGGAGTGGGTAGCCTTTCCCTTCTCCAGGGGATCTTCCCAACCCAGGGATCGAACCCAGGTCTCCTGCATTGCAGGTGGATTCTTTACCAGCGGAGCCACAAGGGAAGCTCTTCCTGGTTCACATAGAGTTTTTAATCATAAAAGCATATTGAATTTTATCAGAAGTTTTTCTGAAGCAGTTGAGGTCTTCTGGTTTTCGTATTTAGTCTGTTGACATGTATTACATTGATTTCAAATATTGAACCAAACTTGCAAACCAACCCCCTTTGGTTATATGTCTGACTTCAGCTTGCTAATGCTTTGTTGATGATGTTTACATGAAGGAATACTGGTCTGTAGTTCCCCTTTTTATACTGTTTTTGCCTGTTGCTGGTGCTGGTCTCAGGGTATTTACTAACCACATAAAACGAGCTGAGAAATATTCTCTTCTGTTTTCTGGAAGATATTTTGTAGAGTTGGTGTTACTGGAGTTTTCTTTCTCACACGTTTTTAGTCGTTAATTCAGCTTCTTTCTATGGTCTGTTTTATGAAGATGATGGTGACTCTTGCCTGCACTGGCCATCTGCGGCTGCACTGAGCTGCTCTAGCCTGGAGCTCGGGCCTCTCCCCGGGCGGCCCCCCTTGTTGCGGAGCGCGGGCTCCGGGCCTGGGGGCTCAGGAGCTGCTGCTTTTGAGCTTCGTCACCCAGTGGCATGTGGATGTTCCCGCAGCAGAGATCGAACCCATGGTCCCTGAATCGGCAGGTGAATTCCTATCCCCCGGGCTGCCCGGAAAGTCCTCAGTTTCTTTAGTAGATCAGGCTGTTGTCCATCCTGCTGAGTTTGGGCAGATCGCAGCTGTCAGGGAGTTGATACTTATAGTCTCAGTTCTCAGATTTTGTGTTCATCGGGTTGCCTGTAGGATCCCTCATCATGCTCTTCCACGTCCGTGAGCTCCGGAGTAATGTATCTTCTGATACAGGCCAGTTTTGCCCTCTCTCTCTTTTTCTTTTGTGTTCCTAGAGTTTTTAATCAAGTCTGTTGCTCTTTCCAAAGAACCAGATTCGGGTTTTGTTTTTCTCTAATTGTGTCTTTGTTTACAGTTTCACTGTTCTGCTTTTATTCTCCTTAATTCCTGCCTTCTCGCTTCGGGCTTAATTTGCTCTTTTCCTGGTGTCTTAAGGTAAAGCTTAGGTTGTGCGCTGGAGAGTGTCTTTCTTTTCTACTGTAAGCATTTAATGCTCTGAATTCTCCTCTCAGTCCCACTTCCGCTGCATCCCTCAGCTCTCGACAGTATCCTTCCAGCTTCCTCTGTGTGCTGCTGGTGACTTAGCAGAGTGTGGTTGAGTTTCCCGAGTAGCTGATGTTTTCCAGTCGTCTTCTCATCACTGATTTCTAGCTAACTCTATTCTCGTCCGAGAACATAGAGTATGTGATTCCTGTTCTTTAGCGTGTGTGTGGAGCATTGCTTCATTGCCCAGGATGTGGTCCGTCCTGGTGAACATGAACTCCTTTCATGTGTCTCCTTCTCTAGCTTTCGCCCTGGCCCCGCAGAGTCAGAGCAGCCCCTGTGGGTGGAGGGGCTGGGCTGGGGGCTGTGAGGGGGGCCCTGCCTTGGGGGGGTCCTGCTGGAGACCCTGCTGGGGTCTCACTGCGGAGAGTCAGGGACTGTCAGGGCGCACTGGGTCTCCATGCTGGAGTGGAGAGCTGGAGCATCTCCTGCCTGGGGGAGGCCTCGTGTCTGTCTCCTGGCACCTGTGGACCGGGTGGAGGGCGGATGCATCTCCCTGCAGACAGGAGATGGGGCAGGCGGGACCCACAGAGGAGAGGGTGGGGCCCCAGGTGAACCCTGAGGGCAGGGTCCCTGGGATCCTGCAGCTGGGAGTGGGTCCCTGGGGGCTCGCCGGTTTGTGTCTTTGCCGGCTCTCTGCCCTGCCCGTCCGTGGACCCTCTGCAGGGGGGGGCTTGGTCCGACAGCCTCGGTGGCCTGGCTGGGCCTGGGTGGGGGCCCCGGGAGACACAAGGCCAGTCTGCACGAGTCACCAGGGTGCTGGGGCCGGAGAGCCATGGCCCATGGAGGCCCAGGCTCCGCAGGGTGGGGCGCGGGGGCGCCGGAGCCCGTGGCCGCCGCTGAGCCTGTCTGCACCCTCACAGGTTGTGCAGCCTGACTTTGAAGAAGCTGGTGGTCTTCAAGGAGCTGGAGAAGGAGCTCATCTCCGTGGTGATCGCGGTCAAGATGCAGGTGAGGGTTCCCCCTGGCGCCGCCCTGGGGCCCTGCAGGTGTGCGTGCTGCTGGGGGACAAGAGAGGGCCCTTGCCTGTGCAGACCGCCCCCCCCCCCCCCGACCGCCCCCCCGCACGGTGAAAAGCAGGCCGCTCGGGTCCTAGGACAGGAGAGCACCTGCACAGACCTTTGCTGCCGGGCCAGAGCCCTGCTCCCTCCCCCTGAGCCCTACCCCAGGCCAAATGCGCTGTGCTCCCAGGCCCTGGTGCCCAGCGTCCCTTGAGCCTCAGAGGCGCCCCTTCTGCCTTTGAGCAAGCGCTGTGTCTCGAGGGGCTGGGACCCCAGCCCTCAGTGCCCCCTGCGCCCAGCTGCCCTGGAGGAGGGGTCCTGTTAGCCCTGTGGGGGCCCTGGCCCTCTGGGGGTCTGGGTCCCGCGTCCACTCGCGGGGCGGCTCTCGGCCCTTTGCCAGCCCTGCGGTGGGGGCCCCGCCTGCCCCCCAGCGTGGCTCACGGGTGACCATGGGCAGCTCCTTGAAGGGGGCACGTTCCCGGTGGGGCCTGTCCTCTGAGGACCCCATCCGTCAGCCCCTCAGGGCGGAGTCGGGCCTCACCCCACACCCCAGGCTGCTGGTGCCCCATTTGCAGCCTGCCTGAGCGCTCTGACCCTGAGGGTCTGGGAGGCTTCCCAACGGGACCTCCGGGAGCAGTTCGGGGGCTCGGGGCCGGGCTGCCCTCTGGACCAGAGGTCAGCGTGGAGCCCAGGGCCTGGGGAGAAGAGCCTGTGTCCGAGGAAAGGCCCCTGGCCCCGAGGGGCAGCGGCACTCCCAGCTCACGGGGTGATGCCCACGCAGAAATTGTCCCTCCCAGCTCGCGGGCAGCCCGCTCTGCTTGGGGCCCCCTGGCCCAGGAACCTCTCTGGGTCAGAGCAGGGGGTGGACCCTCCGTGGCCCCCAGTGCCCGCGCCGTTGACCTCTGACACGGCCAACCCCCAGCTGGGGCCCCGTCCCTCCAGCTGCCCTTCCCCAAGGTCCCGCCTGGACCTCGTCCCTACAGAGCATTCGGCCTCTGACGATTCCAGGCCCCCTCGCAGCCACCCCGCCCGTCATGTCAGCTCACCTCGGCTCCCGCTCCACCGGCCTGCCCCCCACGTGGCCTCCTCACCGGCTTGACCTCGGGCCTCCAGTCCACTCCCGGCTCCTCCACCACCCCCAGGCCCTCGGAGCAGATGAGCTGGCCCCCTGACTGCCCGCTGTGGTCGCTGCCGTCCCTGCCCGCATCCTTGCTGGGACCCCGGTTCACCTGGCACAGGCCTGTCCATTCAGGGCCTGACCCAGACAGGCTCAGGGGTGCAGGGAACTTGGGGCTATGGCTGTGATGGGCACAGGGGCAAGGCCAGGGTAGGGGGAGTGCCAGGCCGCGGGGGTATCTGCCCTCTGAACATGAGGGGGTCCGGCGGAGCAGCCATGGGCAGAGAGGCCCCGGACCCCACGTGCGTCCAGAGGGCGCTGTCCTCCCTGCGGGCTCGCCGTGGTGCCCTCACCCCCGCGGCTCCGTCAGCGTCTTCTCCAGGGCCCCCACCCGTTCCCGCCCTCACCCGTCTCTGCACCCCTCATCCCGGTTGCACGTTGGGGAGGCCCCATCTGCTGCGGGGTGACCTCTGCTGGCCCGCCTGGCCCCGTGAGCTTGGCTCCTTGCGGTGCTCCCCGGACGCAGGGCTGAGTTGGCCCTGCTGTGTCTGCATCCTGCGCCCAGCGGAGCCAGTTCCGAGGCTGTCTGTGTTGGGACAGCTGTTTTTAAGATGATGCTATGGTGAACATCTTTAATCCATTTGGAACTTCTTGTGGGCCAAGGTTTGAGGTCGGGACTGGGTGTTCTCTGCGGACCATCTGTCCACGTATCATGGCCATTTAGTGAGTAACTTTTCCTGTCAGGGGCCTCCCTTGTGGCTCAGCTGGTAAAGAATCCGCCTGCAATGCGGGAGACCTGGGTTCAATCCCTGGTCGGGAAGATCCCGTGGAGAAGGAATAGGCTACCCATGCCAGTATTCTGGCCTGGAGAATCCCATGAACTGTACAGTTGCAAAGAGTTGGACACGACGACTCAGTCGTGACCACTTTCCCCTTCACTTTTCCTGCCAGCCCTGGCTCCTTAGTGGGCTGCGCACTGGGTCTGTCTTTACTTCCGTCCCCGTGTTCTCCGGGTCTGGTTTGGGGCTGGTGCTGCCCTCCCCGTCCTGCGGCCGTGCTGCCGGGCTTCAGTCACTGACCGCCTCATCCATTCTGCTGTGGGCAGGGTGGGGGGGGACACCCGTCATCGTCCTGCCTTTCCGGGGACACATGGCCTCTCGCATGTCTGCTCATCCACCCTCATCTTCGTCCCGTGAGTGCAGGGAACTTGGCCGTGACCCATCTGAGTCTCCGTTCTCAGGCAGCCTCTAGAGGAGGTTGTCCCGTTGCTCAGTCGTGTCCATCTCTTTGTGACCCGATGGGCTGCAGCACACCCGGCTTCCCTCTCCCTCACTATCTTCCAGAGCTCGCTCAAACTCACATCCATTGAGCTGGTGATGCCATCCAACCATCCCATCCTCTGGCGTCCGCTCCTCCCGCCTTCAGTGTTTCCCAGCATCAGGGTCTTTTCTAATGAGTCAGCTCTTCGCATCAGGTGGCCAAAGTATTGGTGCTTCAGCCTCAGCATCAGTCCTTCCCGTGAACACCCAGGACTGATCTTCAGGATGGACTGGTTGGAGCTCCTTGCAGTCCAAGGGACTCTCCAGAGCCTTCTCCAGCACCACGGTTGGAAGCAGGTCAAAGGACGCGGGCTGTCTTGAGGCTCCGGATGGCCCCGCGCCGCGGCGCCTTTGGGAACCGCAGGCCCAGGCCTGCCGCCGCTCCCCGGCTGGCAGTCGGAAGGGAACTGCCGCCCGGTGTGTGCCGTCCCTCTGCCCGCCGCTGAGTCCGCCGCGTGTTCTCTGCCAGGGCTCCAAGCGCATCCTGCGCTCCCACGAGATCGTGCTGCCCCCTAGCGGACAAGTGGAGACCGACCTGGCGCTGACCTTCTCCCTGCAGGTGGGCCCCGCCCCGCGCGCGCACGGACGGCCCCTCTCCCACGGGGCGGGCTCTCCAGGGTTAGAAACGTGCCCGGGGTGTTAGGTCGAGTCTTTCCTCACCTCCCCACGATGAAGAGAGGGTGGTGAGGCCAAAACTCAGGCGCTCGGGTTCGGTCGTCTCATCCGTGTTTAGAAGAGATGCGGGTTGGGGAGGGGCAGAGAGCAACTCGACATTTCAGACAAAAGGAGACGAAGTGGGGCGGGGCCGCGGAAAGCCAGTGCTGTAAGTGAAAAGCCCTCGGGTGTTCTGGGCTGCACTGCTGGTGGGCTTCAGACCCGGACCACCCCACCGCGTGTGAAACTGGGGGCTCCCGGGGGAGTGGGCAGACCAGCACCCCCAGGCTCCTCCTCCCCCCACTTCTCTTTGCATAATTAAGACCCAAGTTGTTTCATCCAGCCCATGCAGTTCTGGCTGAGCACACCTGCTGTGTTAGCGTCAGTGCCTCCAAACCCCAGAAACCCCTGTTGCTGTGAGCGCGTAAGATGGGGCTGTGCTGCGGCCAGTCTGCAAGACCCCTGCCAGTTTCCCCCCAGACCACCTGTGAGACCCCTGCCAGTGTCCCCTCCCGCCCCCGCCCCTCAGGCCGCCTCACTGCCCGAGCCCACAGCGGCTTCTGGGTTTTGTGTTGACTTCCTTTGGAGGGGGGTAGTGAGGAGACTCAGGTTCTATTGTTTTATTTATTTATTTGGCCATGCTGAGTGGCTTCTGGGATCTCAGCTCCCCAACCAGGGACTGAACACAGGCCCCTGGCAGTGAGAGCCAGAATCCCAGCTGCCGGACCACCGGGGAGTGCCCCAGGAATCGGGTCTGCTGAGTGTAATTTCCAAAGCGTGCAGTTCACTGTTTTCAAGTCTGTGGCTCCTTGGGCGTGGACACAGGTGCACAGGTGTGTCGCCCCCACCGCTGCCCGCTTTTAAAGTAGGTTTTTAGTCGTGACCCTCAAAAGGTGCACGTTTGCTCTGAGTGCGCCAGCGTGGACAGCCACCGCAGGCCCGGGAGCGGGCGTGGCTGCCTGGACCCAGGGTGCTGGGTGGACACGGCGCCCTGGACCACCAGGCAGGTGCCCCGCTGAGCAGGTGCCCCACCAGGCACAGGCCCCTCCCAACGGCCTGACCGCACGGCACACGTCTGCCACCAGTGGCCGTTCCTGGTGACTGAGGCCTGCGGTGACCAGTGGGCAGGGAGCCCCCAGGCTCAGGCGTGTGATCCGTGGATGTCGAGGGGCGTGGCCATCTGTGTCACTGTAGCCCCCCTCCTCCGCAGTACCCCCACTTCCTGAAAAGAGAAGGCAACAAGCTTCAGATCATGCTGCAGCGAAGAAAGAGGTACAAAAACCGAACCATCCTGGGCTACAAGACGCTGGCCGCTGGCTCCATCAATATGGCCGAGGTGAGGGTGGCGGCCAGATGGTCTCCTGTGCCTCCTGGTGGGCGGGGTGGGGGGGCGTCCCTGCAGGCACCCAGCCCTCACTGCCCGCCTGAACCTCCTGCCCAGTGGGAAGCAGGCTGCCCGGATGGGTGGTGGGCCAGGGCGCTGCCAGCCCCTTGTTAACACGGCTTTTTTAGTGATGGTGATAGGAGGAGGTACTGCTTTTCTCAAAAGCCTCATTTTCTTACTTGACGAAAGAGTTGGCCGCTCCAGCTGAGTCCCCCAAATTAGAAAAGAATCTGGTCCCTAAAACTCCAGCATCTAGTTGTATTTGATCAGATGACCCCAAACACAGCTTCTAAAACGTGGAGGCATTTGTTTGCTGGCTTGTCCTGATGAGGCCCATACAGGTGAATTGCTTGGGCACCTGGGATCCTAGTGGAGCACAGGCGGAGTTGGGGGGCTCTGCTGCTCAGAGAGAGGTCTGCTTGATTCTCTCGTGATCAGAGCAGCCCCAGGGCTTCCCCGTCCTATTGGGCGATACCCAGGGGGTGTCCGCTCTGTGGCACCAGGGCCCCGGGCCCACTTGGGGGGCCCGTCCTCCTTGGCCCGCCAGGGCCTGGTCCCTGGCGTTGCATCCTGAGGCTCAGGCCCTGTCTGGGCTGGCCCCTGGGGCTTCACACACTGCCGACTGCCATGGCGCTCCTCCTCGACGGCCTGCAACGCTCAGGGGCTGGGCCTGGCGCTGACCTCCCCGCTTGATGTAGCAGGCCCCCTCGCGGCCCAGACACTGGCTCCATGTCCTCTTGTCCTCCTGCCCCTGTGCGTCCCCTGCCCCCCCATGCTTGCCTGGCTGACCGTGGCCCCTCTGGTCACTGCCGAGAGGAAGGCCCAGCAGACCCCCGTGTGTGCCCCCCAGTGTGGGCCAGCAGGGTCTTCAGAGCCGCACCCCCGCAGGTGTTGCAGCAGCCGGCGGAGGGCGGACAGGTGCTGAGCCTCTGCAGCAACATCAAGGAGGCCACGGTCAAGGTGGCCGAGATCTGGATCTTCTCGCTGTCCAGCCAGCCCATTGACCATGAGGACAGTGCCATGCAGGGCGGCCCCAAGGCCAAGTCCACTGGTGAGTGCCGCCTCGGGCCACCCCTCTGCCGCGGACGCCGCCTCCCGGCTGTGCGCCTGCGGGCGTGAGGAGCTGGGGAGGGGTCACAAGGGTCTGCGGGCGGCCCTCTGGGTGGTGGGCGTCCCAGCCCCGCCTGCACACAGGGACCCAGCCACTGAGCGAGGCACGGGAAGCCATGGCGCCTTTGCGGGTCTGGCACCGTCCTGGGCTGTCCCTTCCAGCACAGCTGGGCACTGTCTCCCCTGAGGAGGGGGCGGGCAGACAGGGGCCAGTCCAGCCAGAGATCCAGGACCCTGTGGTGGGCAGGAAGGGCCAGACCACGCGGGGGGCACGTGGGGGTGAGCCCTGTGAGGGGCAGGAAGACGACCGGGGAGGACACGTGGGGGGCATGTCCACGCGGCCCCTGCACAGAGGGCCGGACACCAGGGGTCGGAGTCTCAGGATGCCCCCCCCGTGTGCTCACTCCGCAGAGAACTACTCGGAGGAGGAGTACGAGAGCTTCTCCTCTGAGCAGGAGGCCAGTGACGATGCCGTGCAGGGGCAGGTAGGGCTGAGGGGTGATGGGGGGAGCAGGGGGCAGCTGGGGGCCGAGAGTGTAACAGGGGCAGGTGGGGGGTCAAGGGGGAGTAACCAGTGGGTGCTCCAGGCAGGAGGGGGTCGGGGCTGGGTAAATGGGGCCACTGGAGCCACGTGGGGCCCCTGAAGGGACATGGGGACCCCCCAGAGCCACCAGCACAGGGTATCCTGGAGCCTGGGCGCCGCGAGCATGCGCTCTGATGCCCAGAGTCCACGTGCGGAGGGTCCCTGGGCCCCGCATGGGGCTCAGGCGTGGCGTGTCTCTGCAGGATTTGGACGAGGATGACTTTGATGTGGGGAAGCCCAAGAAGCAGCGGCGATCGATAGTAAGAACGCCGTCCATGACCAGGGTCGGTGGAGACTGGTTTTACTAACCTGGGGAAGCGGGGACGGGGGTCTGGGGCGGGCAGGGTGTGGGGCGGCCCGTCCGATCACATGCTGCCCTGGAAGCCTGGCTCTGTGGCTTTTCCTGAGGTCCAGCCTCTTCCCTGCAAATGGCGTGAAGGTGAGTGGCCCTACGCCACAGCCTCGCCTTGGGAGGAGGGCCCCCATGGTATCAGTGAGCCAACCCCAGGCTGCGGGCCATAGGCCCGGAGGCAGCGGGCAAGGCCAGTCCCTGAGCAGAGCCCAGCCGGCCGCCTGCCGCTTGGCCCAGACACGCCCAGTGTGAGGCCGGCCCCTGTATGCTCTGGACAGGCGGGCCCAGGGCTCGGAAGGGCTGCTGGCCCCTCCTCCAGGAGGGAGATCTAGGTGGAGCTTCCACCCCGGTGCCCAGCTGCCCTGTGTACCGGGCCGCAGCCCCAGGCCAGGCCAGCCTAGAGGGTGGCCCAGGAAGCCTCAGAGCTGACCCCTTGCCCCAGAGCCCACCACCCCCGGCCAGGCCCGGAGGCCATGGGCTGGTTCCCGAACACTGAGTGAGCCAGCTGTCTGGACCACAGTGCGTCCAGAAGTGCTGGGACAGCATCCGTGTGAACCTTGGGCCCAGGGCCCGACGCCCAGCTTCTGTGGAGAGCCAGGGCTGAGCCCTGAGGCCACGGCTGCGCTGGGAGCAGACAGACCCTGGCCGCCACTGCAGTCCATGGAGGCAGGGCGGGGTCTCATGCATGGAGGCTTCTGGAAGAGCCGTAGACTCCCCTCCGCTCCCGCGTTTGGCCCCCGACCGCCAGCCCGTCTGTGGGCCGTTTCCAAGTCTAGGCACAAGTGTGGTTTCACGCTTTGAAAATGCCTGCCGCTGCTGAAGTGCAGGTGGCTGGAGGTCACGAGTCTCGGCTGTCTGAGCCGCCCCACCCGCTGCTGCGCCGCCGTCGCTGAGGAGCAGCCCCGTGCACTCTGACTGCGCCCCGCTTGTCTTGCAGCAGCAAAACTTCAAGCAGAAAGTGGTGGCCCTGCTGCGGAGGTTTAAAGTCTCCGATGAGGTGAGGGGGCGGCCCCTGGCAGCGGGGGCCCCGGTGGGAGGAGGGCCTGGAGCTGGGCTCCAGGCGGGTCTCCAGCAGCGCTGTCTTCATCCAGGAGTGTGGATGGTGGGGCCCACCCCCAGGGCTGCTCGGGGGGTGGCAGAGGCCCAGGCAGTGTCCACCGAGCTTCCTGAACGACAGATCGCTGGACAGACCTGGAAGAAAGCGGGATGTTGTCTTTCGGGGGGTGTGACCACGGGCTTTTGTGTTTTTTTAAGTCGGCTTTATCTTTTAGGGCAGTTTTAGGTTCACAGCAAAACCGAGCAGAGTTTCCGTGTACCCTGTCACCACACACATGGCCTCCCCAACTATCAAACCGTGCGCTGTAAAATTTCTTCTTTTTGCTTTCTTTCAATCTACAAATGATGAGTTTGTAGAACTTTGATAACCAGAAGAGAAATGCCTGGTTTTTCTTAAATGTGATCAGAGGACTGTTTGTCCCCAGGCTCTGGACCCGCCCAGGGCGTGTGGCATGTAAGTGTCTGAGCCCCAAGGCCTTGTCACCACGTGGGTCCCAGCAGTGAGCGGTTGCTGCTGAGCTGTGAATGATGCCGGGATTCTTGGCCTCCGGAGGACAGGAATTCAATGCAGGGACAGTGTCGAGGCTTGATCGCTCAGAGCTTTTGTGTGATAAAGATTTATTAAAGTATGAAAGAGAGAGAGACAGCTCTGGCACAGACATCAGAAGGGGCAGAAAGAGGGCCCCCGTGCTGCTGCTGCCGCTGCTGCTAAGTCGCTTCGGTCGTGTCCGACTGTGCGCCCCCATAGACGGCAGCCCACCAGGCTCCCCGGTCCCTGGGAATCTCCAGGCAACAACACTGGAGTGGGGTGCCATTGCCTTCTCCGGCCCCCCTGCTAGTCTTTAGGAATAAGTTACATGCCTATCAGGAGGCTGTTAATTGGAGAAATAAAATCTCTCAAAACTCAGAGACTGTCACCAGGCCGCTCACCCGCGACATGCATTCTGAGATGACCTTGGCGCAAGGTGACTCATCCCAGGCTGCAAAATGACTGACGTGAATCTTGAAGAAAAGCAGGTTTCCAAGCAAATATGTGCTCTGGTTAAC
This sequence comes from Hydropotes inermis, assembly GCA_020226075.1. Taxonomy (NCBI): domain Eukaryota; kingdom Metazoa; phylum Chordata; class Mammalia; order Artiodactyla; family Cervidae; genus Hydropotes; species Hydropotes inermis. The sequence continues at coordinate 65,239,594 of CM035284.1, forward strand.
AGAGCTTAAGAGAACATTTGCGTGGGTAAAACATGCTAGTTTGTCAAGACTGTTCTGAGTCTTAGGTGGAACCGGCTTGAAGAAAGACAGAACCCAGAGTAAATACATAGCTCGTTAACACAGCTTAAGGAAACTTTCCATGTTAGGTTAGCGCATCAGTTCGCTCAAGGTTTGAGAAAAGTTCAGGTGGAACCAGCTGTCATGGCAACACAGAATTCTAAAAGAAACCTTTCAGATCTGTATAGAGGACGGAAAAACCTGACGCTGTAGTTTGTTTCCGCCTGCCGCTTAAGAGAGAGAGAGAAAATGTCTGACGCCTGCAGCCTGTTTCCCCCGTGTGGAGACCCCTAGCCTTCCCGCCTGTCACCCTCCCAACGGCACGTGTGAGCACGCGCGTGTGATTGTGCGCGTGCTGCCCGGAAGCGGCGGCCACGTGTCCGCACGCAAGGCAGGTGCCGTCCCCTTGTGCGGCTCCCCACGTGAGCCGCTCAGAGCCAGGCCACTCAGCCGTGGTCCCCCCCGCACTGGCCTGCAGGTTCAGGCGGTTCCTCAGCAGACCCCCAGCTAGCCTTTTGCAGAGACTAACCACCTAGTGCTGAAGCTCGCACTTAAACGCAAGGGACCCGGAATCAGCGAGGCAGTCGCTGAGGAAGAGCAGACTTGGAGGACTCAGACTGTCTTCAGAACTTAGCAAAGGCCGCCGTCCTCAGCAGGTCAATGGAGTGAGGTCAAGTCATTCTGTTCACGGTCAGCTGATTTCCAAGCAGACCATTCAGTGGGGGGGAAAGAGCCTTCTCAGCACCTAGTGCTGGAACAGTGGGGTGTCTGGGCACAGAAGAGTCCCCCCTTCACAGTGCACACAAAAATTAACTCCAGGTGAGTCAAAGACCTAGCTGTGTGGGCTAAAACTTATAGAGCTCTTAGAAGGAAACAGGAGTGCTGTGGGCTTGGATCAGGCAGTGGTTTTTCAGATATGACACCAAAACCATGAGCAAACAAAGATGAAACAGGTAAGCTGGACTCCATCAAAATTTAAAGCACTGTGCTCCAAACAGTACCATCAAGAAGGTGAAACAACAGCTCACAGGACAAAATATTTTGCAAATAATATATATATCTGGTAAGAGACCTGTAATCCAGAGCATATAAAGAACACTTACGACTCAGAACAACACAATAAAAAAACTGTCCACTTTAAAAGTGGGCAGAGGATCTGACGAGATACTCCTCCAAAGAAGAAATACAGACAAGTCAGCAAGCACATGAAGAGATGCTTGGCATCGCTAGTCATCGGAGAGTGCAGATCAGTAGACGCCTCTTGGTAGCCGCTGGGCTGCCCGTCCCCAGGAACATGGAAGATATGTGTTGATGGGGACGTGTGACCATCGGAGCCCTCACGTGCTGGAGGGGACACCCGTAGTGGCACCACTTTGGAAAAGAGGCTGAACGGGTTAGACACCCTTGCCAGGCACGCAGCGGTGCCCCGTGTTTCCCCGTGAGGGGGAGACACGTCCACAGAGGCCGATGGCGTTACGGGAGCTTCCCTGTAGCCACAGATCCTGGGAGCACGCTGTGACCCATTGTGAAGACCCACTAGCAAGGAGGAGCCAGCTGTGGGCACGCCTGCGTGGGCGCGCGCATGCACACGCACACACACACTGACACATGCTGTTGTGCTCATGGGAGACTGCATGCCAAGTGACTCCAGGGCGTGCGTCCTCCTGGGAAGGCCCAGTGCACGGGCCTGGGGGACTGTCGGGGCTGGGGCGCCCGGGGAGGGCAGCCTCTTGCGTCCGGATCCTGGTGGTGCCGCAGCACAGCTTCTGTTGTCGCAGCGCTGCCGGATGCTCTAAAGGCTGTGCTGGCGGTGCAGGCCTCCCAGGCTGGGGAGGAGAGCTGAGCCAAGCGCCCGCGTGACCGGAGGCCTCGGCGGGACGCCCAGGGCCCGCAGGGACCGGCTGGAGGAAGGGTGCCGGGTGGCCGAGCAGTCTCCTCCCGTCTGTCCCGCAGCCTCACACCTCTGGCCTCACGTAGGTCCTGGACTCGGAGCAGGACCCCGCAGAGCACGTCCCCGAGGTCGAGGAAGACCTGGACCTCCTGTACGACACGCTGGACGTGGAGAACCCCAGCGACAGCGGCCCTGACATGGAGGACGACGACAGCGTCCTCAGCACCCCCAAGCCGAAGCTCAGGTGGGTGCGGCCGGCATCCCGGACGTGGGCACGGCCGCCTGCCTTCGGAGCCGGCAGTTGCGAGCCGCCAGGAGGCCCGTTGGGTGGTCGTCGGGGCCGGAAGGCAAGGCAGTGTGCGGGGCAGCAGGCCGTCTCGGGTGTGGGCTCTGGGCAGGGGGTGGACAGGAGGCACAGACCCCGAGGGGGCCCTGGCTCTGCGGGCCTTCAGGCTGGGGCGTGGCGAAGGGAGAGTCCAGTCTGCAGTCAGCTGGGGTCAGCCCTGCAGGAGGCCGTGTCCGGGAAGGAGGGGCGGGTGGGAGGTGGACCCGGGCGGGACCAGTGCGTGCCCCGGGGCTGTCCATCCCGCGGGGAGCCAGGGGGCGCTGGAGGAGGTGGGGGGCTGCGGCCTGGCCTGGGGCTGGGGGAGCGTGCAGGTCTGAGTCCAGGAGCCCAAGTCAGAGGCAGGAAGGTCTGTGCCTGGCTGATCTTTAGATGTTCGACAAGCAGAAATCAGAGCCCGGGGAGCACCCAGGAGGGGGCGTGTTGTCACCTGCCCCCCGCAGCCTCGCAGACCTCTCACGGCAGGACCCCCCCACGGCAGACCCCCCCATGGCGGGACCCCCCTCAGGGCGGGACCCCCCCATGGAAGACCCCCCTCATGGCGGGACCGTGCCCCTCAGAGTGGGACCCCCCACGGCAGAACCCCCCATGGCGGGACCCCCTCTCAGAGCGGGACCCCCCACGGCAGACCCCCCATGGCGGGACCCCCCTCAGGACGCGGCCCCCCGCGGCCCCCCCCACGGTGTGTGACCCCCGCCCCCAGAGCAGATGCCCCTCACAGCAGATTGGCCCCCCATGGCAGCACCGCGCCGCCAGCGAGTGACGGCCCCCAGTCTTCTCCCTCTGGAGGGGTGGCTGCTGGCTCGGGTCAGAGGTCCTGCTTCCCTTTTGCCTACGACCCCTCCACTTTCAAGGCCAGCACGGTGGGCCCCCAACCCCTCTCTGCCTTCAGTGGGGGCAGGTCTCTGCTTCTGTCAGCCGATGCCTGTCTGACCCACGCTGTCCCCACTGGAAGCCGTGCCTCAGGGCGAGCCCCCTGCCCCCCGGCCCAGTCCTGGGTGGAGGTATGGCATCTCGGGCCTCATCCTGCCATCACGCACTGCGGTCCGGCCTCAGGGTTCCACGCCTGTGTGGCTTCATCACCAGACGCTGCAGGGATCCCGCCCCTCGTTAACTTGAGCTTCAGTTCCTGCAGTCTGGCCCAGGGGGCTCAGGTCCCCCACCCATCAGTCCTCCAGGTGTCGGGTGCCCCGGGCCAGCCCCCAGGGGTGGGGGCTTCGGGGCGCAGGTCTGTTGAGCGGCTCTCAGGCCCGAGGTGTCCTTGCCTGTGCTGTGGCCCTCGAGGGTGGGGCCTGCTCTGGGCTTGACCCTGCCGGGCCCCGTGGGGGGTGTGCCAGAGGACAACGCGTTCTCTGTCTCCACCTCCCAGGCCGTACTTCGAAGGCCTGTCCCACTCCAGCTCGCAGACAGAGATCGGGAGCATCCACAGCGCCCGCAGCCAGAGGGAGCCTCCCAGCCCGGTGAGCACCCCCGCTGGGGTACTCAGGCGGGCGGTGGGCACCCTGATCCTCCCATCTGAGTCACTGGAGGCTCTGAGAAGCCCAGGGCTCAGTGCCTCCTGGTTTCCAGTGTGGTCTGAGTACCCTGCACAGTGACTGTCGTGGGGTGGCCCTGAGCCCATGGTCCAGGAAACGTTCACTGGCCAGGCTCCCCAGGCTGCCTCCCAGCCCAGAAGCCCATGCCCAGAGGTGAGCCAGCCTGGGCACCATTGCCGGACACCTCCTGATTCCCTCCCGTCTCATCCACACAGGCTGACGTGCCCGAGAAGACGCGGGTCCTCGGAGGCAAGCAGCCCAGTGACAGCGTGTCCGATTCAGTGGCCCATGTAAGGAGGTGTGGGGCCACCTTCACAGGGCCCTTCATATGTTGCCTTTCGGGGTCAGACCCGTGACCAGGAGGTCCTCTTGTTCCTACCATCCAGAACCTGTGCACAGAAACACAGTGAGGGTCCCCTGGACTCTCCCCACCCCAGGGGGGGCAGTCAGGGCCTCTGGATTCACCCCACCCCAGGGGGACAGTCAGGATCCCCCTGGACTCACCCCACCTCCAGGGGATGGTCAGGGCCCCCTGGACTCTCCCCACCCCAGGTTGGGCAGCCAGGGCCCCTGGATTCACCCCACCCCACGCGGGGCAGTCAGGGTCCCCCTGGACTCACCCTGCCCCAGGGGATGGTCAGGGCCCCTGGATTCACTCTAACCCCAAGGGGCAGTCAGGGTCCCCCTGGACTCACCCTGCCCCAGGGGATGGTCAGGGCCCCTGGACTCACCCCACCCCACGCGGGGCAGTCAGGGTCCCCCTGGATTCACCCTGCCCCAGGGGATGGTCAGGGTCCCCCTGGATTCACTCTAACCCCAAGGGGCAGTCAGGGTCCCCCTGGATTCACTCTAACCCCAAGGGGCAGTCAGGGTCCCCCTGGA
>CM035284.1:65261047-65284989 GCA_020226075.1 Hydropotes inermis
AAAAAAAAAAAAAAAAAAAAAAAAAAAAAAAAAAAAAAAAGGAAATGCTTGTTTGGCTGGGATGTCATGTTACCTAGTCTGAGCTCGGAGCACGCTTGGGAGAGCCCACTTGTGTGTGTGGAGTGGCTTTTCAAATTCTGAGAAGTGATTTCTCAGCCCTTTCTGCTTCATCTCAGAATTTTTATAGAAGATGTTCTGCGACTGAGTGGTTGAGAACACGGAGGTCTCGAGTTCTCTCTTTTCCGTGGGCTTGGGTCTGACCACAGTGGCCCAGAGCCAGCCTTTCTCTGTTGATTTTCTGGCTTAAGTGGAGGGTGTTTCAGACCCCGTCTGCAGACCCCTCCCAGGCAGACAGGCTGTGGACACCAGCCCCCCTGAGGCGGTTGGGTAGAGGCTCTCCGGCCATGGGGAGGGGGTGGGGGCAGGCGGCAGGAAGGCCAGGAGGGGAGCTGGGGGTCCCAGACCTCCTCCCGCAGGGCCGATGAGAACCAGCGAGTGTCTCCCGGGAGCCTGGGGGTCCCCATGGGTGTCAGCACCCCCCAGCCTTGTTCTCAGCTGCAGCCTGGAGAGGGGGGCAGGCAGGTCAGGCGGTCTTGTCCCCACAGTCCTCATCGACGGCGTGGAGTGGAACGACGTCAAGTTCTTCCAGCTGGCGGCCCAGTGGTCCTCCCACGTCAAGCACTTCCCCATCTGCATCTTCGGACACTCCAAGTCCACCTTCTAGCCCCGCCTGCCGGGGGGCAGTGCCAGTTCCCGCCCTGCAGCGCCACGGCGGCCGCGGCCGGGAGGCCCGACTGCTTTTCTGTTCACACTTCAGTTTACCAGAGACAGACCCTTAAAACCCCAGAGAAACAGTCTTAAGTATGAACGCACTCACAACCTGGAGACTAACGGGGCGGCCCCACTGGGAGCCCGTAACTGCTCTGCTTATTAACCAGAATGTCCCGGCGGGGGTGGGAGGGCAGGCGGGATCACGGAAGGTGTGTTTTGGCCTCAGGACTCACCCCCACCCCGTCCCCCCAACAAGAAGGGTTCTTGCCTTTGTGTCCTGTCCTTTCTGAAAGCCAGGACTACTCTGCTTCCTCAGGGAGCGGGGGTCCTGCGGGTGGCCCCGTGGACCGCAGGCTGTCTGTGCCCAGGCAGCCAGCTGGGGGGCCAGGGGCCAGGGGCCAGCCTTCTGTCAGGGACATCCTGAGCGGAACACAGAGGCCAGTCAGCCCTGCTCTGGCCCCCCGCCACCAGCCGAGAGGGCCCCAGCCCCACTCTGGATCCCAATTAACTCCTGCGGCCGGCGGCAGTGGAGGTTTTAATAGTAGCGGATATTTTTAATGCTTTTAAATACATGTTATAATGTAGCTGCCAAACAGACGTTGCTCTTCTGAAGTCCCAGCAGCCCCTGAGGACTGAGGCAGAGCCAGCCAGGCTGCCCCGGTCCCAGCCCCGCTCCCTGCACCCTGCGCTGCCCCGAGGCACTGCTTTGCTTCTCTGAGTCGTCCTGCCCCGAACACAGTTGCCTCCTCAGCCCCACCACCTGCCCCCGCCCCGGTCCTGCTTGCTGACTAGGGGTGTCTGTCACCTGTACCACTAATGTGGCCAGTAAGGCTCAGGCAAGTGGCCAAATGGTAGGGGCCCGAGCCCCGTTGGAGCCATGGGTGCAGCCTGCTGCGCCCCGCTTGTCTGGGCTAGGCTCCTCAGCGCAAGGGATTTGGGGTCTGGGTCCCCAGGGAGGGGGGCACCCTGCCCTCCCCCTCCCCGTGCAGCAGGCAGTGGGTGTCCTGACCTGAGGCCAGGGTCCCTCCCAGACCTCCTGCTCTGCCCCAGCCATGCCCTGCAGGACTCCACAGGAAGAGCCCACCCATTCTGCCTGGCTGCTGGCTGCAGGCCTGGGTGGCCCACCGAGGGTCTCCAAGTCCAGTTTTCTAGGGCTGAGAACCACACAGGCTGCGCTCAGAAAAACAGTGCCAAACGCCAGACAGGCTGCAGGTCTTGCCCACTCTATTGGAGGATAGGACTCCAACAGCCCGTGGCATGGAAGGGTCCCACTCAGGGCTGGAAGATGGTCTATTTTTCTTATCTGTGACCTACCTGCTTACCTCTTCCCCCAGATGGCTGTTCAGGGTCCGAGTGGCCATGGCCAAGAGCCTTGGACCTACCAGGCGGACAGATCTGAGCATGCCCTTGGACCAGGGTCCTTGGACGGGAAGGATCTGGGTGAGGGTGTAGGCCACTGAGCCGAGGACCCCTTGGGCAGCTTGTGCAGTGTCCATCTGTGGCTGCGTCCAGCAGCTGCCTGGGACCCGTGAGTTTCCCCACCCTCGTTCCCACCACTGGCTTCAGGGCCTTGGGTACTGCTCCTTGCATTTCCTTTTCAGAGGTCACACTCAGGGGAGGTGTGGCTGACATGACTTAGCTTTCCAGCTGCAGAGCTAGTTTTAGGGGAAGGGGCCAAAAGGGGCTGCCCCGTCCCACCCAGCTGTGAGCTGTCCTCATGCCCACGAGAAGACACGCAGCACCTCCACCCTGGGCCAGCCACCCTGTTCCTGGGCCCTGGAGGTCACACAGACAGCCCCAACCACCATGACTCACTCAGAGACCCGGGCTCTGCTCACACCAGTGCCTCGGTTTCCCCATCATCTGATTGGGGACAGTCAACACTTCCCCCGCCTACCTCATGGAGCTGTTTTGAGGACACAGATAAAAGCACTTTGTCCCTCGAAGGAAGATGACTCCGAAGCCAAAGCAGCCTGTGACAGAAGTGCAGCCGTGAGCACAAGGAGGGCAGTGTGGGGGCAGCTTGTGAAGAACACAGGGCCAGACCATGACCCCAAGGACAGGAGCAGCCCTTGCAGAGCAGGGGTTCCCAGCCCACTGGGTGACCAGAGGTCACTGGGACTCAAAGGCTAAGCCACTTGTCATATTAAGGCAAGGCCAGGCTCATGGGCCTGTGGCACATAATGGGCAGGCTCCCCCTCACTCAGGCCAGATGGGAGGTCAGCTCCAGCCCTGTATCCAGGTCACTGCTTTCTCCCTCCTTGTGTCAAGTCCCCAGGGTCACCGTCTCCTCAGGGCACGCAGGCCAGTGTCCCGAGTGTCATGGCCGCAGCTCAGGGAGGAGAGGGGCGGCAGGGTTAGAGCAGCCAGGGTTGGCTGTGCTGCGCTGTCCTCACTGGCAGATACCGAGACCTGCCTGGCCTCCGGCCCAGGACGCGTTCCTCATGACAGGGCTGCGCCGCTTGCTCCCAAAGGCCAGTTGCCTGACCCCTATACGTGTCCCCTGATCCCCTTCTAGAGACCCCTCCTAGCCTGCGGCAGAGAGGAAGCTGAGTTCCTGGCAGGGGCCTGAGGGGCTGGGCTTGGGGGCCCTTTCCCTGGGGTCTGACCCTGCAGGCCAAGGGGTGCCACTGTGCGTTCCTGCAGACCCCGTCCAGTTCTTTGTGTGTTGTTTGGTTTCTAGGATGTACGTGTTGCTTCCTTTTTTTTTAATGGAAAACAGGACTAATGTAAATAGCGTTTTTGGGAAACAGATTCTAATCTGTCACGTATGTGACCACGTGGACTATTTTAAGGTGCTGATGCGACACTAATAAACCCGGGGAGCACTCCCAGGCCCTCCCTCGCCTGCTGTGTGATTCCTCTCGAGCAACCTCGCCCCTCCATCCGTCCACGCGCGGGCACCGCGGGCGGACCTTCCGAGGCCCCCACACGCCGCGGGGACCCGGGGGGTCGGGGCGCGGACAGCTGGGGGCATCTCCGAGGCGTGCCCCCCCGGGCAACGCGCGGCCGGGACTCCTCGCAGTCGCGAGATGAATCTCCGGGTCATGGACGCCGGGGCGAGTCAGCATCCGTGTGCGCAGCGGAAGCCCAAGCGGCCCCTGACGACTGAGGCCAGGGCGCAGGCGCGCCACGAGCCGGAAGCGGAAGCGGCCGGGCGGAAGCTGTCGAGCGGAAGTTTTCCTAGGCTCGGCTCCGCCTTCTAGGGCGTTCTGTGGGCCCCGCCCTCTGACCCGCCCGCCACAATGGGCCGGGCCGCCCCGCCCCAGTGTGCCCGCCCGCTGCTCTCTTCTCCCCCGCGCACCCCTGCAGTACCCGGGGCGCCCACCCACCCCCGCCCCTCCCCACAGTTTGTGTACCCCACTTCTCCCCGTCTTCCTGCCCCCGGTGTGTCCCGCGCCTCCCCGACGGCCGCTGCACCCCATGACTCCCTCCGCTTGACCCCTGTCCTGTCCCCTGACCCCTGCACTGCCACCCCTCCGCGGAGGGGAGACGGGCGGGCTGCCGTCTGCTGAGGCTCCTTCACACGTGGTCGTGCAGGTGAAGGGCACGGATCCTGGGCCCTGGGGTGGGGCCGGGCGTCGAGGTGAGGTCACAGGGGTCGGGAAGAACCAGGCGGGGAGAACTGCGGGAGGCCCCTTCTTTTTCCCCTGGTCGTCCTGCCCGCAGGCAGAGTCCCGAGAAGCTGCGCATCCGAGGAGCTGGAGCCACGGTGGAGAGGGGGCGTTCCTGGGGGAGTCTGAGGGGGGCAGGGCGCTGGCTGCAGCTACCCTGGCCTGGGGTGACCATGTGGAGAAAAATGGATGCAGGAGCAGGGGGACCCAGGGCACCCAAGGGGATGGACCCTTTCGGGGCTCAGCGGCTGAGGCCCACGCAGCATTGTCTGGTCAATGGCTGGAAGCTGAGCCCAGCAGACCCTGCTGTGACCTTCCTCTGCCTGAGGGGCCCAGGTAGCTGTGGGGGCTTCACCCCACAGGTGCCGGCCAGCTGCCCAGGGGGCTGCAGATGCACAGCAGGGAGTGTTCGCTTAAGGCTCTCCTGAGGGAGAGAGTTGCAGCCTTCCAGGAGCAGAGGCAGCCCTCGGGGCCACCAAGCCCAGCGATGGCCTGCGGCTGGCCAGGTGCCCAGAGCAGCAGCCAGCAGGAGCCGCAGACTCAGGACTGGGTAAACTAGAGGGGGCTCCTCTCTGGAAACCCGGGTCTTGGCAAGGGAGTGTGGATGGAGGGGGAGCCTCTGAAGCTGGGGGAGGGCCAGAGGGCATCTGATAACAAGCAGGTGCTGGACTGGGGGCCACGCAGTGTCAGCATTCTCTCCCCCAGAGCCCGGGGTGGGTATCAAGGTGGGCACGCCCCTTCCAACCTCCCACAGCTGTGGGCAGTCCACCTCTGCCGGCCACCCCAACCCCGGGTGCCGCCAGGTGGAGGGCACCTGGTTGGGGAGGCTCTGCGTACAGCTGGGATGGTGTTCTACTGACCAGGTAGGCGGGCGGTCAGCAGGGGACCTGTCAACCAAAGTCACAACCGAAACGTTGCTGGAGGCCCTGCTTGGGGCTGGCCCCAGTGTAGAGGAACCCCCGTCTCACCCCAGCCGGCTAAGTGGGCCGCTGTCCGGTCACCATTCAGCCCTGGGTGCACAGGCCACAGCTCCCCTGGCCCCGGGGCAGCTTCCCAAGCAAAGGAAGCTAGGCCCCCAGAAGTTCCAGACGGTTGCCTGTGTGTCAGGGTCAGAGCCAGGTCTGATGGAGCCGGGCTGAGGCAGGCCAGGCCCAGTGGAGCTCGTGCAGCTGTGTGCTTGGACGCGTCTGCGGGAATGTCTGCAAGGTCGCCGGTTTCTGTGGAAAGGCAGTGGAGGAGGGAAGCGGGCTCTGGGTGCCCTACCAGCTGCGCCCCCGCCCGAAGCCAGCCACCACTTGGCTTCCATGAGGCCAGCCTCTCAGGACAGGCCATCCGAGATGTAAACACACAAGCATGTTGCCTGTCTACGGTGAGGGCTCCAGGCCGGGAAGCAGCAGAGCGGAGGGGGTCCTGTGGGAGGCAGAGAAGGGGTGCAGACCTCGCTCCTCAGACTGCCAGGTGTCTGATTTGGGGGCAGGGAGTCCCGCAGGGTCCCCCAACCTTGGCCGCCCTGTTGTCACCTCCTGCCTCTTCCTTCTGCTGTTCCCAGCCCTTGGGCAGCGGCTGCACGCTGTCACTCTGTCCTGCTGCGTCTGTCTGTCCTCTCTGTCCCTCCCTGCTGTGCCCTCGGCAGGGGAGCTTCTCCTCCAGCCTCCCCTCGTCGGGACCTCCTCATCCTTCAGGGACAAGCCCGGCTGACAGAGGTCTGCCCCCCAGTCCCTTCTTCCCTGGTCTTCGTGGCCCAGGTCCCACGAGAGCCCACCTCCCCTGCCCCGCGCTGGGGGGGAACACATCCTCACAGGGTGGCGTCCTTGGGCTGGGGCCCAGGTCTGAGGAGACAGTCCCTCCCCGCAGCGAGGGTGCCCAGACAGGCGGCCTCACACAGAGGGCCTCCCGGCAGGCTGGCCAACATGGCTGCAGAGAACCCTGAGAAAGGCAAGAACCCACAGGACAAGACTGGGCGGGAGGACCAGCCCACAGGAGATGGCGAGCCCTGTCCAGTGAGTGACCTTGGAGCGGGCAGAGCAGAGGGCTCAGCTCCCAGCTGTGTGGTAGGGGGCGGCTGGACAGGCAGCTGTCCCAGCGGCCAGGCCCCAGCCCGCCCATGTTGCTATTGACTTAGTCCCCGCGGTAAACGTGAGTGAGCGGCTAAGGGCACCAGACATTCTGAGAAGATCTCTGTCGTGAAAGAGAGCAAGACACCTGGGAAAAAAAGGAGTCGGAAGAGCCACAGTGCTAGGCAGGTCGGAGCAAAGCTGGAGGTGGGTCACCGTCCCCAGCGTGGCCCGCGCCATCTCAGAAGCATTGGCCCAGCTGCTGAGCAAGGGGGACGGAGCGTGAACCCAGGGGAGGGGCTTGTGCCAGCACCATGGGAGACATGCCTGCACCCCATTGGTGCGGGGGCTGCTCCGGAGCCCATCCACAGCAGAAGGCCCAGGAAGTGGGTGCAGACGACTGCTCGTAAATCAGCAGCTTTCACAGACAGGTGCTGGGAGATGAATGAGTGAAAGAGGCATGTCTGGGAACAGGAATAGACTTAATAGAAAATAACGCAAGACTGCATGAAACTTTAAAGCACCACAAAGCGTCACCAAGAGACTTGTCAATGGAAAGACACCCTGCTCTCGGAGAGTACGACTCACTGGCTCGGCGGGTTCTCCCTGGCGGTTCACAGCCCACTCTCAGTAACAGCGCAGACTGGCAAACACGCACCGTCCCTTTCTTCAGTTGGGCAAACTGGTCACGTGGAAGAATAAGCCTAGGTGTAGCGCTAACACGTGTGAATTCATATCACAAAACTTCGATTATCAAACTGTGGTGTCCTGTCATGTGATACGTGACAGCAGAGCTAAGTATGAAATCTAGAAACTTCCTCAAATGTGCCCGCGACACTCAGTGTGAACGGAAGGCTTCGTCTCAGCCCCGTGCGTGGGGCGGCGGGGCCTCAGTCCCCTGACCTGGGATCTCAGACCCGTGTAGGGGGGAGTGGGGGCGGGTGCAGGGTCTCAGTCCCCTGACCTGGTGTCTCAGACCTGTGTGTGCAGGGGAGTGGGGGCGGGTGCAGCCTTGTGTGGAGGAGTGGGGGCGGGTGCAGGGTCTCAGTCCCCTGACCTGGGGTCTCAGACCTGTGTGCGTGGGGGAGTCGGGGCAGGTGCAGGGTCTCAGTCCCCTGACCTGGCATCTCAGACCCATGTGTGGGGGGTGGGGGTGGGGTGCAAGATCTTAGTCCACTGACCTGGGGTGGGACTGGCACCCCCTGCAGTGGAACCCTGATGTTTTAAACACTGGACCGCCAGGGAAGTCCCATGGACTTTGGTAAATGTTGAGACAGTGTGTAGCTGTCTAGAAGAAGGTAACTTGTAGTCATCTCTCTCACTGCATTACAAGGATGAAGGTGTCAAAGTTTTAAATGTAGAAAAATAAAACCATAAAAGTGCTAGGGACTTCCCTGGTGGTCCAGTGGCTAAGACTCTGTGCTCCCAATGCAGTGGGCCTGGGTTTGATCCATGGTCAGGGAACCAGATCCCACATGGTGCAACTGAGACCCTGCGCAGCCAAATAAAAAAATATATATATATATTTTTTAAGTGGTAGAAGAAACCCTGGGTACATCCCTCTATGGCCATGGAGTGTTGGTTGCCCAGCTGTGTCTGACTCTTTGCGACCCCATGGACTGCAGCACACCAGGCTCCTCTCCTCTATTAGATCTCCCGGAGTTTGCTCAGATTCATGTCCACTGAGTCGATGATGCCATCCAACCATCTCATCCTCTGTTGCCCTCTTCTCCTCATGCCCTTAGTCTTTTCCAGCATCAGGGGACTCTCAGTCTTCTCCAGCACCATATTTCAAAAGCATCAGTTCTTTGGTGGTCAGCCTTCTTTATGGACCAGCTCTTAAATCCATGCATGACTACTGGAAAAACCGTAGCTTTGACTGTCTGCATCTTTGTCAGCATAGTGTGTCTCTGCTTTGTAATACATTATCTAAGTTGGTCATAGATTTCCTTCCAAGGAGCAAGCATCTTTGAATTTCCTGGCTGTGGTCACCGTCCACACTGGTTTTGGAGCCCAAGAAAATAAAATCTGTCACTGCTTCCACTTTTCCCCCGTCTTCCCCTTCTATTTGCCATGAAGTGATGGAATCAGATGCCATGATCTTAGTTATTTGAATGTTGAATTTCAGGCCAGCTTTTTAACTCTTCTTTCACCCTCATCAAGAGACTCTAGTTCCTCTTCACTTTCTGCTATTAGAGTGGTATCATCTGCGTATCTGAGGTTAATACTTTTCCTGGCAATCTTGATTCCAGCTTGTGATTCACCTAGCCCGGCATTTTGCATGATGCACTCTGCATATAAGTTAAAGAACTCCTAAAACCCAGCAACAACAAAAAACCAAGAATGCTACTCAAAAATGGCCAAAGGGCTTGAATAGACACTTCTCTAAGGATGCACAAATGGTAAGCAAGCACACAAAGAAATGCTCAGCATCATTAGTCCCAGGGCAACGCAAATCAGAACCACAGTGAGACACCACCTCAGTCTTGTTAGGATGGCTATAATAAATTTTAAAAAAGAACAAGTGCTGGCAAGAGTGTGGACAAACTGGAGTCCTCGTGCCCTGCTGGAGGGAGTGTGAAATGATGCAGTCAATGGAGTTTCCTCAGAAAGTGGCGCATAGAAGTATGGTGTGACCTAGCAATTCCAATTCTGGGTAAATAGCTGAAAAAAATCCAAGGCAGAGAAACAGATACTTGTATATCCACGTTCCCAGGGGGCATGCAGTGGAGAATAATCAAAACCTAGAAGCAACCCAAGTGTCTTTGGACAGACAGAGGTGGTAAAAACATAGAGCGGAGCATAACTTAGCCCTCAAAAGGAAAGACATGTGACACACAACACCACATGGGTGGGCCCTGAGGACATGATGCTGAGCAGGATAAGTGGAACACAGAAGGACAGACAGTAGGGCCCACTCACAGGGTCCCTTGAGGGGTCAGACTCAGAAAGACGAGTGGGGTGGGGGCTGGGGGAGGGGTGGGAGTGAGTGTTTCATAGGGACAGAGTCTTGGTTTGGGGAGATGGAAAGTCCTGGACATGTTGGTGACGATTGCATAATAGTTTGGATGTGCTTATGCCAGTGAGCTGTACACTTAAAAATGGTCAAAGTGGTCGATTTTGTGTTATGTGCATTTTATCACAGTTAAAAAAAAAAGGGAAAGAAAAGGAGCAAGAGGTCATCTGATGGTGCATAATGTAGTCTAACAGTCTGCAGGGAGCTGGGGGAAGCCAAAGAAGCTCCCCCAGGCCCAGAGGTGGAGCTTCCTGGAGTCTGTCCCCGCCCAGGAGGAAGGGCTGGTAAATGGGTTGGCCCCGGAGGAGTTAACTGAGGACACAGCCCAGCGGCTCAGATGAATGGGCGGGGAAGTAGGGCTGGAGGCTGAAGGGACAGGAGAGAGGCTGAGTGAGGCCAAGCTGGCCCTGCAGGGCTTGGGGCCAGACTGGGCTGGACGAGTGCCCTGGGCAGCTGGGGCCAGCAGGTTGCATAGGAAGCAGTATGACCACGAGGAAGCCCTGAGTCCGTCCATGTCGTGACGCCTGCCCCCAGACAAAAGACTGGCACGAGGCTCAGAGGGGCACCTGACAGTAGACAGCAAGCGGACCGTGGGCGCACACATCACACATGACACGCATGCATACACAGCACACACATACATGCCTGCCAGAGAGGCAGGTGGTCCCCAGGAGGCACAGGCCTCTTACAGAAAGGGAGCCAGAAAGAAAACAAAAAGATACTTGATATCAGGGAAACAAATGAAATTGATGAAGATGCGAGGGGCCAGTGCGTTGGCCGAGATGCACAGGGAGGTGGCGCCCCTTGGGCGAGAGAGCCCTGGGGCAGCCCAGGCCAGGCCTGAAGAAGGCCAGATGCTCGCTGCCCCGCAGGAGCGTGCGTGCGGCCCAGACCCACCCGCCGTCCCTCCCCGGAGCTGGGGTGGTTCAGGTGAGGGCTCCCGTGCTGCAAGCACAGCAGTGCCACTCGTGGGATGAGCCCCGGGAGCCCACGTGTCGATGTCTGGAAAGCAGGTTTCGGGAGCAGCCGGGGCGAGCACTCGGTGCCCTGAGGCTCCGGTTGTGCAGCCTGGCCTCACGTGATGTGTGGGCTCCTCGAGGAGCCTGCCTGGGACCAAATCAACAGTTTGTTTCTGGATGGAAAGACTGGGAGTGAGTATGGCCCCGTTCATTTTGGATCATGGATTCCTGGGTTTTAAAATACACTTTCCTGTGCATGTTCTCACGTGGTTACTATCCCACTTTTGAACTAAATGCGTGCTTGAGGCCAGGCTGGGGTGGGACAGCACTTCCACTGGCAGGGCCTGGCGTGTGAGGCCTCCCTGCGGTGGGCACAGCCCTCCCCCAGCCTGCGGCGACTCGGTTGCCCCAAGCACAGCCAAGGCCAGCGGACCCAAAGCCCCGGGCCGGCCGCACGCACAGGGCGGGGGTGTTACTGGCAGTCTTGCCATATGGGGAGCATAGCAGAGACCCTGAACCCTGCTGATCTGAATGCATGTTACAGAGGGGTTTTCAGAACCCTGAAGAGACTAAGAGCAAAAGAAACTCTAAAGTGGGCCCGGATCTTCCCTAGTGAGGGTTCACGGGTAGGTGTCCCCATGCCCAAGAAGTGAGTCCTCTGCGTCAACGTGGTCCACGCAGCCCCGAGCTTCACCCTGGCACCCGTGCTGGCTGACGAGGTGCGGAAGAGAGAGGAGTGATGCCCTCTGACCGAAGCAGAGGTTGAAAAGTCCAGGAGTAAATCCAACTGCGTGGCAAACTCTGCGACCATGGCGGGTAGCCCTGTGCAGGACTGCAGGGCCTCCATTCTCCACAGCCTCGCCCCCGGCACCCAGGGGCGCACACGGCACATAGCAGGTGCTCAGTGAGCATGTACTGAATGAATGAACATGCATGAATTCAAGAAAGTTGTAGCCTGTGGATGAAGTGATTGGAAATCTCCTACTTATGTTCACTGAACTTCCCTGGTGGTCCAGTGGTTAAGACTCTGCACTTCCACTACAGGAGACAAGGTTGGGGAGCCACATGCCCGCAGTGTGGCCAAAAAGATTTTTTTTTTAAAGCGAAAAATATCTTCTTCATTAGCAAAAGGAGGAGGATCACGTGATTATTTCAATGGATGTAGAAAGATATATTCCAGTCTCCTTCCTTGGGAGAAAAAAATTTTAAAGACTCCATTCTTTATAGGTAGGAAGAAATGGACATTTCTGTAACCTGGTGAAGGGGAGCCAGAGAGCCCACCACGGTCGTGTTTCCCAAAGCGGCAGCACGGCCGTCACCATGATGCTGCTGAGACATCGCGCGGGGCCTACACCAAAGTCAGGGGAGTGAGACGGGCCACGGAGACCCAGAGAGAAAAGATGGGCAGTCATTGCTGTCCTTCAGTTGCTAAGTCACCTCCAGCTCTGCGACCCCAGGGACCGCAGCACGCCAGGCTTCCGTGTCCTTCACCAGCTCCCGGAGCTTGCTCAAACTTGTGTCCATCAAGTTGGTGATGCCATCCAACCATCTTATCCTCTGTCGTCCCCTTCTCCTCCCTCCTTCAATCTTTCCCAGCATCAGGGTCTTTTCCAGTGAGTCGGCTCTTTGCATCAGGTGGCCGAAGTATTGAAGCAGTCATTATCTGTAGCCAATATACTATCTATCTAGGAAGTCCATGCAGGCCAATTCAAATAAAAGATCACTAATCAAGAAGGCTGGATGTATGGTCACCGTTCAAAGCTTATTAGTTTCCAACCAGGAAGTGTAGTAAAGAAAGGAGGATCCATTCACTTTAGCAACAGGAACAAGGATTTGTAAATCCTAGGAATAAATCTTGTTCCTGTTCGATGCCCACACAAAGGACACTGTAAAATGTGGCTCAATGGCAGAGAACTCCTCCGGGAAAGTTGTGCCATGTCACTGAGTGGGAAGGTTTAATGTTCAAAACCTGCCAGACTGCCCCAGAATAAATAATTCAGGACAGTCCTAAGTTTAAAAAATAGTTCTCATAACTCTTGAGAATTGTATCGCAAAGGTATGTAGTGTTTCTGGCAGTGTATTGGTTACCTGTTGCTGCATAACGAACATCTCCAGGGTCCAGCAGCTTCAGCAGGTTCAGTCCAGTTGCTCAGTTGTGTCCAACTCTGCGACCCCGTGGACTGCAGCTCGCCAGGCTTCCCTGTCCATCACCAACACCTGGAACTTCCTCAAGCTCCTGTCCAACAAGTCGGCGATGCCATCCAACCATCTCATCCTCTGTTGTCCTCTTCTCCTCCTGCCCTCAATCTTTCCCAGCATCAGTAGCTTAGAACAGTAGTCAATACTCTCATCCCAGTTTCTATAGGTCAGGAAACTGGGAGTTGCTTGGTTGGGTGGCTTTGGCTCAGGGCCTCTCGTGAGGTTATTCCAAGACACCAGTGAGAGCTGGAGTCACCAGAAAGTTCGAGAGTCTGGAGGAGGCACCTCCCTGGTCTGGCTGGCAAGTCGGCGTCCTCGGTCCCTGGGTGCTGGCTGAGCGGCCCATGGAGACCCGGGTGAGCCGGCATCACAAGTTTCAATGGCATCACAAGACTGGGAAGTGAGCCGCCTCTGAACAAGTGGAGGGGACGTGGGCTAGGAACAACACCCATTCGAGCCAGAGGCAGGGGGCAGAGAAAGGCCCTGGCCCGTGCAAGGCCCGCAAAGCTGAAGACACGGCGGCAGGAAGGGCGGCAGATTAACTCGAGTCAGGGGCAGCCGTTGTCAGAGTGGGCTCAAAACAACGCACCCCCCCCCCCCACCACCGCTGACACACACACAAGGGTTCAGAGAGAAGTCTGGAGCGCTCATGGGTGGGAGGAGGCAGGCCATCCACGGTCTGCGTTAGTTCAGAGGCGTGTTGCTGCCAGGCTCGGCCAGCAACCATGGGCTCCGGGGTCAGGGCGGGTGGGAAAGGAGCAGACGGCGGGGTGCCCGTGTGAGGGGCTTCCTTTATTCAGGGCTCAGAAATGTGCAAGAGGAAACAGTATCATTGCAGAGTAACAGCACAATTTGAAAAATTGGAGATTTTAAGTTTTTTTTTTACCTGGAAAAGAGACCAGGCAAGAGTTTTAAAGCAGAAGAGCAGGGCCTGGCTCGCCTGCTCTCAGCAGAGAGCCTCGCGTGGCGCTGGGACGGAAGCTGGCCAGGAGGCCCACAGCCTGCACAGACCATCCAGAAACGGACCCCGGATTGAATCTGGGAGTTTAATTTTCCAGTGGGGAACACACTTTTCAATGAATAGTACTGGGGTGACTGGTCATCCATCTAGAAGATCCCCCAACTCATCAGACACACACAAACACACGAGCTGCAAGTTAAAACCAAACACAGAGGCACTGGGAGAACGGGAACCGTGTTGTGAGTCCAAGGGGGAAATGCCCAACTTAGGCCAAACCCATAAAGGAAAACCCTGACAAACCTGACCACCGTGTGTGAGGCTGGTGCAAAGACACAGGGTGTTGTAGGACGGCCTGGGAAGAATACTTGTAATATTTAGAACGTACAGATGTTTACCGACCAAACCTGTGAAGAGATGCTTAAGAGCAAAGAGAAGAGTTTCTAAAACCGAGGAGAAAAGTATATTGCGTCTGTGGACATACATCGTTCATAGGGACTGCCCTGCTGGTCCAGTGGCTGAGACTGCACGCTCCCAGTGCAGGGGGCCAGGGTCGATCCCTGGCCAGGGAATTGTTAATAGACCCCACAGGCCACAACTGGGACTGGGTGCAGCCAATACAGATAAATATTTAAAAAAAAAAAAAAAAGGCACGAAAGAAAAGACTGGCAAAAATGATGAAGATGGAGTTGATGACGTGAGAAAAAGACAAGTTCTGTTTTAATGGTTTTCAAAGAACCAACTTTCGGTCATTGTCCACTGTATTTTTTTCGTTCTTATTTGCTCACCAGTCTCTCCTAATTCTGTCTTTAAACTTTCAGGGAAACCTCTTTCGTTGTTTTCCAAGCTTCCTGAATTACTTGCTCAATCCCTTGTTCCAGGGCTTTTTTTCTGATCTTCCAGCATTTAAAGCTGCCCTGTGTCTTCGGGGCAGCACTGGCCTCCCTCGTGGTCGGTGAGAGTCCCCGTCTCTTCCTGAGAATCGGGCTCCCCTTCCGCTCCGGCTTCTGTCCGGTGGGAGCTCCTGCTGCTGGTTCCCAGGCGGGCCCGTGAGGGGGTCTCTTCTGCCCACCGCCTGGACCTTGGCCTCTTTTCGTGACGGTCCTCCTATCAGTGAGCACGTGGGCCCCCGTGCATGCTCTCAGGTCACTCCACTTCATAACGTCGGTCTCTGCTTGTAAAGCTGTGCGCCACTCCCGATACCCTACGTGAGCACAGAGCTGAAAAGAGCCGCCCGCCCAGATCTGAGGCTCAGTGGGGGCTCCCGCCCGGGACGCGGGGCTCCGCGCGCTCGCCTTCTTCCCCCGCCCGAAGACACCTGCCACTCCGCAGGCCCTCCTTCCCCGGGCACCGCCGCGTCTGCTCCCCAGCGACCCTGGCCTGGAGCTGAACGTGGGCAGTTTCCCTCCGCCGAGAGCGTCACCTCTCAGACAGCTCCTGTGTCTCCCAGAGGTGACGATGGCGCCCTCCCGTCTCTTCTGATCCCTCCCAGACTTGCAGCACAGCCGTGACCCTTGTCTCACAAACGCCCGGGTCTCGCTCCCGCCTGGCGGGCTGGGGCCCCTCCCTGCCTCCCTGCCTCCGGCAGCTCCTCGGAAGGCCCCGCAGGTGTTGAGTTTCGACTGGACCGTCCTGAAGACGGTTGGTTCTGCCTGCACACCTGGGTGACACCTGGGTGGGGCAACACTCCTAGCGGGAAGTCATCTTCCTGCAGGGTTTCGGGCCCGGTTCTCTGCCGTCTCGCCTCCGGCGAGTGTGTGAGGCCCGGCCCTGCGGGTTCCTCACCCCCACGCGCGCCCGTTTCTCTCTGCCTGGTCTCAGATGTCTCCACACTGTCTCCTCTCTCGGTCCTGTGGGAGCGCTTCCGGCCCGGAGCCTCGTCCCCTCTGTGGGGTGCGTGTGTGTGCATGCGCCTGTGCGTGCGGCCTCTTGTTCTCTCTGAAAACTGTTGTCGGCTGTCGGGCCTGCATGACTGACTCTCCCACTTCCTCACGTTCCCTCACCTTGGCTTTTGGGGCTTTGTTGCCGGTCCTGCTGTTAGTCTTCGCTCTGATGATGCTCTGTGACAGACGACTCTGCAGCGGCCGTGACTCACAACAGCAGACTTCTGTCTGTCTGCTCACAGGCTCAGGTCGGCGGGTTGGTGTGCCCCGCGCCACTCACCCCCAGAGGTCTCCCCGGGAAGGCTGTGCTCGGGTGGACACACAGTCACAGGAGGCACCCCTTGGGCTGCGTGGGCCACCCACGTGTGCTGCCAGCACCCGTGGACCCGCCCCACGTCAGAGGGGAACCCCGTGACGCCGCTGTAAAAGTGCTGTGGGCGTTGGTCATAGGAGGGGGGTGATGCGGGCTGGCAGGCCGCCCCCCATCTTCTACGGAAACTTTGATTCTGACACCACATGTTAATGCTGAAGGGATCGTGGCCCTCGCAGCAGCCCCTTTTCACTCTGCCCTCTTTCTGCCTCATGGGCACGTGGAGTCCAGGACGACGACAGAAGCAGGAGGTCTCTCAGGCCCCGGCCAGTGGCTCCCCTGCGCTTCTCAGATCCTGGGGACTGCGTCCCTGTCTGCACCCAGGAGCAGGCCCCGTGCGCCGGGGGCAGCCCCGCCAGCAGTTGTGAGCTTCGGGGGGTGATCAGGCAGGTTTCTGGCTGCTCTGCATTGGAAACACCTGCTTTGGAGGGCTCTTCTCTGGGGCTGTTTTTCCCCAGAAAGGACCCCTCCCGTCACCCAGGTGCAGGGGGCACTTAGCCAGGCTGCCAGGATTTTTGGTGCAGAGTGGGAAGAGGGGCTGGGGACTCTGCTTTATTCTTTTCCTTTTTTTTTTTTTTTTTTTGCTTAAATAACAGAAATGTATTGTTTTGCAGTCTGGAGGCAAGAAGTTCAAAATCGCTGACTGCGCCTCTCCTTGGCCTGTGCACGCTTCCTTCTCCGTGTCCCTCACACTCCCTTCCTTCTGTGTGTGTTTCTGGCTCCAAGACCCACGCCCCCCCACCACACCCTGACCACTTTGAAGTGTCCGGTTCAGTAGTGTTAAGCATCGGGTTGGCTAAGAAGTTCCTTTGGGTTTTTCTGTCCCATGGAGAACCCCGAATGAACGTCTGGGCCAGTCTGCTGTATTCACCTCGCCGTGGAGCCTGCAGCAGCTTCCATCCTGCAGATCTGAAACTGTCCCGTTAACCCGTGCCCGCCCCTCCCCCAGCCCTGGCAGCCACGGTGCGGGGTTCTGACTCTGCGAGCCTGGCGACTCCAGGCAGCTCAGGCGAGCGGACTACACAAGACCTGTGTTCCCGGTGCCCGTGTCTCCGAGGTTCATCCATGTGGCCGTTTACGCGGAATGTCTTTTTAAGGCTGGATGATACTCTGTTGTATGGATGGGCCACACGAGGCTGATTCGTTCATCCATTGATGAGTATTTGGGTTGCAGCCACTTTTTGGCTACGGTGAACGATGTAGCTCTGAACGCGAGTGCAGAAATATCTCTTTGACTTGCTTTCCATTCCTTTGAATGTATACCCAGAAGTTGGATTGTTGGGTCATATGGTAGTTCTATTTTTAGTTTTTTGAGGAATGGGGACTGAGTTTGTCTTAATCCTTTTATTTTTAGCATGGCACCTACCCCTCCCCCCATGGCACTCCAGAGGGTGACCTCCTGGGCCCCGCAGGGAGGCAACTGGCTGGCCCCTGGCTGGGCAGAGCAGGAGGGGCTCCGGAGCCCTTCAGGAACAGCCCACCGGGGATGTTCTCCGGGGCAGGAGCGGGGTGAGGCTCCCTCAGGATGCCTCCTGGCCTGTCCTGGGTGCCTGTGGAGCCCTGAGCGTCATTTCCCCCAATGCCTCTCTGTGGGCATTTCAGAGGGGCCTGGGAGGAGGCTGACCTTTGGGCCCGTCTTTCTTGAGGCACCCGCAGTCTGGCCGCCTGTTCGGGGGGGCCTCCCCAGAGGGTGGGCCGGCTGAGCCCAGCAAGGAACGGGCACTAGCCGAGGGCCACGGCCTCTGCTGTAATGACCCCCAACATCCAGGGGCCAACCCACGCACAGGAAAGCAGTGCAGGTGCTGCCAGATGTCCAGGCGCTGAGCCACTGAGCAAGGCCATGCACAGCCCCAGAGCCACGGGCTGAGGCTCTGCCTGCCCACCCGCACTGCGGTGGTTGCGGGGCGCAGAGGGTGGCGGGTGCGGGACCCCGGGTGCGGGACCCCGGGTGCGGCCGGCGCAGACCCCTGCCTTGTCCCCCCAGGTGTGCGAGCCGCAGGACAGCTGGCGCCAGAGCCACCGCCGCTGGAGCGTCAGCATAGATGAGCGCCGGAGGCTGGCCATGCTGGGCCGCGGCGAGAAGCCGGGCCTCGCGGCGGCGCCCCACTCCTGCAGGGTGCGGGGAGGCGCGCGAGCGTCCGGGCCGCGCCCCGCCCCGGCCGGCCCCGCCCCGCCGCTGACGCCGCCCTCCCCGCAGGACCTTGCGGGGATCGTGGCCCAGCTGGTGTCCGAGGACGTGGACGTGGACGTGCTCTTACCCCACCCGCCGAGGTCCTCCGAGTCCACCAGCGCCTTCCAAGCCTTCCTGGTCCGGAGCAAGCCTTTTTGGCACAACGTGACTCTGGAGGCCCCGGCCTCGAGGTCGCCGCCCTCCTAAGAACCGACTCAGATCAGTGCTCTGTCTTCTGGCGCCTTTCCTTCGGGTACTGGGGAGGCGGTCCCTGCGCCCTCACTGTAACCGTCCAGACAGCCGTGAGCAGCCGGGGATAAGAGAACAGGCCTGGGAGGACGTCTGGCTGCCCCCTCCTCAGGACACTCGCCCTTGGAGGTCACCTCTGGTTGGGGTTCCTTGTCCCAGCCCAGCCTCCAAGAGGCCACCTGGAGGGTCTGGGGGCAGGGTAGAGTGGCCCTCCAGGATGGCCCCCTGGGCTGCCAGCAGAGGGTGCCCATCCCCAGCAGGGCCATCCTCCTGGGACCAACAGCGGTGGGTGGCCTGGGAGGGTGTGAGGCGAGCAGCTCCCCTTCTGGGCCTGCTTCACAGACAGCTGTCAGCAGCCCAGTTGGAAGGGGTCTGGGCTGGGGAGCCTGGCCCCTGGGGTGACTGGGCACCCGCCAGCTGGAGGGCTGCAGTCCATAGGGTCGCAAAGAGTTGGATACGACGGAGGCGACTGAGCACGCATGCGCACGGGCAGGGGTGCAGCAGCCAGGGGACCATGCTCTTCCCGCGGGGCAGAGGTTTGCATGTTTGAACCGATCGGTGCTGGCGCCGCCCGGCCCGGGAGCACCAGGTCCTCGGCAGGCCCACGGGGAGGCTATGTGATGGGGAGAAGGCCAGAGGCCGCGGGGGCCAGGGCGGCTCCCACACAGAGGGAGGCTTCCTGGGGGAGGTGGCGCTGTCCCTTCTCTGCACAGGGAGCTCGTAGGTGGACGAGGGCCCAGGAGGCAGGGAGGGCAGAGGGCCTGGGGCAGCTGTGAGGAGCTCGCCCTGACCTGCCACGCTGTCTGCCTTTGCCTCAAGTTCGGGGGTGGACGGGAGGCTTCTGGGCCGCGGGTGACAGTGGCATGGGGCTGCATCTGGGGAGACCAGGCTGGCAGCGGTGGGGGGTGGGAGGAGCGGGGTGGGGAGGGCTCACGGGCCCAGCCTTGGGGCAGCAGGAGGCTGGCATCGGGCAGGTCCCCTCCTGCACGTGGTGGCTGACAGCTAGGGGCTGAAGGGAGCAGTGGGTGGGAGGGGAGCTTTGGGCAAAACGAGGAGGTCCACCCCACCCCCAGGCCCAGGATGTGGGAAGTGCCCGAGTGCTGGCCTCGCTCGCTCAGAGGCGGCTGCTGAGATGATCCTAGCTGCCCATCCTGGCCTCCTGCTCTGCTTTACCTTAAGGCTCCACACAGGTTCCTCCTCCAGGAAGCCATCCGAGATCACACAGCTAGCCCCCCAGGCTGCACTTTCTGAGGTCCCCTGAGTGTACTCTTGTTCCAGGCCTGCAGATTTCTTAGAATCGCCAGGGTGAGTGGAAGGACCCAGGGATTGGGGTGGTGAGTAGAACTGGGTGGGGGGTGTCCTAAGAGGTGGGAGAGGAGTGGGCTGAGGTCTAGACAGGGCCCTGGGGGGTCTCATGACTGTCCCCCACCTCCTCCAAGGACCCCTGATAAAGTGGGGGGCAGGTGTCAGGGGCCAGAACCAGCTCTGCGCCAGTCTCCATGCTGGCCAGGAGGACTCCCTGCAGCCCAAGCTGAAGTGTCTGCAGTTAAGACAGAGGTGACAAGTGCTATGAGTTCTTTACCCCAGAGGCCTTACAGGACCCCACGTTTTCACTGAAGACCTGGGCCCAGCCGTGTCTCCCGGTCTCGCCAGGGGGCTCTCCGTAGGCGGCAGTCGGTGGGTGAGTCCAGCCCCGGGCCGGCCGGCCTGCAGGCAGTCTCGGGGCCTCTCGCCTGCAGCGGTCTCCCCCTGAGCAGCACAGCGGCATCCGTCGGGGGCCTGGTGGGGACCGGCCCCCCAGCACGGCGTGGAGCCTGGGCGCGGCTTCCTTGTCGCCCTGGGTGTGTCGGCTTCCTATTGCCGCCCTAACAAGATGCCACAGACTTGGTGTCCTCACACAAATTCATGGACGGTAGATTCCATAGAAATCTGGAATGGACCTCACTGGGCTAAGAGCAGGGTGTGGGCAGGGCTGCCTTCCTCCCGGGGGCTCCAGCCGTTCCAGCTTCTAAAGCCACCCACTTCCCTTGGCTCGTGGCCCCTTCCTCTGTCTTCAGAGCCACAGAGGAACCCCCCCCCAACCTCTTCCTCCACGTTCGAGGGCCACCTGGGTGACCCAGGATAGTGTTTCACAGTCAGCTGGTTAGCCACCCTGACTCCTCCCTTGCTGTGCAGCCCAGTATGGCCACAGGTTTGGGGGAAGATGTGGACGTCTCTGAGGAAGGGGCACTCTGCCTTCCACCGGGGCTCCTGGCACTGAGTGGGAGTGTGTGTGGGGGGCCTGGGGATTGCTAAACATCCCAGGGGCAGTGGACAGCCCCTCACTGCCGAGAACGGTCAGGCCCCAGACAGCGCCAGGGATCTGTCTGGGAACCCCTGGAAGAGAGGAGGCGGCCTGGGAGCAGACAAGTGAGGCAGCAGCCTCTGGTTGGGATGCCATCCGTCGCCACCGACAGTGGGCAGTGTAGGCGCCTTTATTCTGCTTCCCTCCCTGAAGGCACCTCCCCAGACTCACGGGGACACCCCCAGGCAGAGAGGATGGTCCTCCCAACTGCGTGGTCTCCCTTGCACCCTGGAACCCCTCTGTGCTTGAGGGTCGGGGGGCTCAGAGCAGGAGCAGAGGCCGCTCTGGACACCCCAAACAGAAAGGGGTGCCCCCCAGCCTAGTTTGCAGGGCACAGGCCCCCAGGGCCAGCAGGGTACCTGAGTGGTGTAGCCTCCCAAGGGCTGCAGACACTCAGTGCCCAGCGTTGCCCAATGAGAAAAATGACTTCACTGGCTTTGCAAGAATACTTGCTTGCTATTCAGCAATAAAGTTAAAAAAAAAAAAAAATCTCGCCTACAATTTCATCACCGAGAGGAATGCTGTCAACATTAGGTGAGGGTGGTTCCAATATTTCTAAGCGCCCAGGTAGACATGAGAGGATACATGGAACTACAAAATAAACATAGAATTCTTTCAAATTTTTAAAAATTTAAGGGAAGACATGATACTGAAATTAGATGAATGTTTCTTCATCCGAAGTTTACAAGATTCTCAAGATTATTTTTAGAAATTACAGCAAACATTGAGAGACGGGTGTTAACTGGGTTTGTGCGATACCCTTCCATCTGATGCTGGGTTTTGGAAGGTGAATCAGGGCGCTGGCAGCTCTGTGCCTGGCCGGCCAGCTGGCCAGTCACTCCTGTGCCCTGCTCTCCTCAAGGCTTTCCTGCGGCCCCCTGACTCCCTACTCCCTGGTGGTGAGCTCCCCACTGCCAGGACTGCCCTGTCTTTGTTTTGATTACAACCTTATTGGCTACTTGGAAGGTCAGCTTTTACATTTTTAAAGAACCTTACTTCTCAGGTTCCTCTAGGTTTAAGAATGTTTGCCCAAGGCCTTTAGACTCTCAGGGTGGGACCTCTTCACCCACTGTTAGGCTCCTGAGGGTGCCTGTGTCACCAGTGCCCCCACTATGACCGCCCTGTGCCCTGACCCTTGTCCCTCTGTCTTCAAGGCCTCCACCGTCCTCTTTGTCATCTCTTCCCTGCCCCTCGCTGGACGGCACCCTCCGCAGGCCGCAGCAGGATTCTCTGGTTAAGTATTCTCAGCCTCCCGACTTGGTCTTCAGGTCTCAAACGTTGCTGCGGAGAACGGGGCCAGCTTTTGTCCTTGCTGCATGTGACAGGGTTTTTCTGAAGAGCATCTCTCATGTCTGAGGCTGAGTGAGCAGGCGAGGTGGACTCCGTGTGACTCACCCCGCTATGGTCCTGGGGCTCCCAGGTGATGCTGGGGAGACTGGCCTGTGGTGGATCTTTGAGCCTTTTTCTGGCCGCAGCGCCTGGTGCCTTCCGCTGGGGTCACTTGCCCCCACGTGCTGCTGCTGTCCCCATGTGGCCGCCAGGGCCGAAGGTCAGCTCAGGTCGCCTGGAGCCCTGCAGGCCCCGCACAGGGATGCTGCCCTGCCCAGTGGCCTCTGGACCTCTTCCCCCCCCCCCCCCCGTTAGGCCCCCATGGGTCCCTCACTCACCAGTGTCCCCCCCTCTGAACAAACAGTGCCCCCACCATGAGCGCTTGTCCCCTGACCCTTCTCATCACTTTATCTTCAAGCCCTGAACTGTCATATTTGTTACCGTTTCCCTGCTCCCTGCTGGACAGTGACTGCCCCTCCCCACCCCCACCCCCCAGCATCTAAAGAGTGTGGCTTGAAGTGGGTGCTTAGCAAATGAATGACGAAACGATTGTTCTAGCTGCTTGGTCTTACCCCAGACCACCTCCAGGCTTCCCCGTGCTAGCCATCGCCACCCTTGGCCCCTCGATTTCTTGCTCTAGCAACGGCGTAATCCTGACCTGTTTCCTTGGCTCTTACATTGTGCTCTCACTCTGCTGTCTGGTCATCTAACGTCTGACCTCGGATCACGGGGCTCCTGTGGAGGCGACTCCCATTGCCCCCCCCCCCAGCCCGGTGGTCTTGGACATGGCTCCGTGGCCCACGTGGCGCGCCCTCCAGGCTCTTTCCTGAGCGTCGGCTCGCTCTGCCACTAAGTGCAGGATTCCAGAGTCTTTTCCGCGAGGTGCCTGTGGTCTGCTGCCATGCCACCGAGCTGGTGTGAGCTCTGGGCCCTGCGTGCCATCCCCCTTTCTTGTTCGTCCGGAGAGGGCGAAGCAGTGTGAAGCCAGCAGAGGAGCGGGCGTTTAGTAGATGTCGCTCTGCTTTGGGAGGGGGAGACCTGGTATTCCAGCAGCTTCCCTGAGACTTCCGGGGAAAGGCAGCCCTGCCTGCCACTCACCCCCATCCCCCACCCCAGCCGGGAGAAGACGCCTCCGCCCTTCCTCGCTTCTCCCCCGTGGCGGGCTGGTGGTGCTGCAGGTGGATGCCACTCCCAGGGAGACAGGAGCAGGCTTTTTACAGGCGGGAAGTGGGGGGCTCTCTGCTGCCTGGGCCTTTATCAGTGGTTCTTGCTGTGGTCAACTTGGTGGGTGCTGGTGGACGGAGACTTCAGGGCGCAGCTTCGCTGCCCAGAGGAGGTGGCGCAGGTTGCTGAGTCAGGACGGGCTGTGGGGAGGGACGTTCCTGCCCCTCCCCTTGGGGGGCCTGCCTGAATGGCCCAGGGCGGAGCCCCTGCCTTCTAGCTGCCCTCAGCCTCCACGAGGTGCGGGGCCTGGGGCCTGTCCTGGGCTCTGTCCCCTCACGTCCCACAGGGATGTCCCCAAGCAGATGGGGCAGGCGCCCTGGCCCCCGAGCAGCGGGCTGGTCTAGAATCGCCCCTGGGCCCGCTCCCGGCCAGCCGGGCCGCCACCCCCAGCCTCCGCTTTCCCCTGCGGGCAGCGCCCGGCCACCGCCATCCTCGGACTTAAGCCCACACAGCGTGGCAGGTTCTGCTGCGCCTGCGGAGGGCAGGCCGGCGCCTCACCCACACGGCCCTTCCACCTCGCCGTCCTGGGCACGGACCGCCAGCCCGCCCCCCATACCGCCTGCCAGGCCCCCAACAGCGCCCCCACCCCCACCATCCGCGTCGGACGCCCCCTGCTGCCCGCCCCCGGGCGGGGCCTCCCAGAGGGTCCTCCGGGCACGTCCACCCTGTCCCTCGGCCGGTTCCTCGGGCCGCAGGCCAGGGAGGAGGTGCCCGCGCGGGGGTGGGATGGGGACCCGCCGCCGTCCAGGCGGGGCCGGGGGGCAGGGACAAAGACCCCGGGGCGGGCGCGGTTGGGGGCCTG
>CM035284.1:65289989-65301670 GCA_020226075.1 Hydropotes inermis
GCCGGCCTGCCGGGCCATCCCTCCTCCCCGCGGCTGCCCGCACCCCTCGTCTGCACCGCACCCCGTCTCCTCCCCACGCCATCGTTTCTGAGCTGCCTGCCCTCCACCCCCACCCCGGCCCGGCCACGCTCACCGCGGCCCGAAAGGGCCCCTGGGGCCGCCCCGCTGGAGCCAGCGGGGACAGGGGCCGAGCTGGGGGGGGGGGGGGCGCGGTGCCCACCTGTTGGGGGGCGGCATGTGGTCTGTGAGGAGCTTTGGGGGATGCCAGCACCCTTCTGGCCGGGGTCTGGCCGGAGCCCCGCGCCCCCAGCAGAGCGAGCACATGGTGCGGGAGGCCCCGCTGCCCTCCAGGGGTGGGGGCTCTGGGGCGCAGGAGTGAGGAGGGCCCACGGTGCGCGGGGCTGGCTCAGATCTGGGGTGCGGGCCCGTGGTTGGACCACGTCCCGCTGGAGCTCAGGGCCGCTGAGGGCTTGGGCCTGGGGTATGCTTAGGGGCTGTGTCCTGGGGGATCCCCTCTCTAGGGCCTCTCAGCCTGTGGTCACCGCGAGCGTGCTTCCAAGACACCCCAAACTTTTTGCTGCTTCCTGTTTCCCCAGGGCTGCAGGGAGGTGCTTTGCAGGGGTGTGGATGAGCCAGGTGGTCTCTGCTCGGGATGCTGAGCTGGCCGAGGCCCTGGGGGCTCCCCTCCTGGGCTCTTCCTTCCCCCCTTGGGTCCCACGAAGCTCCTGGTGTTGGGTCCTCCCCACTTTGTGGGGAGGGCCTCTAGGAGACTGCACTGCTGGTTTTCCGTGGGGTTCCCACCTGGTCCGTGAATTCACAGGGAGGTGAGGTTCCGAGAGGCCCGCTTGCCTGGCTTTGGTGGAGCGTGTCAGGCCTGAGAACAGCCCTGGCCTCGCTGTCCGAGTCACTTCTGTGCACGGTCTGCTCTGTTGTTGGCCAGCTGACCCCGAGGGCCAGGCCAGCCTCGTGACCTTGGGCGCACACCCCCACCCAGGCAGTGGGTAGGCAGGACACCTACCAGCCCGTCAGGCCCTCCCCCGTCCTCTCTGGCTCACAGGTGGTCGTGGGAATGGGGGCCCGTGTCCGCTGTAGCACAGGCCCTTGGTGGACACGTGGGGAGTGGGCTGGCCTGTTCATTTCCCACCCTTGCCTGTCCGAGCAGGGGCCAGTCACCTGGAGGGCGGCAGGAGGGCCCCCCGGGACTGACTCGCCTCCTCCGTGCTGGCAGCCCCCAGCCTCCGCCCCCTGCCCAGGTCTCCCGGCTGCCCTGTCGACACTCCTCCCGCACCATGTCCTCTCGGACCACTTTTCTGCATGCAGGCCCTCTCTTGCCCGGCGTGAGACCCCTCCGGTTGGCCCACCCTTCCGGCTTGCCTGGTGCCCCTGAGGTTTACCTGGGCAGAAGCACCCTGCCTGTGTGGTCTTCTCTGCCCTCCCAGGCTTCTGCCCTGGGGCCGCGTTGGGGGTGTTGACTAAATGAATGAACAGAGGTGCCCGGCTCCGGCTCCCGGATGGAGACTGGAGGGGGAGGCAGTGGGGGCTGGGGGCACTCTGCCGGCCCCCCCCCCCAGTCCGCGAACGACCCCGACCGCCCCCCCCCCGTACCTTGGCTGCCTGCCACTCAGGGTGGGACCCCCACTGTGTGCTGTCTCTGCCCCTCTCAGGCCGCGGGCACCGCAGCCTGCACTCGCGTCCCCCCTTCGACGTGTGGGCTGCGGGCCTCCTGTCTGTGCAATCGGCCAGGGCCTGGCTGCACTCCGGCCTCCCTGTGCCTCAGACCCCTGTGTCCCCCGCGGGCCCCGGAGGCGCTCCCGGGGTCTGAGCTGGAAGGCCGCTTCCCCGTGGACTCCAGCTTGGTACCTGCTGTACCGTGTCCCACCTCTGGACGGGATCCCGAGGCGCTGTCCCCTGGGTCCGCAGGCCGGTGGGCAGGGTGTCAGCAGGTTGGCATCCTGTCCCAAGGAGCCGCCAGCTTGGGGTTGGGGGGCACTGTCAGGGCCTCTCAGGGCCCAGACGGACAGATGTGCGTCTCTCCCCTGGGCCAGGCCCTGCTAGGCAGGGTGCCCGGCCTCAGCACACCGCAGGGACAGAGCTTGGGGGAGCCGTCTCCACGCGGGACACTCCGCCCAAGCTGCTGGATCCAGCACGAAAAAGTACAGGACGCACTTTAGGTTTGCGTTGCAGATAAAGCGTGTCTCAGTATCCATGTGTCCCACGTGCCGCACGTCGGGACACACTAGAAAGTGGTCCGCGGTGCCCAGCCTCTCCCGGGCGTCCTGCGTCCTACCTGGCAGGCTGTCGCAAGGCCCTGCCAGGGCGTCTGGGCGGGGCGAAGGCATGGCCACAGCTTCATGCCAACTGACCGGCTGGGCGGAGTGGGTCAGCCTGGGAGGGACCGGGCCTGGTTCTTCCCCAGGAAGTGGCCCGGCCTGGACAGAAGGCCTCTTGGGTGGCGGGTGGCGGAGCGAGGACTGGGTGCCGGTGGCGGGGTCAGGGTCTGTGCCCCGCCACGTGGGGGGGGTCTGTGCTCTGCAGGAGGGTGGCGGGTGCCCGTCTGGGGCGGCCCTGAGCTGCGGGCATCGCAGACGCCTCCTTCTGCCTCTTCGCGAAGGCAGAGCTGATCCGTCAGGCTCCGGGACAGACAGAAGACCCACGGCCCGGAGCCACGGGCGCCTCAGTCACTGGGCGGGGGCAGCTGTGGCCGTCTCCCCTGTTTTCTCTCCTTTTTTGCTCGTCGTCTCATGTTAACACCTATTCTCCTGGATAGCTCGACTTTTAAAAGGTGACAGGAACCCCCCCGCCCTCTGGGCAGCTTGATGGTGTCCCTGTCGCCCCTGCTGATCTTTTCTCCTCTGTATTCTGCCCTCTTGTCGGAAACGGTTTTGTGGTTGTTTGTTTACCTTTTTACGAGGTAAGACGTTGCCAATCAGGAAAGCTGCGCACACTTCGGGGGCGGCAGGGACAGGCTGGGGACCGTGGCGAGGGGAGTGGCAGCCTTGGGCTCTGGGCCAGAAGCGGGTGGACCACTGTCACACGCACACGCGCGCGTGCACGTGCCCCCTTGCGCCCTGCAGCCTGCCCCCTTGCTGGGGATCTTCTGGGGCCTTCACATTCCTCTGAGAGGAAAATGCAGTCTGGGGTTAACTGGCGAGGAGCTGTGGCTCAGGGATGTCTGATGCAGGCCCTGGGTTGGGGCCAGGCCGGGTGGCGGGTGCCCTCCGGTCGGTGGTGGCCTTGCTGGGCACCTGGGCGTGTGGGCATAGGTGCTGGACTTGCCAGGGCTGAGGGGGGCTTGGTCGAGTTTGGCGCAGGGCCCCCTTCTGGGGCTGAAGTTGGGGTCACTGTATGGATTTGGGGGCTGCCCTGAGGGCCTGGTCCAGGCCCCACCTGCGACTCGCCAGCCTGCCTTCTCTCGAGTCTGGCGTTGTGCTCTGTCCTCTGCCTCGCGCCTCTGCGCCCCCAGCACCCCTGCCCATCTGTCCTCGGGGAGCAGGTGGGCTGGAGTCTGATGGCAGCAGGGCCGCTCCCCTGGGCCTCCAGGGGCCCCGCGTGGACGGAGGAGGCTGCTGGTGCTGTGCCCCGCCGGGCCGTCGGGGTGACTTCGGGGCATGGGGCCTGGGGAGGGCCTTGCAGCCCCTGGCCCCTCCCAGCCACGATCTTGGGCAGCCTGAGGAGATGACCCTCCTGGTCAGCAGCTCTGCTTGTCTCCCCCGCTTCAAACTGCAGGATTGACTCCCAGCACCTTGGAGGTCTGTCATCTGGCCCTGCCCCCAGCTGGCCCGTCACAGGCCCGGGTCCCTCTGGGTTACCCCCGGCTGGATGTGGGGGTGAGGGGTGCAGTGAGCCTGGGGGGGGGTCCATGCCCGGCACTCCGGGGGGGCAGGCCTGCTGCCTCCCACCATCCACAGGGTGGGTGTCCAGGTGGCCCCCTGGGCTCCCAGGGATCTGTCTGCAGATGTCGGGTGGGGGGGCTCCTTGGGCTACAGGTGGGGCGACCCTTGGGAAGGGGGAGGCCTCATTCTGTGTGAGGGGACCAGGGTCGGCACAGGGCCGCTGGGGGTGGTGGGGGGGCATGCTCTAGCGGGCACCGTGTGAGCTCAGGCCTGCAGGTCCGTGTGTGGGTCAGCATGGGCACCGCAGGGCCTTTACTGCGGTCCAGGTGGGAACAGTTCTGCTCCTTCATCCAGAGAGAGCTGGGGGTGTCTGAGCTCAGGCCTGGTGCCCGGCCCAACCCCCTGTCACCTGTCACC
Source organism: Hydropotes inermis (assembly GCA_020226075.1). Lineage (NCBI taxonomy): Eukaryota > Metazoa > Chordata > Mammalia > Artiodactyla > Cervidae > Hydropotes > Hydropotes inermis. The sequence continues at coordinate 65,294,240 of CM035284.1, forward strand.
TCCATCCTCCGTCCATCTGCCCTCTGGAGGGAGGCCTCCAGGCAGGGCCTGGCCTCCGTCCAGGGGGTGTGTGCGCAGGAGGTCTGGCCAGAGAGATGGTGCAGCCAGCACAGGGCGTGAGTCGGGTGTGTGTGCTGGGCCCCAGGCCTGTGAGGTTTGGTGAGTGAGCGTGGAGGTGGGCCTAGGGGTCGGGGTCGGGCTCCCACAGACTCCCAGCTCCACGGGCTAAGCCTCCGCACGTCCCCCCGCGGGGTCTGCGGGCCCAGGGCTGGTGGGATCCTGTCCCTGAGATGCTGATGACCCGGCCCTCCAGGGGTCACGCCACCTTCCTGGGGGGGGCCTCCCTTCGTACCTCCCCCCACCCACCACCACATTGCTCCTGGCTGCTTGCATTTGTGAGACCGCGGATCCCTCAGGGTAATGCTGACCAGCGGAGCCGCGAGCGAGCGGTCCCTCAGCCTGAGGACTGTGACGTTGGAGGTTCTCGTGTCTCAGTGGGCCCAGCGATGCCCTGAGGTGCGTCCAGGGTCCCTCAGCACCGGCAGGCTGCAGCCGTGAGCCGGTGGCGTGATATGAGCGAGGCACGCACCTGTCAGTCTCCGAGCCGGGCGCAGAGAGCAGGTGCTGTGATGATCCCGGAAGGAAACCTGGCCTGAGGCTGCGGGAGCCTGACCCTGGCCCTGACCCTGACCTCGCCCTGGGCCATTGGGTCAGCTCTGGAGAATTCAGCGTTACTGGTGACTTCAGAAACGTGATTACTGTGGCTAGGGGATTTTTAACGTCGAAAGCTAGGTCTGCCGAAGTACACTTTTATGCACCCTTTGTTGTTCAGCTCTTTGATTTGGACAGGTGTGTGGTCTCAACAGGCTGGGGGGGAGCCTGGCCGTCAGACGGCTGGCACGACCCGCCGGTTTCTCTCTTGCTTTGTGGTCAGCCCGCCACGCCCAGCCCGGCCCGCAGCCCCGAGGGGACCCTTTCGCTCCCGACGCCCCCGACAGGGTGTCACACAGCGTGTCCAGGGCTCGCCCAGGTGTGGGGAGCGCCTTCCTCTGCCTGCAGAGTCGGTTCTGTCGAATGGACATGTTGCGGTGGATTCAGCAGCTGTGGGACGTTGGGTCTGGAGGCCCCAGCCTGGAGGCTTGTCAACAGCAGAGGCAGCTTCTTGCAGTTCTGGAGGCTGCTGGTCCCTGGACACGGTCCAGGCTGCCCCCTGCAGACCTGATGTCTCGGGAGAGCCCACTTCCTGGCAGGGAGCTCCGGGGGTCTCTGAGAGCACGAACCCCACTCCCGGGGCTCACCGTTGGCCCTTCCCAGAGGTCCTGCCTCCAGATAGCTGGCTTCAGGGTTGGGATTTCAGCATGACGTCTGAAGGGCACGTTCACATCCCTGCAGAGTCATTTCCAGCTTCTGGTGACTGCGTGCTCCGCTCTGCTGTGCATGTCATTTGTCGTGGTGAGAGTCTCGGGCCCTCCACGCCCTGGCCAGCTGGGTCTCGTCGGGCCAGCAGCTCTGTCGAGGGTCTGGCAGGCGAGCAGGGCACCTCCAGTCTCCCTGGACCGAGCCGTGAGGCATCTTTCCACCTGTTGACTTGCTCCCTAGTGTCTGGACAGGTGTCCGCACGGGCCCTCTGCCTGGTTTCTGAGACTGGGAAGAAGCTTGCTGCTGAGTTGTGAGGCTTTGTTTTATGGGGTATATGTTCTTTCCTAGATATGCGTTGTGCAAATTTTCTCTTTTATAATGTACGTGTTTTGTGTATAAAATCTGCCAACCCCGAGATCACAAAGATCTTGTCCTGTGTTCTCGTAGAGTGTTTGTAGTTCCGGGCTTTACTTGTGAGTGTGTGACGTGTTTTGAGCTCACTTGTGTGTGCTTCTTTCTCTTTGCGCGTGAGTATCCTGTGACCCGTCTCCACCTGTTAGCATTCTGACCTCCGACCTGGGGCTGTTCAGTCCCAGCTGTTTGCCTCCCCGCACCGTGCGGGTTCCTGTAACTTCACAGCAAGTCTGGGTCAGGCGGGACGTCTCTCTCAGCTGCACTTGAAGCTCGCGAGGACTGAGTTCCTCCAGTGGGGTCAAACCCTGGGCAGTGACAGCGCTGCGTGCTGACCAGTGGGCGGCCAGGAAGTCCCTGACTTCGAGCTGCTTCCAGATTATTTCATCTGTTCTGCCGTCTTGGATGTCCCCTGTAAAGCAGGATTGTCTTACTCACTTTCCTACAGAAAAAACTGGAGTTTTGCTTGGGATTACGTTGAAACTGTGGCTGATATCAGTTTGGGGGAAGGTTGGCATCTCTTCCAGGACTAGTCCCTCCTGCAGGGCCTGGCAGGCTGTGGCCCGCTGACTGTTCTCCTGTGACTCACGAGCTAAGAATGGGTCCTACATTTTTAAATGGTTGAGGGGAAAAAAATGAAAAGAATACTTTAGGACAAGTGAAAATTCCATGAAATTCAAATCTCAGTGCCTATAAATAAAGTAGAGTTGGAACGAGCCATGCGGCTGTGTTTGCCCGTGTCCTCAGGCTGCTGTGGGGCCTTGACGAAGTCGAGCGGCGGACGGTGAGGTCGTCTGCCCGCGTGCCCACCTGTCCACCTGCCCGCCCGTGGGGCCGTCACTGATCACACCCCCACGTCGTAATGTCAGTGTCCCAGAGAGCGGAGCGCTGGGCTCGGGCGGGTCCTCACGGTGTGTGTGCGCGGGGACAGCATGTGTGTGTGCGGACAGCGTGCGTGGGGATAGCGTGCACAGGGACAGTGTGCATGGGGACAGCATGTGTGTGCGGGGACAGCGTGTGTGCGCGGGGACAGCGTGTGCGGGGACAGTGTGCGTGGGGACAGCCACGGACCTTCCAGCTCAGAGAGGGCCTGTCACAGCTGGTCCTCCTCACAAGCCCATGAAGACGACATGCAGGGGCCGGGCAGGAAAAGCCAGTTCCTGGCCGTGACGTCCCTGTCCCATGCTGGCGGGCGGCTTCTCAGGCTGAGGGCCCGCAGCCCCGGGGTCAGGAGCCTGGCTCTGTGAAGTCTGCCTGCAGGCACAGCCAAGATGCTCAGAGAAGCTGGGAAAAGAGCCTGGTGCCAGCGGACGCGGGCTCTGCTGGGACGCTGGGTCCACCCGGTTGGGCTCAGGGCGGCCGGGGGTCGTTGTCTGGGGGTGTCTGCCAGGGTGCTTTGGGGCAGGTCAGCACTGGATCTGAGCCCTCCCTGCCCACCCACAGCGCCGAGGGGAGCGGCCAGCTCCTGTTCTTACCCAGGTGTCCGTCCCCTCCTGCCTTCGGGCGGCTCAAGGGCTCCCGGGTCTCAGGCTGTCAGACTCGGGCCGACCCTCACCACCAGCCGTCCTGGCCCCCGGCTCGCAGACAGCAGACCATCTGGCCTCTCGGCCTCCATGTGCACGTGAGCCGGCTGGTGGGACAAGCTGCTCCGTGTGTGTACGCGCACATGCGTGTGTCATACAATGTGCCTCTTCCTGCCATTGGCTCTGCTTCCCTGGAGAACCCTGGTGGTGACAGACCTGTTAGAGGGGATGGGTCGACAGAGTGGGGCGTGGCTGGACACCCGGGCAAAGTGTGTGAACACGCCGGGCCGCTGCTCAGCAGGCGCTTCGTGCAGAACGTGGAGTCTCCCACTTCACCAAGCCTGTGTGTCCACCGTGCACCGCGTCTGCCTCGTGGACTCAGCCATCTGTGAATCGTATCTGAAGTGGAGGCTGCATTTCTTGACTTGCCCTGCCCAGAGCGAGAGGAATGGCTCTCAGCCATTTCAAACGCGGACTGCTTTTCGACATTAGTTTTGCTGCACCTTTGGTAACGGTCCTCTATGAATTCATCTGAAAAGGATGTAAAACGGCACTTACTGCAAATCTGTGTGTTCGTTTTGGTGACAGCCGATGTCTGAATCGCCAGCTGCCCTGTGTAGGCCCCTCCCGTCGGAAGGTGAGATGGAACCGGCGTTCGGACCCACGTTTGCAGCGGGTGTGTTTTCTGAGCTCAGGCCGCGGTGCGGGGCGGTGGAGGTGTCCATTTTTCAGAAGCTGCTCCGCCGCCCACCTCTGAGGCACATCCCCTGCCGTGGCCCAGCCCAGCCCGGGCCGGCTTTGGGTTTGGTGCTTTGCCGACAGGATTCTGAGAACCCGGCAGAGCTGCACTGGAGCCTCAGCTTAGAATCCTTACAGCAGACCACAAGCAGCAGAGGAAAAAGGTTACACTTCCCGCCTTCTCTTCAGGGTTGGAGACAGTGTGACCACACGTGCCTCGGCATCCAGGGTGCTCCTCCCAGCTGGTCATGTAGCCAGGGCTGGCCTGGGGCCTGCTGGGCTGACCCTTCGCTGCACAGACGCTGAAAGGAAAGGTCAGAGAGGAAGCTCAGCACGTCTGCCACGAATGTACTCGGTTCAGGTTCAGCTTTCATGCTGGCAGACAGATACTGGTGTCTGGGTGCTTCCTGTGTGGAGAGATGCTGAGGCCACGGCATGGGCCGGTGTTAACAGGAGCATGGCCCTGGGTTTTCATGATGAAGCACGTGAACTTTGAGCCCTGCTTAAATGAACTGCGCGGGCCCCCCAACAGAATTTCTTAGTATACCAGTATTTTATCACAAAAAGTCTATTCAATTATTTTATTTTAGATTTCATTGGCAAAATGTTTGTGGAAACGTATCCTGTAAATAAATAACCTAAAGTGGTATCTTTGGTTTCACTTCCTGTCCTGCGAGGCCTGCAGTCTTTACTGTCAGGCTCTTTACCGGAAAAGGTTGATGGTCTGTGTTCTAATGATACCTCATACATTACTACTTATTTAGACTTTGTTGGTTTTTCTCACTAGTGTTTTGTAGCTTTCAGCACACAGATCTTTGCACAGGACTTTTGATCTTTAAAGATTCGTAGATTGTTAAATTGATACCTCAGTACTGAAGTATTAAGTGGTACTTAATTTTTTTTTCATTTGCTAATTCACTGACCCTTGGCCGCACTGGGCCTTGACTGCCGCCCACGGGCCCTCTCTGGCTGTGGCGAGCAGGGCTCCTCCATGCGCTGCATGGTCTCACGGTGTGGCTTCTGCAGAGCAGTCTCAGTCCTCGCGGCCTGCAGGCTTAGCTGCTCCGTGACATGTGCCGTCCTCCCGGACCAAGGATGGACCCTGCGTCCCCTGCGTTGGCCGGCAGATCCTTAACCACTGGACTGCCAGGGAGTCCTGTAGATGGCGCTTCTGATAGACTTGTATCCTGTGAGCTTGCTAAACCCTCCCTCGGGAGCTGCTTGCTTTTAACGAGAGAAAGCGGGTTTATGGAGCAGCGGGTTTATGGAGCAGGCCGGCCTGGCCTGGCCGCGGGCGGCTGAGGTCCCTCCAGCAGGCCCCGCCCTCTCAGTGCCCACAGCTGTTCGGCCGACTGGGAGTTTCTCTGTGGACAGCCGCGTCATCTGCACAGAGATGTCTCTCTTCCTTTCCAAGCTGCATGCCTCTCGTGTGTTTGCTCATGTGTGGAGCCAGCCGGGTCCCGTGGGTGAGAAGCAGGGGACGGCGGGCGCCCAGTCCTGGCTCCAGCTCCATCAGAAAAGGTGGCGTCACTGTAGGTTTTGGAGAAGCCTGCTAGCAGGCGTAGATGTTCCCTGGACTCCTGGTTTGTGTCTGAGTTTTATCAGGAGCTGTTCAGGTGTCGGCTGAGGTGGCTGTGGCTTTTCATCCTTACTCTGCCGCTGTGACCCCGGGACCGGGGGTGTGGCCCCATCCAGGCTGCCGGCCTGGCCGTGCAGAGGTTGCGCCCTGGGGTGGGGGGCTCCACGCTGTGGTTCCCGCGGTGCTGGAGGGGTGTCGGGGCCTCCTGAGCCCCAGGCCTCTCCTCCAGTGCTGCAGGGGGAGAGTAGACCTGTGGTCAGTCTTCCCTCTGCATTTGGTGGTGGGGGCAGGTTCTCTTTTCTTTCTGTCTCTGTGAAGCTGTTACTTCTGAATTCAGATCCTTTGTGGGTGTCCCTGCAGCCCCCCGCTCAGGGTCAGGCCGCTGGGCCCACCCCTCTCCTGTCCCACCTTGAAGCCTGCCCTCAGGAGTGTAGGGCCCTCCGAGTGTGGCCCCTGCCCCTCCACCGTCCCCCCATCCAGGGAGCTGGACGCTTCCCCGGACACATGGTGCCCATCTGTCTCTCCGCTGGGGGTGGGTGGGCTGTTTCCGGTTCCTGACATGTAGGAGCAATTCTTTCAGGTTTAATTTGCTTTTTATCTGGTTTCTTAAGAGTGAAAGCTTAGATGGTTGATCTGAGGCCTCTTTGTAAAAATGGCTTTATTGGGTAAATCTACGTGTGATTAAGCCCGCCCACCACATGGCCGGCCCGCCCTGGGGACCCCACCCCGTCAGCCTGGATGGGCACACCCGTCCTGTGACCCCTCTGGGGTGCTGTCCATCAGGGATCACCTGGGCCGCGTGTGAGCCTCAGCAGAGTCCAGCTGGGGCAGGCAGGCGCCCGTGCCTGCAGGGCCGGCGACGGCCCACGGCTGGGCTGGCAGCTGGTGGTCTGATGGCTGTCCTGGGTTTCCTCGGGCAGGCCGCCCTGCTCCCACTGTGGGCCTCCCTATGCCCACCCCGGGGCTTTGGGAAAACGAGCTTCTGTGCGGGGAGTTTGCACTGACCTGAGGGCTGGGACCCCGCTCCCCTGGGTGCCCGGCCTCCTCCCGCCCCCGTGGGAATCCAGGACCAGGTCCAGCGCGTCTTTACAGGGAAGGTGGTGGGCCGCCAGGGCCAGGGCTGGTGTGCGTGGGAGTGGGGGTGGGGTCTGGCAGCCCCGCCCTGTGCTGATGTCTGTGGGGCCCCCGCCCATCCGGCCCAGGTGCCGCCCCACTGCGAAGATGTCCCAGGGGGGTGGGCTGTGGACCCCCACCTGGAGCGGCGACTCTGCCTCAGCTTACCGCCCCCCGCCCCTACCCCCCCCCGCCACAGCGAGGACCCTGCGGTGGGTGGGGGGCTCCGCACGGCTGACCTGCTCTCTGCCCCCCACAGCGAGGACCCTGGGGTGGGTGGGGGGCTCCGCACGACTGACCTGCTCTCCCCGCCCCCCCACAGCGAGGACCCTGGGGTGGGTGGTGGGCTCCGCACGGCTGACCTGCTCTCTGCCCCCCACAGCGAGGACCCTGGGGTGGGTGGGGGGCTCCGCACGGCTGACCTGCTCTCCCCGCACCCCCCCCCCCCCAGACTACGTCTACTTCGGGAACCCTTCCAGCACCCCGGCCTGATCCGGAGGATCGAGGAGCTCAACAAGGTAGCGTGTGCCCGTCCCTGCGGCCGTCCTCCCCGGGCCCTGCGGCCGCCCTCCCCGGGCCCTGCGGCCGACCTCCCCGGGCCCTGCGGCCGTCCTCCCCGGGCCCTGCCGCCGTCCCCGGGTCCCTCTGGCCGTCCTCCCCGGGCCCTGCGGCCGCCCTCCCCGGGCCCTGCCGCCGCCCTCCCCGGGC
>CM035284.1:65301770-65361285 GCA_020226075.1 Hydropotes inermis
GCCCCTGCCGCCGTCCTCCCCGGGCCCCTCCGGCCGCCCTCCCCGGGTCCCTCCGGCCGTCCTCCCCGGGCCCTGCCGCCGTCCTCCCCGGGCCCTGCGGCCGCCCTCCCTGGAGCCCATTCCTCGGGGTCCCCGCTGGCCTGGCCGAGGGGGGCATGTGGTGGGCAGAAAAGGTGTGGGTCGGACGCCCCTGCCCGTCTCCCTGCCCGCCACCCACCGGCGGTGTCCCGAGCCCTTCCAGCCCCCGCCCCACCCCGGGGCTGCGGTGGGCGTGGCCTCCAGGAGGGGGCGGGGCTGTCCCTACAGAACGCCCCGCCCCGCGAGCCGCCCCGCCTCTCCTGCCAGCCGCCTGCCAGGCTGCACGGCGGGGGCGCTGGGGGGCCCTGGGGGGCCCGCCGAGCGTGCCGCCTCCTCCCTCGGCCACCGTGAGGCTCAGTCCGCGGCCCTCGGGCTTCTCCCTCCCGTGTTCCCCAGGGGTGGCTGCAGCCCCCTCCCCGGAGCAGCTCTCCGGGAAGCGCCAGGTCGCCCGTGCAGGCGAGGGGCCGCCACACCGGGCAGGTCAGGGCACCCACCCCCCAAGGATCAGACTTGGCCGCAGCTGCACCCCAGCCCCACGGCCACACTCGCCGGGACCAGGCGTGGGCGGGAGGTCTGGGGCCCCCGGAGTCCCAGCCCAAGCCTGGCCGCAGTGAGCTGGTGCTCCCGGACGGCCTCAGGCCGGGGCTGGGGTCTGGCCAGGACGTGCAGTGGGGCAACCTCACTTTTGGAGCCTGGGCCCTGGGGTGCCTCCCCTGTACCCTGCTCACTGCCTGCTGGAGCCAGAGGGCGAGAGGGCACCCCTGTGCCCACTGCTGCGACGGGAGCAGGTGGTCACCCCCACGTTGGGGGTGCGGCTTGGGGCCAGGCCTCTGCCCCCAGCATCTCCTCGGCCAGTGGGGCTGCAGCAGCCAGGGTCTCAGGGCAGCTATGCTGCCCTCTTTCCAGCTGTGGCCTCCGCAGCCACGAGGCAGGCGGACCCGGGGGCTCTGCAAGTGAGGTGCGGGGAGGGCTGCTCCCAGGAGCCAGGGCGCACAGCCGTCTGCCACGGGGTGGCTGGTCCTCAGCTCCATGCCCTGCCTGCCTCCCCGCTGTGGGGCATGGGGCTCGGTCCCGGCTGGAGAGGCGGTCGCAGCCCAGGCAAGTGCGGCTCAGGCAGGGGCTGCAGACTGGTTAGCCGGAGGGCTCTCCCCAACAGTGGCGGGGACCCTGGCAGCCTTGAGCGCATGGGGAGGTGGAAAAGGGTGATCTCTGGGGTCAGACCTGAGCCGCCGTCCCAGGGAAATGCCTACTCTTGGCCAGAGCCCTGGTGGGCAGGAAGACGTAAGGGCAGCTTCCTCCCGAGGCTTGTTACGACGACTGGGGACAGGGCTGATGCAGGCGCAGCTGACGAGGGAGACAGGCCAGGTGCACCGGGCACCCTCAGGGGCACGGCCGCTGCTGCGGTTGGTGGGGCTGGGAGACTTGGTGAGAAGCAACCCCTGGAAGGTATCGCGGAAACTGGGATGAAAATACAGAGAGAGAGAAATCAGCCAAGTGGAGGCTTCTCCAGAGGCCCAGCGGCCAGCCAGCAGGGGTCAGAAGGACAGGGGTCTCACGAGGGACAGGCGGAGAAGTGACCGGGGAAGCGCTCCCCCACCCCACCTGCCCCTACAGCCTTCCTCCCAGAGCTGCAGGCCCGTCCAGCCCCAGGACAGCGGATGCCCCAACGGAAGGGCGCCCTGCAGGCTGCTGACCCGTCTCCATGCCGTCCCCCCGGAGCGGCCTGGGGTGGTGCAGGGTCCCGGCAGGTGTAGCAGACGCTGGAGTGAACTGTGACGGGTGGGAGGGAAGTGGGGCATGTGGCAGGCAGGGTTGTCCCCACACTTTACAGCTTCTCTATAAAGGAGAGCAAGTGGACAGTGAGCTTTCTTTAAGAAAAGCGCAGCTGCTGTCGTCCCGTGGGTTGGGGTCTGTGTCTCTGCAGGGCCGCCCCTTCCCCTCTGCCTCCTGCGCAAACCCTCCTTGAGCTGCGCCTGCCACCCCCTCCCCTGGCCCTCCCGGGACTTGGGGCTTTCATGAGCTTGCAAAGGGATTGTTGTGTTTCCTCCTTAGAAGTTTGGATTTTATTGCATCTGCCTTGCTTTCGTGGAGAGTTAAGTGTCTACGCCGCTGGAGAAGATTGCAGTTTTGAAAGGACAGGGAAAGGCCTGCTGTGGGGGTAGACAGGGCAGACCCTCGGGACAGGGGTGTGGGGGGTGGCCAGGAGAGGCCAGAGAGGACCGGCGGGCTCCCTCCTGGGAATAAGGAGGCAGGTTTCAGAGTGAGGTCGGAGTGTGGCTGCGGGAATCTCCGCGAAGCCCAGCAAGGAGGACAAGTAGGTGCTGCCGAGCCCAACAGGATGTGCCCTGCGCCATGCTGTCATCCTTGGTGGAGGACCACGCAGGGCACCTGCTCCCAGGCAGGGCCCCCCAGCCTGCAGTGCACACAGCTGGTGTGAAGCTGGGGGGCACGCTGTGACCTGCCAGCCCCCCGGGGGCGCGCTTGGCAACAGGGCCCTGAAGACTTGAGCCTGGGTGCTCCATGGCTGTCCGCCTGGCTCTGTCCTGTTGAGGTGCCGGATCATCTGTGTCTGTCAAAGGCCCCTCCTTCCCAGCTCAGCGGATGACCTCCAGACTGTTTCTAGGGGTGGCTTTTTGGTCTAGGAAGCGCAGCTCGCAAAACTCGGGATGCCTGAGTCCTACAGACAGCGTCCCGACGGGCCGTGCTCCCACACTCAGGACGGGCACGCCACCTGCAAACATTCTGAACCTTAGTTTTCCCTGGAGACATCTTGGTTCCCGTCGCATCCCTCATAGGCCGGAGGGAGGCTGTGTGCTCTCCGAAGTCCTTGTGGTGACCTCGTAAAGCAGCAGAGGCAGTAACAGTTAACGTAAAACTTCCTAAGACTGTGTCTTGAAAGATTCCTGGTCAAATGGAGTTGCATAACTAGAAGTTAAATAGTTTGTATAAAGACAGTTTAGTCTAATGTGACAAATGCTGCCATATTTTAAATTCTATGAAGAGTAAGATTGTGATACAGTCCCTGTATTATTGTTGAAAACGTTGTAGACGCTTGTTAGTTTAAAAAAAAAGCCTCCTTCGTGTGAGGTGAGCACCTCTGGTTTCACTGCGTCCCAGCTGCCGCTTTGTCGGCGCCTCGTGGGCCTTGGCAGCCTGATTGTCCTGGCCACGGCAGCCGCTCCTGCCCAGACACCTGCGTCCCTCGAGGCTCGGGCTCTGTTCATGGGGTGGCAAGGACCAGCACCCCGTCCTCAGTCATGCCCGTCTGGTGCCTGCATGCGGGGGTGCGGGTGGCTTTAGGTCTGCTGTGTGTCCCTCCCGGCCAGGGCGCCCCATCCCTTAGCTGTGGGCCTGAGCTCCACGTGCGTGGTCCCTCCTCCTGCCCGAGGTCCTGTGTGGGGCCGCCCCCGCGAGGGCGCTCAGAGCCCGCCTTGCTGTTGCAGACGGCCAGCGGGAACGTGGAGGCCAAGGTGGTGTGCTTCTACCGGCGCCGCGACATCTCCAGCAGCCTCATCGCCCTGGCCGACAAGCACGCCAGTGAGTCTGCCGCCCGTGCCGCCCCGGCCCCCGGAGGGCCCACCGCTCCCGTTCCGGGGTCTTCAGCTGGGTGCGGGGGTGCTGTCCATGTCCTCGGGTGGACCGTCCCTTGCACAGTGCAGGGGTCACAGGCCTAGGGCGGGCCAGGCAGGGTGGGTGCCGGCTGGTCATAGGGAGCAGACGGTCGTTTGCTGGCCTGGTCCTGCCTCCGGTGGGGGCGGGCCCCACCTGTGTGCTCCGGCCCACATGCACGTGTGTGCGCCGTTTATCAACAGCATTCTCGTGGCACAAGCCTCTGTCCAGTGCTGTGACCAGAGGGGCAGGGTGGGGTTCAGGGCCCCTGGGCCCCCTGAGAGCCTGTGCCCACTGGCCCGGTACTGCCTGTGGCCTCCGGTGCTGAGCAGAGGAGCGGGTCCTGGGGGCACAGGGTTAGTGGGCTGGGCCCGTCCGCCCTGGCCCGACGGTCAGGGCCCCGAGGCAGGCCGTGGGTTGTGGCCCGGGCGTAGGTGATGGCAGACGATCTCCCATGTCTGTGCCCAGCCCTGAGCAACCACAGCCCCGGCCCTCCGTGCACGGTGGTGGCCGTGCCCACACAGGCGCTCCCGCTCTCAGGCCCCAGGGGGGCTTGGCCAGGTGTTAGGTCGTGAGACCTGCAGGGAGTGGGTCCCACTGAAGGCGGGAGCTGGCGGGGGTGGGGAGGCCCCCGCACCCAGCTCAGGGCAGGGTCTCCATTTCGCAGGGCTGGGCTGGGGGGACGTCTGTCCACCCTGATGCGTGGGACCTGGCCCGGCGCCAGGGGAGTGGGGAGGACACTCGGAGGCCCTTCTGGCAGGAGGGATGCTGGCTGGGTGGGCGTCCACTGCGTGGTCGGTTCCACTGCTAGAGCTGCTCTGAGCCCAGAGCCCGAGGCACAAGCTCACGCCCTGCTCTGCTAGCACAGATGCCCCGGTCCCAGGGGCCTCCCCAGAGCAGGAACGCCCTCCCACAGGTGTGTGGGCCTTCGGCAGAGCTGTCCTGAGAGTGGACCTCGCCTGAGGAGCCATGGGCATGGGACAGGTCCTTCCAGGAACCCCAGAGCGAGTGTGGGGTTCAGGGGAACCTGTGGGGTATGTGGGGTGAAGCCCAGGCTCTGAGCCCAAGGCCAGGCCTTGCTGGATCCTGGAGGCAGGGGTTTTGGCCCCAGGGGCCATGTGCCCCTGGGTTCCTTGACCCTGGATACTGCAGCCCACTCACATCTGCAGGTCCTCAGGGAGTGGGCTCCGGAGCCGTGCAGAGACTCCTGGTCTCCTGGGGGTGGGAGGACAGGCTGGCCGCAGCCCCGGCTGCCCCTGAGGCCGTCAGCATGTCTCCTTGCTGCTCCTTGCGTTGCTGATGGTGGGAGCCCTGGTGGGCCAGGGTCAGGATGGGGAGGGCAAGGTCTGTGGCCGTGACACGGGCCCTGTCTCTGGCCCTGGCTCCTTGCTGCTCTGCCGGGCCAGTGGGGCCGCCCCTGGATGGCATGAGCGTGATCAGTGTGGGTTGGGGGCCATGTCTGAGCACGGATGATGCCCTCGTGTGGGGCTGCCCTGGGGCCCCCAGGGATGGGCAGGGCGTGACACAGCCCACAGTGTGGGTGCCCAGGTCCTTGTGGCCGCCGCCCAGACAGCCACAGCCCAGCCGCCTCCTCAGCTGCCCACCCCCTGGCCCTGCCGGCTGTCCCCTGGCCCAGCCGGTTGCCCTGAGCTGTGGATGTGTTGGGGGCGGGGTGGGTCCCTGCGCGGCTGCCACAGGGGGGCAGCAGAGGGCCGCAGGCCGCACGGAATTGATGCTCTATGCAGCCTCCTGTGGGCCTCGGGGTGGAGGGTAGTCTGGCTGCGGGCTTGGCTTTCCCCGACCCCCCTACACAGCCCCTGACCACCGCTGCCTTCAGGGGCACCCCGGCCCCAGGCCTGTTTGTGCCGAGTCCACGTCCTGGAGGCCCCCAGCTGCTCCCCACGTGCCAGACTTCTGGGCTCTCCCTGTGGGCACAAGTGGCCCAGGCTTGGGGAGGCAGCTGAGGATCCCAGGCGGGAAGCGTGTGCCACTGATCTGGCTTGGGGACCCATCCCCCCCCCCCGCCCAGCCCCCCCAGGCCCGCTTCTCGGGAAGGTCTGGCTCCCTCCGACTTTGCCGGGACAGGTTGGTCTGTGTGATGGAGGAGGGCCCGGCTGCCCAGACTGGTCTGGGGTCTGCTCGGAGGCATGGGCGGCGTGGGCATGGGGGTGGGCAGGGCCGAGGTCAGCTAGGTGGGACGTCCTCTGGCTCCGGCCGGGTCCACCTTGCCCCCAGCCTCGCCCCCTCAGCCAGACCGGGCGCTGCAGCTGACCCGCCGTCTGGGCGCTGTCTGTCTGTTGTATAGCGCTGTCAGTCTGCTATAAAACCGGATCGGGGGCCGACACCGGCGAGGAAGGTAAGAGCCGCCCTCGCAGGAGGGTCCCAGCACCTGTGTGCCGGGCTGCATGCCCGCCCCTGCTTGCCCGCGGCGAGGTGGGCCCATGGAGGCCCTGCAGCTTGGCCCTGAGGGGGTTCCGGTGCAGGGAGGGCTCGGGGCACGGCCGTGGGGTCTTTGCCCTCCGGCCCTGGACGTGCAGCAGCGGCTGCCTTGTCTCCCCCATCTCCCCCCGGCCAGCTCAGGACACATCTTCCTTCCTGATCGGACACCCAGGCTGCGGACATCTGGGGCAGCTAGGCTAGAACCAGTGCTGCCCAAGCGCCTGCCGGGGCCCCGTGGGGGCGGGGCCTGGGCCACCAGTGGGTTGGTCTGTTCAGTGGCCTGAGCACGTGTCCTCTGTGTCCTTCAGGAGAAATAGAGGAGGAGATGGAGAACCCGGAGATGGTGGACCTGCCCGAGAAGCTCAAGCACCAGCTGCGGCATCGGGAGTTGTTTCTGTCTAGACAGCTGGAGTCCCTGCCCGCCACACACATCAGGTACTGCAGGCCTGGGGCAGGGAGCGCGTACATCAGGTGCCGCAGGCCTGGGTGGGCGCGGGGGACTCCCTGCCTCCCCTGACACACGCCCTCCTGTGTCCTGCCTTGCAGAGGGAAGTGCAGTGTCACTTTGCTGAATGAGACCGAGTCCCTCAAGTCCTACCTGGAGCGGGAGGTGAGGCTCTCCTGCCCCCCGAGGGGCACGACTTGTCCGGCCTGGGGTGGGGAGGCCTGTGGCAGCTGCCGGAGTGCCTTCTGGGCTTCCCCAGCTAGGCGGGTGCCCACCCAGCCACACTGTGACGACCCAGCACTGCCGGCCAGGCGACCGCAAGTGTCTGAGTTTATGAAACAGGAGTTCTCAGTGCCACCGGGGCCAGAGGACCAACCTCGTCCCGTGGGTGGACGGGCCTCGGTGGTGCCCGAGCTCCTCACCCTGTGGCCGCTGTCCCTCCAGCCGTGACCCCCCAGGGCGGGTGGCTCTGATGGGCTTGCCTGTCCAGCGCCCCCTCTCCCGAGAAGCATGATGACCAGAGCCATCTCCAGAGGACACATGCGTTCCCAGGGAAGCCGGTGGGCCAGCAGGGGTTGCCGCAGCAGGGCTCGGGCGTCACCCTGCCAGGGCAGGCCAGGGCATGGCCAAGGGGCAGGGTCCCCTCCTCGCATGTACAGGGGACACGCGCTGCTAGCTCCCAGGGGACCTGCCCACGATCAGGCGTCATTGCTGCGGGCGGCACCCTCCCCAGGCAAAGCCAGGCTCTCCAGGGCCCCAGAGGAGTGCGCGGAGGGGGCGGTGTGGACTGGGAGCACAGGCAGCTGCGGTCCCAGTGGTCCAGCGAGGGCGGCCAGGTGCGCGGCCTCCCTGACGCCTGACTCAGGAGTTGGAGAACCGCCAGGCAACGCTGCCTGGAGTTGGTGCAGAGGAGCCGCCGGGGCAGCCTGGGCCCCCAGGAGCCCCTGCCCACCTGCCCGCGAGAGGCCTGGTGCAGCCTGTGAAGGTGGCGGGCAGAGCGGGGCTGTGGCCCCAGGCAGCTTCTCCTGGGGAGCGGACGCGCCGTCTGCAGTTTGGAAAGGTCCCCCCGGTGGCAGCCGCCCGAGCAGTGACGTGGGGGGCTGTCTCTGAGCAAAGGCGACTGTGAAGCAGCCTCGGGAGGCGCAGGGGCCCCGCTCTGGCACCTGCGTGCGTCTGCGGGGTCCTGCTGGTCTCCTTCACCTGTCTGGGGAGTGGGGGCCTCCGAGGAGAGGGGGTGGCTAAGGCAAGGGCAGCTGGCAGCACAGGCCACAGCTGCAGCCCGCGGGACCTGCCCCCAGGAGCCCTCGGGACCTGCCCCCAGGAGCCCTCGGGACCTGCCCCCAGGAGCCCTCGGCCCTGACATGGGAGCGGCCTCTGCCTGCTGCTGCCTGTGGGAGCGAGGGCTGCGGAGGAACAGTCACACGGGAGTCCAGAAAGGCAAAGTGGGGGCTCGGGGCCAGGTAGACCCTGCAGGATATGGTGAGGCCCCAGGGGAAGCCCCGGGTCTGCTGGCTTGCTTCTGAGAAGTGGCCCAGGCCAGCTCAACGCGGCTTCCCAGGGGCCAAGGAGGACGCATCATGCCTGCTGTCCCCTGGGTGCTCCTGGAGCCGGCAGGAGGGTGCCCATGGGCTGGGAGCTGCCAGTTCTGGGCGCCGGGCCCGGGACGTTCTGTTACGTGGCCGCTCTGCGTGCGTCTCCTGTGACAACTGCACGGGAACCCTGCCGTCTCAGAGGCCGAGCCCAGAATCTGTCAGATTTGTTCCCAGATGTCTTCTGAGTTTTGTTGCTGTCAGATGCTTCTATAAACTAAATTTTCAGACTTGCTGCTTACGGGCTCGAGGCGATCTGGGGAGCTGCCCACAGCCGGGCCTGTGGGCTCTGCGTCTGAGCAGGTCGCTGGCCCCGTGGGTGCGGCTGCGGTGCTGTGTGCCGACACCCCTGCCCTGTGCTGCTTTCCAGGACTTCTTCTTCTACTCCCTGGTCTACGACCCCCAGCAGAAGACCCTCCTGGCGGACAAGGGGGAGATCCGGGTGGGGAACCGATACCAGGCAGACATCACCGACCTGCTGAAAGAAGGTGGGTGGGCGGCGGCGGGGCCAGCACCCCCAGCGCCTGTCGCTGGACCCTCTATGCCGCCTGGAGACTCTGTTTCCTTTTAGCAGTTGTTTTCATAACTTTTTATAAGCTCTTTTTCTGTTCAAAGAGCTTGTCTGAGCCACTGCCAGTGTCACTGACTTCTGGTGGACGGTGCTGTCCGCGAGGCCCCTGTGCTCGGGGGACACGGTGCCCGGCTCCCCTGCCCGCTCAGGCTTCCAGCAGCCTGGGGGTCGTGGGCGGGCCTGACCCCTTCCTGCAGCTCAGCCTGTCCCCAGGCACACAGCGCAGGGGAACTCAGGCCCTGGTGACCCGCTCCCTGTGGGGGTTCCAGGGCTGACCGCGGGCCTTCCACGAGCGGCCCGCATCCTTTGGGTGGCGGCCACACCCAGGCAAGTGGGGCTGACTCGGGGCCGCGGGGTCCACGCTCGTGGGCATCCTGTCCCCTCCTGTCCTCCTCACGCGGCTCCATGAGGCAGGCCTGGCGGCTGGAACACGCATGCGCTTGGTCTCAGGGCGCTCGGGTGCCTTGCTCTCTCGAGCCTGTGTTCCCGCAGAACTGGCCCCGTGTGCAGTGCACAGGCCGCCTGGGGTCCCCGCGTGCCTCAGGGAGCGCGTCGCGGCCGCTCTCACGTGCTCGGGCGGCCCTGGTGCGCGTCCCCGCGTCTGGGGGGCGCGGGCCAGGCCTGGCTCCCCCCCTGCACTCTGCGCAGGAGGCCCCGGGAGCCCCCTCTCTGCAGCCGCTGCTCCCCCTGAACCCCGGCTGCGCCACTCTCCCTGGGCTCTGCTCTCGGCTCATGTGCACGCTTCCTGTTGCACACGTGTGCACACACCTGTGCCACAGCTCACTTCTCATCCACATGCTCACACCTGCCTCCCTGTCGGGGCCTCGGTCTCCATCTGGGGCGCCTGCTCATCTGGTCGGGTGTCAGGGAGGCACTGAGCCAGGCCCGTGGGAAGCGGGTGGCGGGGCGGCTCCCGCGTCTGCCCCGTGTGTCCGGCTCCATCGCAGGTGGGCCTGGCTGCGTCTCCCTCTGGCCCTGTCAGCACTCGCGTCATCCTGGGGGTCCCCGCGCCACGTCTCCCACTAGAACAGAGCTGGCCATGCTGGCCGCAGACCTGTCTCCAGGGTCAGGCATCCTTCAGGGTCCCCGGGGGTCCCCAGGCCTGCGCTCCTGTGGGGTGGCTAAGGGGTCCTGGTGAGGCCACCAGAGGACGCTGGTGGCTCGAATGTCCAAAGACCTCGCGTTGCCAACCGCCTGGGTGCTCGGCGGGGATGAGCCTCTGTCCTCAGGTGCCCTGAGCGAGCCCTGCCGCCTGGGTGTTTCCCGCTCCTGCCCCGGGGGCCCTGGCGAAGGCCTCAGCCTGCCATCTTCCTGCGCTTCCCGGGGTGTGGACCCTGCCCGTGTGAACCTGTGCCCTGGCTGTGAACATGTGTGGCAGCACAGAGTGTGCCGTGATGCTGCCTGCCAGCCAGCGTGGCCCTGGGACGGGTGCCACTGCGCCCGGGGCTCTGGGCCTGGTTGCCTGGCCACGTCGCTGGGGCCTTGATCCAGGAAGAGGGTCCCCGCCTTCCCCGGGGAGGGTCTTGGTGCTGAGGCACTGCCGGCGGGGAGCCCACCCATGCCCGTCATCCAGGCGCCCCATCGCGTCCCGCAGCCCCGGCACCCCCGGCTCTCGGATCTGCACGCCCCGTCCCTGGGTCAGCCCTGCACGCCTGCGGTGCTGGGCTTCCCTCCCGTGGACCCCTGGCCCAGTGTGCCCCTGGAGCCCGCCAGGGTGACCTCCCAGGGCGAGGGGGCACGTGTCTCCCCGGAGACTTTCAGCCACATCCAGCCCTGCTGACCCGCACCCACCCCAGGCTCCACGGGACTCCCAAGTGTGCAGGGGGTCCTGGGCCTGGAAGCGGATTCCCACCAAGAGGGACCGTGACTGAGGGTGTCCGCAGACGTTCAGCCCGGGCGCCCGAGCTGAGTGTGGGTGTGACGTGCCCCCCACACCAGCCCAGCCATGCCAGGGTGGGCATTCTCCAGACCCTCCTTGTGGCCCCATGCCCCCTGCTGCCCGGAGCACACCGGCCCTTGGCATGGGCACTGCCCAGGACAGAAGCATCCATGGCCGGGCCCCGGGCCCCCCCGCACCACCTGCAGGCTGAGGGGAAAGACGCCCCGAGACGCGGCCTCTGGCCTCTGGCCTCTGGCCTCAGGGGGCGGGCGAATGTCTGCTGAGCCGGCATCAGCGTGCTGGTGGTGAGGGGCTCGCCTGAGCAGATCCGAACCGCCTGCCCCTCACCCAGCGTCTGTGCTGCCAGGGCCCTCCTGGTGGCTCCCCCAAGGGCCCGGGAGCCCAGACCTGCACTCCACTCCAGAGGCGAAGGCTTGCCCTGTGCCACGCTCGCCCTGGAGCGCCGACCCAACTGCATCCGTGTGTGTGTGTGTGTGTGTGTGTGTGCGCCTGTGTGTACATGCATGCCTGTGTGTGGTGTATGTGCGTCCGTGTGCTTCTTTGTGTGTGTGTGCACATGTGTGCTGTGTCCCTACCCCGGGTTCACTCACCCTCTCCCTCCCTGCAGAAGGGGGTGCTCCATCCCTCACCCCAGTAGGCCAGGCCCTAAGGGGACCCCTGGCTCAGAGCTCTCACGAGAGCCTCGGAGCTCCTCCCATGGCCCCGGTGGCCTCACCCCGCGGCACCCATTCCCCACAGGTGAGGAGGATGGCCGAGACCAGTCCAAGCTGGAGACCAAGGTGTGGGAGGCCCGCAACCCGCTCGTGGACAAGCAGATCGACCAGTTCCTGGTGGTGGCCCGGTGAGTGCCATCAGGCAGGGCGCAGGCTGGCATGGCCTTAGCTGCTCACCCACCCCTTGGGGGGTTCTGGGATGTCTGCTGTGGGGCATCGCCCGGCGAAGGGCACACGAGGTCAGCGGGGCCAGGCCTGCTCTGTGGTGACCCATTCCTGGTCCCTAGGGAGGCCTGGCCCTTCCTGCACACGGAGCTGGCTCTGAGGGGCAGCTCGGGGCCACCCCCCAACAGGCCGAGCAAGCCGGGCGCCGGTGAGGCTCTTTCCACAGACTGCGGGGTGGGACGGGGTGCCCATCCGGCTCTGGGACTGGGCGGAGGCCGCTGGGGCGGAAGTGGCCGAGGCCGAGGCCTCCCGGACACGAAGCGGGTGCACCGTCCAGAGCTGCCTCTGCTGAGGCTGACGCCCTGGCCCCCGCGGGGCAGCTCTGGTGAGCACTCAGGGCCACGTGCCACCCCCTAGCCAGGCGCCATCCAGCGCTGGAATCCGAAGGCTATCTCGTGAGAAGATCTCTGCGGAGACTCAGACTCAGACTCAGACTCAGTCCCCAAACTCCAGAGCAGAGCGCTCCTCCTCGAGATGGCCGAGCCCGGGCACCGCTGCTTGTTGCGCTCAGCCCGGCTGGCCTGCTTGTCTGCTCCAGCGTCAGCGTCTCTCCCTGCCCCCCCCCCCCAGCTCCGTGGGCACCTTCGCCCGGGCCCTGGACTGCAGTAGCTCCGTCCGGCAGCCCAGCCTGCACATGAGCGCCGCGGCCGCCTCCCGGGACATCACCCTGGTAAGAGGCCTGCTCAGGCCAGCCCGTCCCCCGGCGGGGCTCTCGGTGCCCTCGTCTGGCAGCCCCGTCTCACACAGGCTCAGGCCGACCTGCACGTCCTGGGGCTGCCCTGCTCCTTCCTCCCGCCCCGTCTCTGGCAGCACGTCTCCCAGAAGGGGGCTCACGTGCCCTGGGCCGGCCCCGCCTGCCCACGGCTCTCTCCCCACACTCCCCCAGAGGCCCACAGCTGCCCCGTGTCCTGTGGCCTTCCACACGTGACCCGGGTGTGTCCGCCGTCAGGGCTGGGGGTGGGTGCCAGCACGGGGCCCGGGTGACCCTGCCTCCTGCCCCGCAGTTTCACGCCATGGACACGCTGCACAGGAGCGTCTATGATGTTGCCAAGGCCATCTCAGCCCTGGTGCCGCAGGGCGGGCCCGTGCTCTGCAGGGACGAGATGGAGGAGTGGTCAGCCTCAGAGGCCAGCCTTTTCGAGGAGGCCCTGGAAAAGTACGGGAAGGACTTCACGGACATTCAGCAAGACTTTGTGAGTACGGCAGGGCGGGCTCAGGACCACGCTGCTCCCCAGGCCTCCGTGTTCCCGTCCCCCCGTCTGTTAGAGGCGCCTGCTGCATGTCCAGGTCCAGGTCCTCACCGGCCCTCAGGCCCCGGGTGTGTTTAAGTCCAGTTGTTTTTAATAACCAGTCGAGCCTCCACATACGTCCTTGGAAGTGTCCCTCGGTGAGCCCGTGGGAATCAAGTCCGCAGGGACCCCTCCCGCTCTCACAGCCCCTAAAACACACTTGAGTGCGTCTGAAAGAACGCTGGTCACTCAGAGGAGCACGTCCGTGCAGAGAGGGCAGCAGGGCGGCCAGGCTGGCCTGACCACGAGCCGCTGGGAGAGCCCGCGATGCAGCGGCCCACATCTGATGCCCAGTGGCATCTCAGCTGGAATAGACAGAGCTGGCGCTGGGCTCACCGCAGAAGGCAGAGAAGCAGTGTGGCCCAGAGGCCCTCAGAGGGCCCCTCAGAGCCCTGGGGCCGAGGGTGCAGGCCGAGCCCGGAGCCGGCCTCTTGACCGACAGCTAGAGTGTGCCGAAACCTCAGCAGGGCAGCAAGGCCTCCTCACCAGAAATAAGCGGAGTGTGCCGGGCACACTGGCCGCACCTCGCCTTCCCCTCCGACAGGTCCCGGGCCTCTAGCACTCCTGTGTGACGGCCCAGGTGCAGGAGGCGCGTAGCCTGCGATCGGCTCACCTGGGCGGATGTTGGGGGTGAACGTGCTCCCGGGAGGCAGCGCTCGGCCTGTGAGCCTGGGGTGATGCCAGAACAGCGGCAGCAGAGCGCGTGCGCATGTGCAGCCCGCAGCCTGGACGGGCTGGGGGCCGGGGGGCCTCTTCCCTGCCCCCCACCCTGGCACTGTGTGCTGGGGGCGGGAGCACCTACCTACCCAGCCAGCCAGCAGGGCGCAGGCGCTGTGGCGGGAATGGAAACGGGAGGAGCTTGTGTGCTGTGCTGTCTGCCCAGGAGAGGGCGGCTCGGGCGGGGCCCGACGGTGGCCTGGGCGGCCGCAGGGCCCACGGCCCACTGCCCACTGAGGCACCCCCTCCCACAGCTCCCCTGGAAGTCGCTCACCAGCATCATCGAGTACTACTACATGTGGAAGACCACCGACAGATACGTGCAGCAGGTGAGGGCCAGCTGGCGCGGGCGGGGTCTCCCCTCTGCAGGCCCAGCTGCCAGCCTCTGACCTGTGT
This sequence comes from Hydropotes inermis, assembly GCA_020226075.1. Lineage (NCBI taxonomy): Eukaryota > Metazoa > Chordata > Mammalia > Artiodactyla > Cervidae > Hydropotes > Hydropotes inermis. The sequence continues at coordinate 65,315,742 of CM035284.1, forward strand.
TCTGTGTTTTAAGAAACGCTTGAAAGCGGCTGAAGCGGAGAGCAAGTTAAAGCAAGTTTATATCCCCAACTAGTAAGTGCACCCTCAGAGCACCGCCCCTGTGTCTCCACATCCCTGGGTGGGCCAGGCCTGGCGCTGGCCTCACATGGCTCAGAGTCTGGGCGAGACGGGGGCCTGTCCTCAAAGCCCAGGATGGTGGGGGCAGTGGGAGGGCAGGACCTGGCCCTGGCTCTCCCTCGGCCTGCCAGGCAGCACCGGGCGCGGAGGCTGGAAGCCGTCTAACATGGGGTCTGACTCTGACCCGAGGCTACGGGGAGAGAGCTGGGGTTGGCGGCCGCCCTGCAGCCAGGCGGGTGTGGACAGGGCTGCTGGGGCCCCAGAGTCGTGCGCCCAGGGCTCCGTGCTCCTGTGACGCCCTCCCTCTCTCCCTTACCCAAGTAACAAGCCAAACCCGAACCAGATCAGCGTCAATAACGTCAAGGCAGGCGTGGTGAACGGCGCGGGGCCGCCAGGCCAGAGCCCTGGGGCCGGCCGGGCCTGCGAGAGCTGTTACAGTAAGTGCCCCCCAGGCACCCAGGCGCACCCTAGTCCGCTGCCCTGGGCACCCCTGCACCGTCCCGGGGACTGGCCTGGGGGCGGGGGTTGCACTCTGCCTGGAGGAGCCCTGATGGGGAGTGAGGGGAGCGTGGTGCCCGGGCCCGGGGTGGTGTGGGCGGGCGACAGCTGTGGAATGCTCTCTGCCGTCACTGGTTCTGCTTAAGAATCCGTCTATTTTCAACTTTGTTGTCCGTAGCCACCCAGTCTTACCAGTGGTATTCTTGGGGTCCCCCTAACATGCAGTGTCGCCTCTGCGCGTCTTGTTGGACATATTGGAAGAAATATGGTGGCTTGAAAATGCCAACCCGGTTAGATGGAGAGAGGCCGGGACCCAACCGCAGTAACATGGTAAGCCCCGCCCGCGCCCCCCCGCGCCCCCGCGCGCCCCACCCCTGCGGCCTGGCCCCCAGTCATGGCGCTGTGTCGGGGCGGCGCGCCCCCTTCCGCAGAGCCCCCACGGCATCCCAGCGCGGAGCAGCGGGAGCCCCAAGTTCGCCATGAAGACGAGACAGGCCTTCTACCTGCACACCACCAAGCTCACGCGCATCGCCCGGCGCCTGTGCCGCGAGATCCTACGCCCCTGGCATGCCGCCCGCCACCCCTACATGCCCATCAACAGCGCGGCCATCAAGGCTGAGTGTGAGTGTCCCCTGCGGCGGGCCGGGTGGGGGGCTGCCGGCTGGCGAGCGCACTGACCCTGGCCCCCCGCAGGCACGGCTCGGCTGCCCGAAGCCTCCCAGAGCCCGCTGGTGCTGAAGCAGGCCACGCGGAAGCCCCTGGAGGCCGTGCTGCGGTTCCTCGGTGAGCCCGCCTGCCCCGCCCTCCGCGGTTCCGCCCTGCCCGCCCCCCCGCCAGGCTCCTGTATGGGTTCGGAGGGGTCTTCCCCATGCCGTTCCCTGCCGGGCGGGATCTGGGCTGGGTGGGAGGTGTGCCCCCTGGGAGGGACACAGAGAGGGGCGGCCTAGGGGGGCCTCGAGCGCCCCGCTTCTCCGCAGCCCTCCGGTCTGCTGGGCTGGGCTGGGCTGGGATTCGGTCCCTCCCACTGTGCCCGCGTTCCCTTGTGAAGCATGCTTGGAGCCAGCGGCGGGCTCCTAGGGGAGACTGGTGGCTGTGGCTCCTCCTACTGTCTGGGCTCTGGCCCCTGAGAACCGCCGAGGGCTGGGCCACTTGGCAGGTGTGGATCTGCGCCTCCTGGAGCTGCCCGGCCCAGCGATCTGTCCACGGTCAGCTGACGGGGCCCTTAGTTCATCATCTGGCCTGTGGCCAACCTGGGCCGGCAGCTCAGTGACCACTCAGTGGACCCGCTCCTTTATGGGGATCTGGACCTATGAGCTGTTGGTGGTCGCTCGTGGGCCTGTCGGCTGAACCGAGGGGCTAAGGGGCCTGGCCCCAGCCTCTCTCCCTGCTCTCAGGGTGCCCAGGGTGCCACATTGGTGTGCCTGCCAGGGCTGGGCTGCATGCACCCTCCTGGGTGGTGGGGCTGCCGCTGAGGAGCGGCCATGTGCCCACTCGCCTGTGTTGGCCCTGCAGAGACGCACCCCCGCCCCCCCAAGCCTGACCCAGTGAAGAGTGTGTCCGGCGTGCTCAGTGGCCTGACCCCCGCCAAGTCGGCCCCCGTCATCAACAATGGCTCCCCCACCATCCTGGGCAAGAGGAGCTACGAGCAGCACAATGGGGTCGACGGTGAGTCCGGGGGGCCTCGGGCTCGGCCGGCGTGGCTGTGGGCCTGGGGTGCCCGGCCCCCGCCGCGCCCACGCCCGCTGACCATGTGTTCTCTCCTCTCTCCTGCCGCCGGGCGCTGCCAGGCAACGTGAAGAAGCGCCTCTTGATGCCCAGTAGGGGTAAGGCCTGGCCCTACGCGCCTGCCTGTGTGCTGTGCTCACGTGTGTGCGGCGGACGGCCCAGGGCACTTCCAGGGCAGTCCACGCGGGCTGGGCCGCGCCCCGGCACCCCCCGACCCACCTGGTACTCGGCAGAGACCCGGGGGCCGCCCCCGCCCCTGCTGGCCGCGTGCTGCCCCCCACCTGGGCACCCCGGCTCATGAAATGCCCCTCTGTCCAGGCCCAGCGCCGGTCAGTGGACTGTCCTTCGTCAGGCGGCCCTGGCGCCTCCGCCACCCGCCCGCACTGGCTGCCGCCGCGCTGCACCCACCCGCATGCTGTCAGCCTCAGCGCGCGTGGCCGTCTGCCCTGTGCTTGTGATCTCGCCCGCGCCCTGCCTGGTGGGGGGCTGTGGGACCCCGGCCCCTCGGGTGCTGATGGAACAGAGCTGTGGTGTGGCTGGCATGGCTGCTGGGGGTCTGCGAGGGAAAGCCCAGGCCAGGGCCCCGCGGGGAGGGACACCCAGGGCTGAGACTGCGGGGCCTGTCCCGAGTGCGGGGGGCATGCGCTGGGGCAGGCTGCCACAGGGCCCTCCGACCGTCGGGCACGGCTGGCATTGGCCTCCAAAGTGTGGTTCCCTCGCCTGCTCAAGGCTGGCTTTTGCCTTCTCGTGAGGGAGGGGCATTTGTGGTCTGGGGCTGCCCTTGTAGGGGTCACCACGGTGCCGGTGAGGGGCATGTCAGCCTTGTGGGGGCCAGTGCCCCCAACGGTCAGCCCGTGGCAGTACCCAAGAGGGGGAGGTGAACAGAATCAGTGGACGGGGAACTTAGGGGAACGCACCCAGAGCTCCTCCCGCAGCCCCTCCCAGCAACAAGGTCAGGTCCGGCGTGGGTACCCCAGCCTCATGGGCAGCCAGCATGGATGTGGCCAGAGCCCTCCCCAGTCTCAGGACTGGAGACCTGCCAGCCCAGGAGGCTGGACCGGGCTTGGTTCTCGAATCTCTGGGAGGTGATGGGAGTCAGTGGCCATCTGGCCCAGCCCGGTCCCCCGGACACGCCCATCTTAGTGTGTTTGGGAGCCTGGCAGGCACTTGCTGAGGGTCAGCCAGTGGCACTGAGGCCAGGTTCTCTCACTCCATCTGGACACAGGCTCTTCCCGCCCCAGGCCCCCTGCTGCCTTGCCTACAACCCCTTGGTGGGGCGCCAGCCCACCCCAGCCTCGCCCCCTCACTGACCTCCCCCCTTCCCTGGAGCCGTCCTTGGGGGGTTCCCACAGCCCCTGGTCTCAGCAGAGCGACTGGTCCGCTCGTCTGCCTACGTCCCACAGGAGGAGAAGCGGGTCTTGCCAACAGGGCTTGGGGCTTAGGGCTTGACTTGTAAAGAGCTCTTGATAGCAGGGGCATAAACTCTATTCACTTCATCAGTTTTTCCAAAATCCATGTGTTCCTGTAGCTACTTCAGCCCCAGTCCTGGGTCCCGGGTGAGTGTTGGAGGCCACACTCAGGCCCGCTGGGGTGCTGTGTGGTGGCCAGAGCAGCAGCGGATGGCAGGAGTCGGCTCTCGGCCAGGGCCTGACCCCAGGGGGCCTTAACTCCCTAACCTGGCCCTCCGGGGCTTGTGGCTGCCTCCACCCAGGGCCCCACGTGTACACCCTCCCACGCTAACTGTGTGCTCTCTTTTCTCTGCCACTCGTCCCTCTGGCAGGCACCTACCTGGGTAAGTAGCGCGGAGCCCTGAGCGCTGTGTGCCTCTGTGTGCACCCGTGGGCAGCTCGTGAGCGCTGCAAGCTGGGTGCTGGGGCGCCTGCTTCTGCCTGCTGGGGTTGCGGGTACCCCAGGTTAGGAGGTGCTGCAGAGGGGATGGACAGCTACTCCAGGGTCATCTGGAGACCGACCTTAGTCAAGAAACACTTTTGGGAGGAGCTAGATGTGTGTGGCAAAGTGTGGGCGATGGAGACTAGCTCATGCGACCACATAGATGCACACTGACACACAGCCACATGCACTTATCCTGACATACGCTCATGGCCCTGTGTACTCACACCAACACGTGCTCATGGGCCCGTGTACTCACACCAACGTGCTCACGGGCCCGTGTACTCATACCAACATGTGCTCACGGGCCCGTGTACTCACACCAACGTGCTCACGGGCCCGTGTGCTCACACCAACATGTGCTCATGGGCCTGTGTACTCACTGACACATTCACGGGCCCATGTACTCATACCAACATGTGCTCACAGGCCCGTGTATTCACTGACACGCTAGCAGGCCCGTGTACTCAGACCAATATGTGCTCACGGACCTGTGTACTCACTGACATGCTCACGGGCCCATGTACTCACACCAACATGTGCTCACAGGCCTGTGTATTCACCGACAGGCTAGCAGGCCTGTATACTCAGACCAACACGTACTCATGGGCCTGTGTACTCAGACCAACACACGCTCACGGGCTTGTGTACTCATACTGATGCTCTCATGGCAGACTCACTGCACCTGCATTAGGGAGTTGTGGGTTGTTTTGGTGCCTGTTGGTACAGCCTGTGCCCTGGGACAGTGCCTTTTCTGAGCCACTGGTAGTGGCTTTCACCTCCAGATCCCCAACCATAGAGTGGAATTGCTAGCTGGAGCATGGCCTTCTGACCTCTCCTGGGTACTTCCATCAGCTTCCCGCAGGGCACCTGGCCCCAGGTCCACACGGGACTGGGAGCCCCTCGGGAGGAAGTCTGAGCCCAGGGAGTGGCTGCCCTGCAGAGGGGCTCCCTGTTGCCGTTGTATGTGTAGCTGCGCCAGGTGGCACTTGGCTACTGTGTAAACCAGGCCACAGTGGTCCCGGCTCCTCCAGGGAGTGAGCTCAGATGCGAGGCTCCCACACCCACCCCAGCCCCCGGGGGTTCCCTGGGAGCCACCTGGGCAAGGCCAGGACTCGGGAGCTGAGGCCCACCTGGCTGTGGGCGGCAGCTCTGGGGAGAGGTAGCCCCAGACTTCCTGCTTCTGCGCTGCAGGCATGCAGGTGTGGCATGTGCCTGCAGGGGGCCTCACGGTGGTCCTCCTCCCTCCTCTCAGGTTTGGCGAATCACGGACAGACCAGGCACATGGTAAGCACAAGGGCCCTGTTCTCCACACACTTGCACACACATGCTCCAGTGGGCCTTTGCCGGGAGGCCCCAGCCTGCCAGGGGCTGTGGGAGCATCTGGGAGGCCCCTGGGGACCCGAGGGGCGGCAGGTGTTGGGGTCTTCATGGGGTCTTTGTGGCTCTCCCGGGCACCCCGGCCCACACTGCCCCTGGGATGGCCACCGTGGGGCTTCTGGGCGCTGCGTGGAGGCCCCGAGTTCCCCTCTCAGGCCTGTCCCACCGCAGGGACCAAGCCGGAACCTCCTGCTCAATGGGAAGGCGTACCCCACCAAGGTGCGCCTCATCCGGGGGGGCTCGCTGCCCCCCGTCAAGCGGCGGCGGATGAACTGGATCGACGCCCCCGACGACGTGTTCTACATGGCCACCGAGGAGACCAGGTGGGCAGGCGGGCGGGCCCCGAGGGGGTGGGGGCCAGGTGCTGTGCCACCCGCCCACCTCACTGCCCCATCCACACAGGAAGATCCGCAAGCTGCTCTCGTCCTCCGAGACCAAGCGCGCGGCCCGCAGGCCCTACAAGCCCATCGCCCTGCGCCCGAGCCAGGCCCTGCCACTGCGGCCGCCCCCACCCGCGCCTGTCAACGACGAGCCCATTGTCATCGAGGACTAGGCCGCCTGCGCGGCCCTCTGACTGCAGACCGCGCCCAGACCACGCCTGCCCGCCACCCGCCGCCCGGATTTGGTAGTGCCCTGCCCGCCCTCCCCCGCAGAGAAACTGCCCCTCGGCCACGCGGGGAGAAGCGCCCGACTTACTCCAGACCCGCCGGGGAGTTGTTTTTTTAGCTTTGTGTTTACTTTTTGGCCAGAGCGGAGCTGAGGAGCCGCCCGAGTGCCTGCCCCGCACGCGGGTTCAAGGGCCGGCCGGGAGTTTTGTTGTTTCTGTTGAAGGTGCCATTTTAAATTTTATTTTTATTACTTTTTTGTAGATGAACTTAAGCTCTGTAACTTACACCTGGAATGTTAGGATCGGCGTGGCCAGCGGCCGGCCGAGCTGCCTGGTGGGGTTGGCCCCTTGTCTTTTCAAGTAATTTTCATATTAAAAAAAACAAAGAAAAAAAAACTTATAAAAACAAAAATCCAACTAGCCCTTCCTGTGTCGTTTGTCCTCAGTCCACCTCTGTCTCGGGCCCACTGCAGTCCTGGTCGCTTTAGGGGAGCTCAGTGCTCCCCGCCCCCTGCCTGAGTCTGCCTGGCACTGGGACGTCCAGGGAGAAGGCTGAGCTGCAGCATGTGGCCCCCGCAGGCTGGCCTGGGGGCTCCCCTGCTGCCTCACCTCGGCCCTGTGCCCACCACCTGCCTCCTGGGGGCAGAGAAAGCTCCATCTGGGCTCGGGGCTCCCACACGGGGAGCCAACACGCTGTCTGTCCGAGGCAGGGGTGGTCCGGGCCTGGCCTGGGATCCAGACTGGCAGGTGCCAGGCTCCCCAGCTGGGGCGGCCAGGGTGGCAGGGTCAGCCGGGCTGCTGGCCTGCCTGGCAGAGCCCACTGCAGCTGTCCACAGATGGCTGCCAGGAGCCGTGGGGCCGCCCGAAGCAGGTGTGCCGTTTCCTCCGGGAGAGTTTGCTCAGATTTCAGCAAGTCCGTTCTCAGAAACCCTACCTCGCTCCGGCCCTCCGCACACCCACTCCAGGCCCACCAGACAGGTGCATCCAGGCCAGAGGCTGGAGGAAGGGGTCCGCCAGGCCCTCGGAGGGGCCCCTCCCTGAGCTCTGCCTGCTGTGCCTCCAGCCCCACGGTGATGTGTGGACATCTCGGCTGGAGAATTAAAATAGAAGCCACTCTGTCGCCTTGCCTGGGACAGATAAGGGGTGTCCTGGCATCCAAGGGCCTGCTGTGGGCCCCGCTGGGTGGCGGGCCAGGGTGTCAGAAGAGGCTGGGGCACGCCACCCCCATGGCTGGCCCCACACCCGCCCATCCCCCAGCTCCAGTGGTGGGGCTGGGAGGCCAGGCTGGTGACCTTGACAAAGACATTACCTTCCCCCAGTGTGCTGGGGAGGGGAGGGGAAGGGAAGGGAGGGGAGGAGCCTCCCCCCAGCTGGGCCCTCCCTTCCACCCCCCAGAGACAGGCAGGCCCTCAGGAGGGCCAGGGGGGGGGGGGCCCTCCCCGGGCCCAACACTGGGCGTGGCTGTCTGAGAGGTCTGTGCCAGGCCTAGAAGTGGGGAGGGAGGTCTTGAGGACCAGAGTGTTGGTTAGTTTTGCTCGGCTCCTGTGGACCCGGCAGGGGCCTGCGGCAGCCAGCCCCAGGGTCAAGGGCATCTCAGGTGGGCACGTCCCCACAAGGGCCTTGGTGTGCCAGCCTGCCCCACCTGGGGCCTCCCACTGCCCACCCCTGGGCACAGCTCTGGGGGCCCTGCGAGAATGCGAGCCTGTCTTCCCATGTGCCATTCGCCAGTGCCGCCAGGACACTGTTCCACTGCAGCCTCGAGGGCGGGACCTGCCCCCATGCCCGGCCTGCTTCCCTCCAGCCCTGCCGTCCTCACTCAGCCCCCTGGCTGGTGCCTGACCCAGCCTCTAGCTCTGAGACGGGGCTCTGAGTCCACTGGTCAGTGCCCCTTCCCAGCCCAGAGCATCAGCCCACGCCCTGCAGCTGGGAGGCGGGTGCCTGCGCCGCCCACCCCACCCAGGGCCTCACCAGGGCCAAGTGCCACTCCTTGGCTCCACCCCCGCTCTCCAAGCAGGGCTGGGGCCCACAGGTAGCCTCCTTGACAGGCAGGACTCCTGTGCCCAACCAGCCTGCCCTCCGCAGCAGTCCTGCAAATTTCAGGGTGGGGTGGAGTCACACAGGCTGATACCCTGGGGTCTCGGGGGCTCCCGAGCTCAGAGCACCTGGTAATGGGTGCCAAGTCGGGGCCTGTGAATTATTCAGAGATACCGGACACCAGCCTGAGCAGGGAGCCAGCTGTGAGGGGCTGACCTGCAGGCCCCCTTGCCCAGGAGGGGGCCAGCTGAGGTCTCCTCTCCAGCCTCCACCCCGGCTGGCTCAGGGCCAGAGCCCAGTGCAGGGGGCCCGCCCGCTGGCCGGCAGCTTGAGGGCTCTTGTCCTCACTCATGGAAATGAAAGCGGCTGAAGGGTGTGAGTGCGGAGGGGGGGCACCTCAGGAAGGAGAGGGCACCTCAGGGAGGAGGGAGGGGGCACCTCAGGGAGGAGGGAGGGGGCACCTCAGGGAGGAGGGCGGCGGGGGCTGCCGTGAAACTACCCTGTGAGACCAGCTCCCTCACCCCCTCTGAACACACCAGCGCCAGGGGCCAGAAGCAGGCCCTGGAGGCCTCCAGTGAGAGGAACTGGGCATGGCGGCGGGGTCCCAGTGTCCAGCACTGAGCCTCAGAGACCACAGGGCAGGGGGTGAGGGAGCTGGAGCCCACTGCCCAGACTGGACCCAGTCATCTGGGCTTAGGTGTCTGTCCATCTGCCAGATCTGAGGCTCAGCAGGGATGGTGGTTCAGGAAGGAACCGACAAGAAGGCAGAACCCCTGGGAGATGGCTGCTGCGACCTCCGGGTCCCCAGACCCTGGGGCTCAGGCGGGTTCTGCATGGCGCCAGGTGGAGGCAGGGAGGAGTGGGAAAGTCTAGGCAGTCCTGCTAGCAGGGGCTGGAGGTCCCCAGGGGAGACACCCTGAGCCCCGGCAGACCCCTAGCTCCCCAGCCCTCCAGGAGGAGGCTCTGGGGCCAGCAGGATGAGGTCAGAGGCCCTGGGCCCACCGCTGCTGGGCCCGGAGGAGAGATGGGGCGGGTGTCCAGGGCGGAGCGGCATGGAATGCAGGTGGCAGCGTCTGTCCACGTGGCCGCTGCGCCCGCAGAGGGGGCACCCCAGGGGCCCCACGCCTCCTGTCTCCCGGCTCTCCCCCCATGCCCTCGGGTGGGAGAGCTTGGGGAGGGCGTCTTTAGAGCCTGCAGCACACACCGCGGGCCCTCTCGCTGCCAGGCACCCCCTCCCTCACTCCCTTCCAGCAGTTTCTCTCGCGCTGTTTTTGGAAGTGGCGGAGGCCCTGCCCTCCACCCGCTGAGCCTCCAGCACCAGTGACAGTGTTAGGCGGGGCCGGGACCGGGCCTGGACCGGGTGGCGCTCCCGCCCGAATCCCGCTCCTGTCCCAGAGCGAGGCCGTTGCTATAGAAACCGAGCAACAAAGGGAAGCGGGTGGCGGCGCGCAGCAGGGTGGGGTGGGATCCTCTGGGGACCCGGACGTCAGCAGCGGGCCGGGCGGGCTGCTGCGCCGTCGGGGCGTCAGTCTGCGTGTCCCGACGCCGCCCTTCCGGGCCGAGGCCCCCCTGGCCAGGACGCCCCCAGTCAAGGGGCCGCGGAGTCCCAGCCCCACCCGCGGCCCAGCCGGTTGCCCCGAAGTTGCCATGGAAACAGGCGAGGACCGAGCGGACCCGGTAGAGGCCACCCGGCGCGCGAGGCCGAGGGGCGCCAGGCGGGTCGCGTAGCCCCCAGTCCGCCCCGGCAGGTGCGCCCCTGCCCCCGCGGCATCCCGGGCGGCCGGACCCCGGGGGCGGGCTCCCGACGCCCCGCCCCGGCCGCAGGCCAATGGGCGAGCGGACAGCCGGGCGGGCGGGCGGGGCGGGTGCGGCGGAGGCGGTGGCTGCGGCGGGGAGACGGGAGCGCGCGGAGGACCCGGGGCGACCAGGCGTACGGACCATGGCCTCCAAGTGTCCCAAGTGCGACAAGACCGTGTATTTCGGTGAGTGCCGGGCCCGGCCACCGCCCTTGGGGTCAGCTCCCCTCTACAGAGCCGCGAGCCCCCGGCGCTCGTCGGCCAGCGCCCGGCCACCGCCCTAGGATGCCCGGCCCCGATCCGGCTAGTCCGCTGCCCACGCGGGTGCGGCAGGAGGGTGGAGCGGCGAAGAGCTGGGGGGCGGCCACGCCCGAACCCGCGAAGTGGCCGACGGGGACGAGGCGGGGGCCCGAGGCCTGGCGGGCGGGGGCGCGTGGACCCTACAGAAAGCGGCCGAGCTTGGGGGAACGCTCTGCGCTCGCGGCCGGTCACGGTCCTGCCTGGCGGAGCCCAGCGGGGCGGGGTCGGGCGCAGCAGCAAGCTCTGCGCGCTTTTAGCGCGCTCCTGCCTTTCTCTACCCTTTCGCCCGGACCCCAGTTCCGCCTCCCACGGACACGTGGCCGGTCCGGCTGGCTTCATGACCCTCAACCCCAGCCCCGACCTCTGCACATGCTAGGCTAGGTCTAGGTTCTGTGTGGATTCAGTCCATGTGGGGGCGACCTTGGCCTCCACCTCTTGCGCGTTCTGACACGCTCCTTTTCTTGGCCAAGTTCCCCCTGGACTCTCCTGCGGTTGGGGTGAGGAGCGAACCCCCACAAGCAGGAGAGGACGCTGGAACCCAGGTGGCCAGGCCCCCCACCTCCTCAAGGTCAGAACATCCAGGAGGAGGCAGTGGGGAGGAGAGCCTGTCTCCGCCTGGATGCCCCCTGCGTTGGCAGAGACTGCCCCCCATGGGCGCACCCACTCGCTGGCACTCCTACCCTGGTGTCTGGCTCATTCCCTCACTTTCCCTCACCCTGGCTGGCCCTCTTCCCCAGTTTGCCAGGGTCCCTGCCCACTGAGCCTCCCACCAATGCCCGCACAGACAGACTTAGTGGCACAAGCTAGAAGAGCAGGGGAGACAGGAACAGAGAGAAGACCCTTCTTTCGTCATCCTCGGGGCAGTGGCCAGGGTCTGGGGTGGGGACTGGCCGAGGTGAAGATGGCCCCTTGGTTTCCCTGTGGACGGGTGGGAGGAGGAGGCGCAGGCCGTTGTTTGCTGTTCCCAGAGGGGAGGGACCGGATTTGGCCTGAAGTGCTTCTGGCCTGGCTGGAGGCCGCCAGGCTTCCGGCTGCCTGCTGGGGAGCCCGCCCAGCCCTCGGTCCCCATCCTGGACAGGACTCATCCCTGTAAGGCTCAGTGTAGGGGCCAGCCCCAGGGTTGTCCTGCCAGCCCTGCCACCCACATCTTTACCCGGGCCCAGGCCAGCTCTGGGGCAGGCCGACAGTCCCGTGTACAATCCGGAAAAACGCTTCTGCCTGCTTGGGCGGCTGCTGGCTCCCAGCAGCAAACAAAGGCTGGCTTCTCTCCTGGTCTGGAGGCCCTGGTGGAGGAAGGGGCGGGGCCAGGACACTGCCACCCCGAGTCAGGCTGCACCCCAGCGGGTGCGCGGAAGAGCCGGGCCAGGGCTCCCCACAGTGACCTCAGGATGCTGAGTCTTGGTGTCCCCGACCGCTGCAGCTGGGTGGGAGCTGGTTTCTTTCCAAGCCATTAGACTCAATCGATTCTGCTTTCCCAGCTTGGGCGGGTAGCGTGTGGCCACTGACCTGCCCAGTGGGTCCGAGGGTCATTCCCCTGCCCCCGAGTGGCCACAGCCTAACAGCTGGCCCGAATATCATGGTTCTGGCAGCCCTGAGCCGCAGCTGCCTCGGCCACCGCTGGCCAGCGGGAGAGCTGGGAGAGGATGCCAGGCTGGCATGGGATCTGAGCCCGCCGTGGGCTCAGCCAGCTCCTGTTTGCCCTGGCATGGACCTGCGGGAGGCCTGGCCAGCCTGAGTACCAGCCTCCTAGGGTGGAGTGGCTAGAAAGATCTATAGCCTGCGGTGCCCCTGGGAGGGTGGGGGTCCCAGAGGCTGCCCCTCGCCCGGCCAGCAGGTGACACCAGGGCCACTGGACGCAGAACTCAGAGCCCGAGCCTGAGCCGCCTGAGCATGCCGCCCTCCTCCAGCAGCCCCCACAGGCCTCCTGGGACTGCAGGTGTCCTGGCCTGGCCCGCTCCCTGACCTGCTGGTGCCCTGCGGGAGGCCTGGCCCAAGCAGGGGCCGCTCTGGGAAGGAGTCCCCGCTCTTTGGCCAGGTCCTGCCTGAGCGGAAGGGCCCCAGCCCACCCACCCCTCTCCTCCCCTTGCCTCTGGCCAGGCTCCTTCCAGTCGGGAGGATTCCAGCTCGGCTCCAGCGGCTTCCTGCCCAGTCCTCCGCCCTTTTCCTGCAGTGCTTCCCTGGGGAAGCCCCCAGCTTCCGTCCATCGGGAGATGGCCCAGCAGCCCAGGAGTGGGGGGAGGCAGGGGGCAGGGAGGGCCCCCGACATGACCCTTAGCAGCTGGTCTCAGAGCTTGGGTGCCAAAGCCGGAGGCAGGAGGGGCTGGTGCTCTCGGCGCTTAGCTTAGGGTGTGGAGGCCAAATATGGACTGCCAGCGCCCTGCCGTGTCCCCTGGGGGGCCACAGGGACTGGCCTCTCCACCGGGGGTCTGGAGGCTTGGGGCCACTCCCCTCAGCCCGGGAGTGGGACTCTGCTGGCTCCTACAGGGCCCTCCTGGAGGGTCTGGGGCCATGTGAGGGGGGCATGTGCCAGGGAGGGGCAGGTTTGAGCTGGAAGCCTGTCCAGGTTGCCTGGTCCAAGCAGGTCCAGGGTGATGAGGAGTGGATGGTGGGGGCGGCCACACGGCTCCAGGGGGGTGGTGAAGGGGACCCAGGTGCCGAGGCTGCCTGGGACCTGGGGGGGAGCAGGGGCTGAGCGTGGGGAGTGGGGGCGCTGCGCTGACACTGCCCTCCCGCCCAGCTGAGAAGGTGAGCTCCCTGGGCAAAGACTGGCACAGATTCTGCCTCCGATGCGAGCACTGCAGCAAGACGCTGACCCCTGGGGGCCATGCCGAGGTGAGCCCCGCCCCCAGGCAGGGAGGGGGCGGGGAGCCGGGCCATACCCCACCCTCAACCCCTGCCCTCTGCCTAGCACGATGGAAAGCCCTTCTGCCACAAGCCCTGCTATGCCACGCTGTTCGGACCCAAAGGTGAGGCTGGGACCCCCCGGCCCGGGTCGGTGCGGACACCCCGCCCAGCTCAGATGTCCCGTATCCCCTGGGCCCCTCCCTCCTGGAAGGACAAGCACTCAGTGCTTTCCCCACTACGGCCCGGGAGGGGGGGGTCCTGGTCCCCCGTGGCTGAATTGAGCCTTCCAGGGAAGTTGGGGGTGGCTCGAGGCGCGGTGGTAGGGAGGGCCCTGGCTCCCGCGTCCAGTGCCTGCCCCCCCCAGGGGTGAACATCGGAGGGGCCGGCTCCTACATCTACGAGAAGCCCTCCGCCGAGAAACCCCAGGTCACCGGCCCCATCGAGGTGCCTGTGGCCCGAACCGAGGAGCGTAAAGCCAGCGGCCCCCCGAAGGGGCCCAGCAAAGGTGGGCGGGGTGGGGGGTGAGGGGGTGCGGGGGGTAGGGTCGGGGCGCCGGCGGACCCTGACCCCTCCTCTCTCCCAGCCTCCAGCGTCACCACGTTCACCGGGGAGCCCAACATGTGTCCTCGCTGCAACAAGAGGGTCTACTTCGGTGAGTGGCCGCACCCAACCCCATCCTGGGAGGTCTACCCCGGGCGCCTCGGCGTCATCCTCTGTCCCCTCCCCAGCCGAGAAGGTGACGTCTCTGGGCAAGGACTGGCACCGGCCGTGCCTGCGTTGCGAGCGCTGTGGGAAGACGCTGACCCCGGGCGGGCACGCGGAGGTGAGAGGCGCGCGGCCCCAGACGGCGACGGGGGCCGGCGGGGGCCCAAAGGGTTTTCTGAGGGTCTAGGGGGGCGGATAGGGGCCCAGACTGGGGGCTGCGGGCTCGGAGGGGCGGGGCCCGAGGGGGGCTATGAGGGTCCGCGGGCGCGGGCATCCGAGGCGGGTGGGCAGGGCTACGGGGGGAGCCGGGCGGAGGTCGAGGGGAGTTATGAGGGCCGGGGGCGGGCGGGGGCCCGAGGGGGGCGAGCCGGGAGGGGCAGGGGTCTGTGGAGGGGGGCGGGCGGGCCGGGAGGGCGGGGGGCTTGGGGGGGGGGGCGGGCAGGCCCCGAGGGGAGCTGCGGGCCGGGAGGGGCGGCGTGCGCTGCCCCCTGGAGGCCAGCCTGGCGCCGAGTGCTCACGGACGCTGGTGCAGCAGCGGTGCTGCGTCCTGCAGGTCTGCCCCGGGAGCCGAGGGCTCAGGGAGGGGGGCGCCTGGACACCGAGGAGGCCATGGGGGGCGATGGGCTTGGAGTCTGTGGCCCCCTTCTCACCACCCGCACCCTGTCCTTAGCACGATGGCCAGCCCTACTGCCACAAGCCCTGCTACGGAATACTCTTTGGACCCAAGGGTGAGTGTGGGCCGGAGTGTGGGCCTCGGGCTCCCTCCCGCCCTCCCTTCCACCGAGCGGTCTCTCTCTGCAGGAGTGAACACGGGAGCCGTGGGCAGCTACATCTATGACAAGGACCCTGAAGGCAAAGCTCAGCCCTAGGCCCCGGGGCTGTTCTGCGCGGGCCCCTGACCCCAGACCCACTGCTTGGCTGCGCGGGGAGAGTGCCCGCTGCCTAGGCCGCCTCTGCACCTGCAAGTCCAGGGCCAGAGAGCTGGGGGAGGAGGGAGCCCCTGCCCGACCCCGGGACCCTGCCCCTTCTCTGTCTCTGGGTGTATCCGCCTGTGTGTCCCCGACTGCCCGCTGCCCCCTTTCGTCCTGGCCGCACGTGTCCCCACGTCGGGATCGCGTGGCCCCACAGGCCCCTGGTGTCTCCGTGGCCTGGGAGACCTTTCTGAGGTGGCGCCGCCCCTGTCCTGCCCACAGTGTTATTTATGCCCCCCTTGCCAGTGACAGCCACAGCCACGCCCCCCACCGTGTTCCTCTGCCTGCCTCGCCAGCGCCCGCCCACCACCCTCACGTGGCTCACACTCGAGTGCTGGGACTTCAATTAAAGGTCTGAAGGTCAAGGGCGCTCGTGTCTGTGGCTCTGGGGTGGACTTGCAGCCAGGGCCCATCTCTCAGTACAAGCGCCCCCAGCACCCCTGGGCCCCATGTGAGGTGGGGGCGGGGCCCTGTGCCCGTGGGTGGGAGGCGGGGAGGCTCTGGTTTGGGCTGGTTTAGGCGAGTGGGGGCTGGGCCCCTGGGGAGAACCGGACTAGATGGGGGTGGGGAGTGTGGGAGGGCTGGGGCCCTGGTGCCCAGACATGGGCACTGAGACCTAGTGCCTTGGTCCAGCAGAGAGCGGGGGGTGGGGAGGGTCAGCCTCGGGAAGGGGAGCTGAGGGCACCCGGTGGAGGGAGGGAGAGACAGACGGCCCCTCCTGCAGGGGAAGAGCGGCGAGGGGTGGGCAGGACAAGGTAGACCCTCAGCCCAGGAGGAGCGTGGAGGCAGGAGGGCTTTGAGCGGAGAGGCACTGACTGGTCGGCGGCCTCAGCACGGGTGGGAGGCCAGGGACAGAATGCTGGCTGTCTGGAGGGCCTAGCGCTCCTGCCTGAACAGTTTCTGCATCTGGTTTGCGGTGTTGATGGAGTCACCTCTGGGCTCTGCAGGCTGTCCCTAGCAACCGGGAACCCCCAGCAGCTGGAGGAGCCCCCTCCCAGACTCCCGCCCACGCGCCTGCCTTCCCTTTATCCGCGGCTCCCTAGCAGCCCGCCAGAGGGCGCCCCTTCTCTTCCGCTCCGGGGCAGAGCCCTGGTAGACCCGCCTTCCACGGCTCAGCGCCTGCCCCGGCCTGCTCCCAGTACCGCGTCCCCAGAGGCCTGGCCCTCCCGGAGCCAGGAGCTTCGGGGCCTGGTCATCTCTGGGCCTGTGCCCACAGCACCGTAGGCAGCCGTCCCCGTATGTGCCCTTCCCGTCCCCCCCGCTGCCGGGGGGCCAACTCCCAGCGCCCCAGCCCCTGGCACAGTCCCCTCTCTGGCCCGTCCTCCAGGACGCGGGCTGAGACAGCTGGGCCCCAATGCCGAGCTCATTGTCCTCCGGGCAGCCATCCGTGTCCTTCGGGTGGAGCGGCCGGCTCGGTGTCTGCAATGCCAAGCCGCCCTGCCTCCTCCCGGCCCGTCCGGGTGCCCAGCGTGGGCAGCAGTGTCTCCTTGCACTTGGCTGGCGCCGGGAACACAGCCAGAATGTGCAAGGCGGGTTGGCCTGCCCTGGGGGTGGGAGGCCCTGGTCCAGGTACCCCAGGGGCGCCCTGCTTTCACCCCGGGCAGAGGTAAGGGGTGCACTCAGGAGCGGCTGGAATGACTGTCCCCATTCCCACCTCCCTCCTGCCAAGCCGAGGCTCCTTGGTTGGGGGTCTTTGGGACCACCCCAGCACCCCCAGGTCCGCCCTTGCCGAGGGCTCCCCTTGCCGCATGGGAACTTCTTGCCGTCCTGCCGGTGGGGGCTGCTGAGAGCACAGCTGGGCCCCTCCTCCTCTGTGAAGCTCCAGTGGAAACTACACCGGGAAACGTGATCTCCTGTGAGCCCTTCCCCCAAACCCGGGAGGAGGGGTGCCTATTGTGTGACTGCCACCTTGGGGGCAAGGTGAGGGGCACCGGGTTCCCCCGCCCCGAGGGAGGATCGGCTGCAACCTGCCTGGCACTAGTGCCTCCCACTCGTGGGGTCTGGCCGGGGAGGCCGAGTTCCGTTTCCTGCTTGCAGGACAGTGCTCAGCCTCCGTGTTTGTTTCCCCCGGGTTGTCATGGAAACCGGGGCGGGGCAGCTCCCGCCAGGCTCCTCGCGGTCGCTGGGTGCCACCAATGGGGGCGGCGGGGGCCCGATGCTGCCAAGGCTTCCTCGGGGACCCCAGCTTCAGGGAGCCTCCCCACGAGCCAGGTGTTTCCTTGGGCACCCCCGCAAGATGCCGTGGAGGCCTGTGTGCGGTGCGCCGCCCTCTCTGCCTGCCCCGACCTGGCCTTCACCCCACCCCGTCGGCTAGCGAGGTGGCCCTGAAATGCCATCTAAGCTCCTCTCTGCTCCAGAACCCCAGGGCTGGGCACGGCGCCATGGCCTCCTCTGACACCCTGCTCCCCAGCCTCACCCCCCCTCCCATCCGGCCAGTCTTCCCCACTTTCTCCACAGGGCCCTCTGAACCCCCCTGCACCCCATCAGCCTCCCAGGCCCTGGCTGGTGGTCCCCTGCCCCCCACATCAGGCATCTCTTCGGCTTCCTCTGTCCCCACTTCCTGAGGCCCGGAATCTCCTGCCCCTTGCCCTAGACCCTCCAGCCCTCTCCTTCCCAGCCCCACCTGCTTCCTCTGGGCCAGTGATTCCCCAGTGCCAGCCCTGGGCTGCCCCTCTGCTGTGAAGGCTCCCTGGGGACCCCGCCCTGCTCAGCTGGCCTCCCATGACCTTTCTTGAGCACCAGCGCACTGGTAGTGGCTGTGGTTCCAGGGGCTGAGGGTCAAGTCACCGAGTGCCTGCGAGCCTGGCCCTGGGCTGCTGGGGGCTGGGCCAGGGAGGGCTGCCGGAAGAGGCGGCCAGGTAGGTGCGGGCTGCACACTTTCTCAGGGCCTGGCCGGGTGGGTCAGGGGTGGGTCTGGGGCTGAGAACACGCCCAGCTGCCGGACTGGTGAGGCTGGAATCTGAGGCCATTCTGCATGGCCTTTGGCTCCAGGATACAGAGATTCCTGGAACCAGGCTCAGCCTGGGTGGGTAGGGAGGGCAGGGGCACCTCAACGAGCCAAGCTGCAGGCCCTGGCAGGGCTGGCTGAGGGGACAGCTGGCTGGGGGGCACCTGGCTCACGGTCGCAGGTGCCCCCAGCCCCTCTGCATCCCGGGCCCGCTTCCAACAGAGCAGGGGAGGGGCCCTCTCCTGCCTGGGCCGGTCTCAGGCCTGGAGGACAGGGTTGGAGCCCTCCTGGGAAAGCACAGATTCCATCCCCCCGCCCCCACCTCAGGGCCACCTGGGGCAGGACCTTGGGGCAGACAGGGGGTCCTGGGAGACAAGCTGCTAAAAATAGGCCCTGGGAATATCTGAGTGCCTGTGACTCAGCCAGGCCTGGAGGAAGGGAAGGGAGGGGTGGACTCCAGGGGTAGGCAGCTGGCTCTGGCCCCAGCTCAGCAGTGGTCCCGGAGTACACATTGGCCCCACAGGGCACTGGGTGCAGGAATGCCAGAGCAGCCCTGCCGGCCTCCAGCCCTTGCAGGGGACAGCCTTACTCTTGTCCATGCTGAGGACAGGGCCCAGAGACTGGGGCGCGGGGTGGAGGCTTCAGGAATGGCTGGCAAAGGCCAGGGGCAAGTGCCGCGGCATATGGTCGGGGATGGGGGTGGATCTGTGTAGCTCCGAGGGGAAGAACTTCCCTGGAAGATTCCTCAGCGGTCACTGGGGCCCAGCCTTGCTCCACAAGTTCTCCCAAGTGCCTGGAACCCCAGCGAACCCACCTTGGGGCCCCCACCTGCCCCCTCCATCCAGAATCCTGCTGTGGGGCAGGGTCCCACCTGGTTCCAGTCTGGGTGGAACATGAGCAAGTGAGGGTGTGGCCGTGAGCACTGAGAGGGTGAGCCACGTGGTGGTGGCCTTGGCCAGCAGCCAGAACCCTGCGGTAGCCTCCCCCAGGTCTCTGGGCCCTGGGTGCCCTCACGCTGGCAGAGTGAGGGGGTTGTACTCTGGGCACAGAGCAGCCTGGGGAAGTGGCTGTGCTGGTCGCTCTGTCCGTTACACTCCAGATGCCCGCAGCCCTGGGGCCAGTGCTGGGAGGGAGAGCGAGTGGCTGGGAGCTGCTAGTGTGGCGGGCCGCGTCTCGGGATGCGCCTGGTTCTTCACTGTGCCTCGTGTGTGTCCGTGCAGCAGACACCACTAGTGCCCCCAAAGAAATGGGTGGTGGGCCAGGCAGCAGGGCTGGGTCTTGAACTGGCCCTGTGGTCCTGAGTTTGGTTGACCTGGGGCTGGGTCAGTGCCCCGCCCCTCCAAGAGCTTCCTAGGGCAGGTGAGCTGATGCAAGCGGGAAGCCTGCTCCTGGAGGGCTGTTAGGGCCTGGCTGGCACCTCACAGGGAAGCCTCAAATGGGGGCATGCCTGGCCAAAGAGTCACCTCCCTGCACAGCCCCCAGTGCTGGGGGACTACAGCTTTGGGGGAGTCCCTAATTTCACAGGCGGGCAGGACAGACAGGGAGCTGGGGGACCTGAAACTTTGGGAGGGTTCCAGGGAGACAGCGTGTGTGTGTGTGTGTGTGTGTGTGTGTGTGTGTGAGTGTGTGGTGTGTGCGTGTCTGGAAAAACTGTGCTAAATACCAACCCGAGGGCTACGCCCATGGGTCTTGGCCCCTCTGGGCCTCCTCCCCACACCAGCCTGCGCTGTGGCTATGGCAACGGCAATAACAGCGGGGCAGGCCAGGAAGAGACTCATCACCCTGGTTTTCGAGGGGAGGGCTCTTACCCCCACACTCCCAGAGTCGGCGGGGGGGGGGGGGGGGGGCCTTGGAGTCCGGTGGGGGGAGGGGTCATCCCCAGGGTCAAGCGTGCAGAAGGAAGCCAAGCCCAGCTCAGGGTGGCCCTCCCTGCCCCGGAGCCCCCCAGAGACGCTCAGATGGGTGTGCCCACACAGGTGTGCCCACAGGCCCTGGACACACGTGCGCATCCGGGCTTCGAGCTGTTCACTGCCCCCTCGGGTTCATCACTGGGGGGGAGCTGACCTCCGCCCGTCACACCTACTCGGGCGGTACGCGCACCCCGTGTGGCCTGACCCCGGGGTCCGCCATGACAGACGCCCACCTCCCCAGATCGTCCCACCCGGCACCCCCACCCCCCGGCCCTCTCTGTCAAGGGGTCTCAACCCTTCCTCCCCTCTCTG
Source organism: Hydropotes inermis (assembly GCA_020226075.1). Classification (NCBI taxonomy): domain Eukaryota; kingdom Metazoa; phylum Chordata; class Mammalia; order Artiodactyla; family Cervidae; genus Hydropotes; species Hydropotes inermis. The sequence continues at coordinate 65,335,778 of CM035284.1, forward strand.
CTTCTGCCTATCTGTCTGCGTGTCTGTCCGTGTGCCCGTCCCCCTCCAGCTGTCTCATTTCCACTTCTCTCTGCATCATGAAGCCCGGAGTGGAGGGAACCCAGGCCAACCTTCCTGTTTCTGCTCCTGGCCTGGTGGACAAGGCACGGGCCAGGGAGACACCAAGGGCTGGGTGGGGGCAGCTGGGTGGCCGCAGCTCCAGAAACCATGGAGGCACTCACTCCTGTGCCCGGGGGGAGAGGGTGGTGAGGCTCGGGGCAGGGCAGGCTGGGTGGTTCCTGCAGTGGAGGATGGGCATCCCCCCTGAGGGCAGCGGGCAGCCAGCCACCTAGGGCTCCAGGGCAGGGCTCGAGCTCTGTGGACCCCAGGGCTTGCGGAGTCCCAGTGGGGGACAGAACTGTGGCCCACCCTCAGAGGGGGTCCCAGGGAGGAGGGAGGATTAGAGAGTGGGGGGTGGGGTCCTGTGCGCCCACCTCCCAGAGGCTGGGGCATGCTCCCCCACTGTGGGGCCTGGCGGGGGGCAGAGGGCAGGGCAGGTCAGGGTGGGGGTACTGAGGTGGAGGTGGCCTGGCTCCCCTCCTCCAAGCAACAGGCCCAGGGGGCGGGGGCAAGGCTGAGGCGGGGAGGGTGAGGGGTTCCGGCTGCTCAAGGCTGAGGGCCTCTCAGAGGATGGTCTCCAGCGCCCTCCGTGGGGACAGGGCCTGGTCAGGCCCAGAGATGACGATTTGTTTTGAGAGGCGGTGTGTCGAGGGGAGCCGAGGACACTGGTGAAGGTTCGGGGGTGGGAGGCAGGATGGAGAGAGGACTGAGCCCTGAGGCTCTGGTGAAGTCAGGGAGCTGGGTGTGGCTTGGGGGGGTCACGGTGGAGCAGAGAGGTGGAGGGCCCACAGGGAGGGGAGCAGAGGCGAGAGGGGGGTGCGCCGGGTGACACTGATCGGCAGGAGGGTGGGGCGGGGCAGTGTCCTCCGGGGCAGGGAGCAGGGGGACCCCACCCAGGCCTCCCTGCCTCTGCCTGGGCTGAGGAGCAACGGAGACTGGTCCAGCAGACTCCCCCCCAACCCGGACCCCTCCATGAGGCCGCAGGCCTCTCCGCTGGTCAGAGGAGGATGGCCTAGGGTCCTGCAGCCCGCCAGCGCCAGCCCCCTTGGCCTTCCCCCATTCCTGGAACGGGTGGGGCCCACAGTCTCCGCCTGGCACCGGAGAGGCTCCAGGCCGCCTACCCTTTCCTTGGACGACGGACTTGGACCGCTCGGCCCTCAGAGCTTCCTGCGGAGATAAAGACCCCTCCCCCACCGCCGCGCAGCTCCACGGAGATCTGGCCATTACCGCACAGACTACCCCCCGCCCCCACATCCCGCAGAATCCCCAGCCCCGCCGCCGTCGATGGGTGTCCCCGCCTTGGAGGGGGATGTCCCGTCTCGGAGTCCCAGGGGAGTTCCGCTGCGGTCCGACGGACGTCCAGGAGCGGGCCGAAGGGGGGGCCCGGTGGAGACTGGGATGTCCCTTGGGGGTAGGATACTGGAGCGGGGCAACCTTCTGGCCCCACGCGTGATGAAGGTGGAGGGCAGTTCGTGGGGGAGGGCTACCAGGCTGAGAATGCCCTGGTAGGTGCCCTCTGCCCTGTATCTAGGGAAAGGTCTGGAAAGGTACGACACACTCGTTTGCATCTATCTGCATTATAGCGGTTACCTTCCGGGCTCCAGCACTCTGGGGCTGGGGGTGGGGTGCTCCCTTCCGCTCTGAGGAGCCCCCGCCCAGAGTCCGGGGCTAGGGCGGGGCTCCTCCGGGGTCCAGTCAGCGAGAGTGCCCGCCGACCTCCTGCACCCCTCGGACCTCGCTCTGCCGTCGGCCAGGCCCGGGTCCTGCCCTAAGGCGAGGGTGGACCAGATGACCTTTCTCGGCCTGTTGGCTGGAATCTGAGGCCTCCGGGTCCAAGTCCAGAACTCAGAGGGCGGGGCGCTGGGGGCGTGTCCCAAAGGGGCGGAACCAGGGGTCCTTGAAAGACGCGGACCCGGCGCGACCCACCCAGTCCAGCGCTCCGGTCTGCTCCCGCCTGGCCACCTGCCCCGATCCGGCGCCACCATGCCCAAGTGCCCCAAGTGCAACAAGGAGGTGTACTTTGGTGAGCGCACCCCACCCTCGCCCCCCCCAGCCCCACGCGGAAGCGCGGCCCAGGGTCCATCCCGCGGGGCTGCCCGGGTGGGCCGGGAGCTCAGGGGGACTTCGGGCAGCGCCTCGGGGCGACACCTAGCCTTGCTGGTGGCCACCTGGGTGTGCCGGTCGGGCCCCCTGCGTCGGGTCGCCGTCCATCTTTGCCCCTCTCTCTCTCCGGGTCTCACTGAGTCTCCTGTCTCTGAATCTCCCCGACTCTGGGTCTCCCTGTCTCCGGGTCCCGCTATCTCGCCCCTTCCCTGGCGCGCCCTGGGCGGGGACTCCAGGGGGTAGGAAGGAACGCGGGGCTCGGGCCGCCTGTCCCATCGTTAAGTAGAAACAGATGCGGAAACCCGCGCCCCGGGCGGCGCAACCCCGGCGCCGCCTCCCGCCCCGCGCCCCGCGCCCCGGGGCTCAGGGGAGGTGGGGGGGGGCAGAGGAAGTGGGAGGTCCCTCCCGCCCCAACACTGCGGCCGCCGGTGCAGAAGCGGGGGAGGGCTCAGATCGGGAGCCCAGCCCGTCCTGCCCGAGACCCGCACCTCCTCCTCCAGCCCCACCCAAGCCCTCAGGGCGCCCCGAGGACCAGCGCCCACTCCCGCTCGTTAGGCGGGAAGGTCTGGGGACTGGGGGTGCCCCACCCGCGGGGGCCACTGAGCTCCCGCGTGGGCCATGGGGCGCTGTGGGTGGGGCCTTGGCAGAGGCGTCTGGAGAGCGTGGGTGTGAGCGTGTGCGTGTGCCCTGTGTCACCGGGCCCCGTCTGTGCCTCTGCAGCTGAGCGGGTGACTTCCCTGGGGAAGGACTGGCATCGGCCTTGCCTCAAGTGTGAGAAATGTGGGAAGACGCTGACCTCCGGGGGTCATGCCGAGGTCGGTGGGGCCTGGTGGTGGCATCGGGGAGGCGGAGGGGTAAGGGCTGGGGCAGGGTTTGCAGACCCTCATGGCCTCTCTCCCTAAAGCATGAAGGCAAGCCCTACTGCAACCACCCCTGCTACGCAGCCATGTTCGGACCCAAAGGTATGCTCCCCACGCCCCCTCCCGACCCAGCCCTCCACAGCCCCTGGCCACCCCTAACCTGCGCTCTACCTCTCTGCAGGCTTTGGGCGTGGTGGAGCCGAAAGCCACACTTTCAAGTAAACCCAGGTACCTCCCCACGCCTCACCCCGCCCCGCCCAGTGGCCCTGAGCATGCATCCCCTGCAGTGAGGTCTGAGCGCCCTGGGCCTGCACTCACCTTTGTCCTTGTCTGTCTCTGCACAGGTTTTGGAGACCCATCTCCAGCTGCCCGCCGGGCCGCTGCCCTCCAGGCCGATGGTGGGTTTTTCTCCACAGGCACATGGGGCTCCCCTGTAGAACCCCGTGCCCTCAATAAACATGGACACTTGGAAGACCTGCCTGTGTGTTTCCATCCCTGGAGCAACGGTGCAGGGGTGTGGCCGGGGTCCTGACGCCAAGCTATGCTGGCACTCCCTCTTCCTGCTGCTGCCAGCCTTGCTGCCTGCTGCCCTGGTGGGGCAGGGGTGCTCTGCATGGAACCACGCTGGACAACCCCTTGTCCAGCTCTGCAGATGTGCAGGCCTCCTCTCTGGTTCTGGAATGGGTCAGCAGGAACAGAGGGCCGCAGGGTGAATCACTGAGTTGGTTCCGCTTTTGAGAAGCTTTGGGGTGCTGTGGTGGGGAGCCCTTGCTTGCCCTCCCCACTTCCTGTGGCTCCACCCTTATCTCCATTCCCTACCTGACCCCGCCGGATAGAGCCAGCCCTCTCCGCGCAGCCACCCAGACACCACCCGCCTCATCTGCCCCCACCCTACACCCAGGGGCTAGCACGTGGCTGCTGCCCAATAGGGGACTGTGAGTACTGGCTGGGAAGAGATGGCTGGGGGCTGTCTGGAAACTCTCACGTCAGCCTGAGCCTCCCTCAGAGCCCTCCCCGTTCCCTCTACTTGGTCACTGCTGCTCTGGCTCTGGCAGACTGCCCCGTCCCAGGACTTGATCTAAAGAGCCCAGAGGGGTCATCTCAGCCTTGCGTGTGGCCTTCGCCCTGCCCCATAGCTTGGCTGTGGGTCTGGCAGACCGGTGCTGGACAGGCGTGGGGGGGCCCAGGGAGGTGTGTGGGGTCACGTGTGCATGTGTGTGAGAGAGAGATTTGGGTGGTTCAGAGAACTCCGAGGGGTGGGAGCTGGAGAGCCTCTGGGGATGGATGGGACCGAGGAGGAAGGGGCATAGGATGCTGAGTGAGCCTGGGTTTCTTAGTGCAGGCAGCGGCAGCGGCGGGAGGGAGGTGTCTTGGGGGCCCAGGGACTGAGGGCTTCTGGGCAGAGCAAGCGCAGAATGGGGAGTGCGTGCACAGGAAAGTCTGCTGTGAGCTGCTGGGAGGCGGCCCTGAAGAGGCAGCTGACTCCTGGCCCCACGGTGTGGCTCGCTGTCTGGGGGTGACGGGCAGATGAGCGCTTAGAGAGCTGAGGCCTGCAGAAGAGTGTCAGGCCTCAGGCTGGGAAGGATGGTACGCCATGCAGATGGCCCAGCAGGTGCGAAGGCCAGAGGGAAAAGGGCTCAGGATCCACTTTGGGCAAAGTCCATTGGCACTATGGCGGGCAGGCCTAACCAGGGTGGTCTCCGAGCTCGGAGACTGAAGACAGCCAGACTGGAAGCCTGGGCTGGTCCCAGCCCCAGTTGAAGGAGGACCCTGGAGGGGACTGAAGTTGGGGGTGAGGGGGCAGACAGCAATGCCCCCATGCCCGTGGTGGAAGGAGGGCTCTTGGGAGGTAAGCTTCTTGTGGGTTGCCAGTGAAACAGCCTCCTGGGGTTGGGGTGCCTGGGTCAGAGGCCAAGTCATAGAGAAGGGGGTCACTTCTGCGGGGGACACAAGGGATGAGCAGCTGGCTGTGCCTGAGATGGGGGCAGGCAAAGGTGAGGACTGGGCAGAAGATGGAGTCAGGCGTGACCACACTTCCTGTCGGCTTGGCCAAAGTTAGGGTTGTTTGGGGAACACTTTCTCTGCTTTCTCTCCCTCCCCCACTCTGTCCTCTTTACAGCTTTATTGAGGCATAATTTCATGCCATAAAATTCACCTATGCACACTCCGTGCTTTTAAACCAGTTCACAGACTTCTGCAACCATCAGCACAATCCAGCTATATAGTCCAGTCTCCTCGCCCACAAAAATTCCCTCATGCCCATCTGCTGCCACACCCCAGTCCCAGCCTCTGTCCAGGCCACCACTGACCTGCTTCCTGTCTCTGCACACTTGCTTTCTTGACACTTCCTATGGATGAAAAGTAATATTCGTGGGAAGGACTGAGCTGAAGCTCTAATATTACCGCCACCTGATGCAAAGAGCCGACTCATTCGAAAAGACTGAGGCTGGGAAAGATTGAAGGCAGGAGGAGGAGGGGGCCACAGAGGATGAGATGGTTGGATGGCATCACCCACTCAGTGGACATGAGTTTGAGCAAATTCTGGGAGATAGTGAAGGACAGGGAAGCCTGGCGTGCTGCAGTCCACGGGGTCGCAAAGAGTTGGATATGACTTAAGCAACTGAATAATAACACACCACATAGTATTTTGTGTCTGTCCTCTTCCATGTCTACGTGAGTCCTCCTAGATTCCCGGCACTTGCATTGTGGGGCCGTCTAGTAGACTTAAGGCTACCTCTGAAATAACCCAAACTGCTTTCCAAAGTGGCCGTGAGGATTCCGCTCTTCAGTGGTAGGAAGAAGGCTGAAGGGACAGGACAGAGGCAGGCAGGGGTGGGATGGGGACGAGGTAAGGGGTAAAGGGGGCTGGCTAGGCAGAGGCTGGAATGGACAGGAAGGGACCGGGCGGGGGTCTGCAGGCGTAGGTTTGAAGGGGAGAGTCGCCGGCCGGTCGGGAGGAGCACCCGCCCGCGTGGTGCGGGGCTGATCGGTCGAGGGACGTCCCCCGGTGCCGGCCCCACGTCTGCAGCCTGGTGCGCGCAGCGGGGCCCGGGAGCCCGCAGCGGCCTGGCCCGAGAGGGCTCAAGGAGGCCGAGGATAGCTCCCGAGGATGTTGGCGCCCGGCAGCGCTGCCCTCCTAGCCGTCGGAGGTTGCCCGGCAGCCGTTTGGAGCAACTTGGAGGGGAGGGGCTGATTGGCGGGGTCCAGATAAGGCGGGTCTGGGTTGCAGCACTTGAGTCGCGGAGGCGGGCCCCGCAGAGCTCTCAACGCCGATTGGTGCTCGACGCACCGGAAGTGCCTCCGCACGGGGCTGCACAGACAGCACCCAATGTCGGAGGCGCCGCTCATTGGGCGGGAGCTGGAGGCGTGCCCTAGCCTGCTCGGTGATTGGGGGCGGACCCAGCGGGGGCGGGACCTGGGCGGCGATTGGGCGCGGGCCCAGCGGGGGCGGCATCTGCGCGGCGATTGGGCGCGGGAAACCCGTGTTCGCGGGGATTGGACGCGCGGGCGGCGCGCAGTCCGGGGGAGACCATTGGAAGCTCCATGGGGAGGCGGCGGAGGCGCCGGCACGATCCGGCGGACGCGGCCCGGGCTCTGCCCGAGGCTATCGCTGCGTTGAGCCGGACGCTGCCCGCCGCGCCCAGCCCCGAGATCTTCCGCCGCGCCAAGTTTGACCTTCCGGAGGCGGTGAGGCTAGCAGGGCAGGCAGCCGGGCGCGGTGGGCCCGTGGGTGGACGAGGGGAGGTGGCCAGCTCCACTGGCAGTCGCTCTTTGATCCCCGCAGGCCCCCGCGCTCTGGCGGCTGCTCTTCCATGTGCTCTCGCCGCTGTCCGCGCACAGCGCCTCCGTCTCGCTCGCCCTGGGTAAGCCTTCCCGCCAGGCCCGCCCCGGCCCCGCCCACCGCACAGGTCCCCGCCCACCAACCACTCACGGGACAGTCCTCTGCATAGCCCCGCCCACCTCCCCGCCTCCCCGTCGGACCCGCCGTGGTGACCCCGCCCCTCCCCGCCTCCCGGCTAGGTCCCCGTGTCCTACTGGACCCTTCGGAGCGTGCTCTCTGCTCAGGGGTCGCGGGTGGGGCCCTTCCTTAGGGTCTGGGGGACTGTCGCCTCCAGCTGGTGGCCCTCCTGAGCCGGCGTCTCCTATCGCAGAGGCTCAAGTCCGTTGGGTGAAGTCGGTGCTGCACTCCCAGGGCTACCCGAGGCAGGCGCTGGTGCAACTCCAGGACGACGGCTCCCAGGGTGGCCGCGAGCTGCTGCTGGCCCTGGCCTGGCTTCTGGCCCGCGGGCCCCTGCCCGAGCGGCTGCTGACCCAGAGCCACGTGCGGCTGGGCGACGAGATGCCCGTGTGTGAGGTGGGTGCAGGAGTGTGAGTCAGGCCCAGCCCGGGCTGGAATCCGGGGTGCGGGAGCTGGATCGGCCGACTCGGCCCTGTGGGGGTCAGCGTTGCCCTCCTTAATGCCCGGGCGAGCACATGGAGGCAGGGCAGGGCCCGGTGTGTCCACAGGGTCTGTCCCCAACTCTTCCTGGCATCCCTCAGACCTGGTGGTGGTCACTCCCATGGGCCTCCTTTCCCTTTTGGGGTCCCTGCATGGGGTGTGTGTGACCATTGCTCCCTTCACAGTGTGAGGCCCTGGCCAGCCCTGGCCCGCCTGCTCCCCGCGTGGAAGCAGAAGGCTCTGTGGACATCCGCCACCTGCAGTGGCTGATGGGGAAGCTGCGGCTCCGGTGGCGAAACCTGATGGCCGGTCAGCAGGAGCAGTGCGCCCTCCTGGGCAAGGTAGTGCTGCTGTGCAGCGCCTCTCTGCCGCACAGGCCTGTCCAGCATTCCCAGCTTGGGATGGGGCTGGCCTTTGGCTGGATGTGGCCTTCCCGTGCCTGGCTGGGGACTACTTGGTTGAGGGTGGCCCGATGGTGGGATGCTGGGGCTCCAGATTGTCCAGGAGGGGCCTTGAGCAGGTGCTGCTGGGTGTCTGTGGGGCAGGGAATCAGGGAAGCCAGTGGGTGAAGGCACCTGGTCCTCCCACCATCTCCTGGGTGTGGGCCTACAGGCAGTGGTCAGCTCTCTCCGGGGTCCTGAAGGCTGGTAGGGCTCAGCTGTGGGGGCACAGGGGTCCCCCCACCAGCCCAGGGCATGTTCTGGGCTGAGAGATGACTGGGCGGGTGGCCTGGGCTCCCTCCAGCACAGGACTCTTTGGTGCTAGAACCCCTGGCAGAGGATCTTTTGCTCCGCTCGCCTTTCCTGGAACTTGTCTGGGCTCCAGCTACTCCTGCTGTGTGGGACATGCCCCCCTGCTGACCTCCCTGCCCCCCAGACCCAGGTAGTGTGTGTCCCTGCCATTGGCCTCACTGGACCACCGAGCCTGTCCGGGGCTGTTTCTGCCACTGCCCAGGCCTGCCCCTTGATGAGCTGAGGAGGGTACAGGGTTGCAGGAGCCGGCTGGGGGTGCTCCTCCCTCTGCAGGGCCTCCTGGTGGGCCCTGAACCAGCCTCAGCAGTGCTGACTACTCTCCCTTTCCGGGCCCTCTCTGAACCCCCTTTCCTGGTCTGTACCTTGCCTAGTGCTGGGGGGCGCCCGCATGCTCAGCATGGGGTCTGTGCTGTGTTTCAGATCCACTTGTACACCCGTGGCTGCCACAGTGACCGCAGCCTTGGCCACCTGTCTGTCACCGAAACGGAGCTGCTCAGAGACCCTGAGGGCGGCCGGCAGGTGAGGCTGGTGGGACCGAGGTGGGCGTGGCCCAAGGTGAGAAGGGGCCTGGGAGGGTGGCACACCCAGGCAGCGGATCGGCTGTGGGTGGTCATCAAGCTCACCATCTGGCTTGCGTGGGGGATGGGCGCAACCTCTGTCCCTCTCTTCACCCTGGCCTGCCAATGCCGCCACGAGTGTGTGTGTGGCTGGGTACGGTCTGGGCCATAGGGAGAGCACAGGCATCAGGCGGCCAGCAGCTAGCCGTGGCGGTGGCGGGGGGACACTGGGATGAAGGAAGACACTCAGGGTCTGGGCTGACGGGTGTGGGTGCCTTGAGCCCATGCAGGTATCACCTGATGATGGGCTGGGAGCAGCCCGCTTTCTGCTGACCTTCTTTTCAGGAGCCGCCTCCGTCACTGTGCCTTGCCTGGGGGCTCGTGTGGCCAGGGGCTCCTGGGACAGGTTCGTGGCCATGACTTGAGTGCTGGACTCTGGCCATCCAGAGTGAGGCCGGCACTGCCCGGCCTGGGGGCACCTGGCCGGGCAGAATGACTGAGGCTCAGGATGGACTCAGCAGGTCTTGGCTGTAGTGCTTTGTGCTCCTGGGGGTCTGCTTCCTGATGTGGGGTCAGGGTGGCCCTGGGGCCCACCTGGCTGGCGTTCCTGGCGGCTGTGTGGCTGACTCTGTGGGCAGGAACTGTGTTTGGCCCTTGAGGTGCTGAGGCAGCAGCTGGGTGTACTGAGATCCCCTTGGCTCGGTCCCCTTTTGGGGTGACTCAGCGGGGCCTGGGCCTCCTGCCCCTGGTCCCCTGGTCGGGGGAGCATGGGGACTGTGGCAGCCCCAGCCTGGTGCTGTCTGGGACCCCAGCCTCCCTGGGTGCTGGTCGGGGGGCGCTCCCCCTCCGCCTGGGGGCTGGTGCGAGTTGGTGCCACAGGACTGAAAACGGCGTTGTGGCCAGGCCGAGGGGGATGTTGACTTCCTCCCAAGGTTTCCGGACGGTCTGCGGTAGCACCTGGGAGCAGCCTACTTGAAGGGCCTTGCTCTTGGGATGGGTGCCAGAAGCTTCTGGAATGGTCTCTGGTTGCCGTCAGTGGTCAGGCACGCTGTGGAGCGGTTACTGCGCTCTTCTTACCTTGTCCCCCATCTGCTTTTGTACGGCCTGTGTGCGGGGGTATGGGCACCCCCGGGACTGTTTTTGGGAACTCATGAAGCTGCTTTTCTCACTGGCCAGCAGGTGTGTGCATGTGTGTGTGTGTGTGGTATGGGCATGTGGTTCCACCCTCCCAGGTCCACAGCCCTTCCCCAGGTCACTCACAGGGCGGTTCTCACTGCAGGTAAGCCTGCCTCTACTCTGCTCCACTGGCTTCCGGCTGGGCCCTTGGCCTGGTGTTCAAGGCTGCCACCCCCGCCCCCCCCACTGTCTGGCCAGCAGCGTCCAGCCCTGGACAGATGGTGGCCTAGTGGGCACGCAGATGCTCGTGGCCTGGGGCTCCACGCAGCCTTTGGGGGAGGAGGCCAGCAGGGCAGCCTCGACTCCGGCTCCGGCTGCTTGTTGGGGCCGCAGACCACATTCTGGGCTCTCTTCTAGAGGGAGTAGCCTGGGCCTTCCCAGGGGACCAGAGTCCTGGGGGGCTGCAGAAGCTGATGTGTCTGTCGCTTGCCGTGGGCCCTTGGGGTGGACCACGCTTAGCCTCACCCGCTTCAGCTTCCAGAGACGGTGGCGGCCTGGGCAGGTGGGCGGGGGCTCAGCACAGGGGTCACCTGGGCCCACGCGCGGGCGGGCCCGCGGGTGCGGGCCTGGGGGCAGGGCGGGGCGCAGGGGCCCTGCCTTCCGGTTTAGGCGGTTACAGGGGTGGGGCTCCCAGAGCCCAGAAGCCTCTGCCGTCTAGGACGCCCAGCTGCCCGAAACCTCTGGTGAGCTTGGCCCGCCCGCCCGCCGCTGGCCTGCGGTACTAGGCTGGGGGGCGGGGGCGCAGTGAGCCTGATGGGGGGGCCTGTGCTCCGCTCTGACCTGTGGGTCTGTTGCAGCTGCTGCAGCGGCTGGAGGAGGAGAACGCGCGGCTGGAGGCAGCCCTGGAGTGGCGGCACCGGGAGCTGGTCTTCTGGCGGTGGATGGTCAGGAAGCGCCCCCGCCTCCCCTGCCCTCCCCTCCTCCCCTGCCTGGCCCTGGCCACGGCAGCCTTGGGCCTTGGGGGTCTTCCCATTCTCCAGGCAAGAAGAGAGGTCTCGGGGACACCCCCTCGCCCAACTCTGAAGCCAACTTTTTCACCTGGGCCTTGGGTTTCGAGTATGGGGTTCTTTTCAGACATCTGTCTGTCCCATCTCCACCCTTCCCAGCTCCTGGGGAGATCCAGACTCCTCAGAGGGTCTCAGCCTTCTGGAAGTTTGGCCTCTGTGCGTCCTTGGCCTCCAGGCCCCCCGGGGGTGAAGGTGGCTGTGTAGCCCCCTCTGTGACCTTGGGGAAGGAGCTGAGCCCTGCTCTCTTCCCCTCTGGCTGGGGAACCCGGCCCGAGATCGAGATCGAGACCCGGGCCTGCCACCCTCCTTCTCACTGAGGTCTCTCCCTGCAGGACACAGTCCTGGACACCTGCCCCCTGGCGGCCTCACCGCCCACGTTTCTGCCTAGGATCCCCGAGCCAGGGGCTGGAGCGGCAGAGCTGCCGGCACGGGAGTTTCGGGCCTTGCAGGAGGAGCTGCGGGCCTTGCAGGAGGAGCTGCGGGAGGCGGCGGGGGCCCGGCGGGCCGCCTGGCAGGCCGCGGTGAGAGCTGCTTGAGGGCCTGTGCCACTTGACTGTGGACTTCCACACTGGGGTTGCCCTGTTTGGAAGACGTGGGCTCACCTGCCAGACTCCCCGCTGCCCCACCCTGGCCATCCTGTTGGATGTCTGGAGTGCTGGGTGGGGCTGGGGGTGGGCTCCCTGGGTCTGCGCCCTGGGCTCTGAGCAGGCCCCCGGGACTCGGCCTGCAGGCAGCAGGCAGGCCCAGTCCCCCACCACACCTCAGGGTGAAGCTGGGCCCGAGGCAGGGTGGTCTTGAGGGCTCGGGGCTGTGGAGGTGCTCAGGCTTCGGGCCGTGTCCCAGGGCCCAGCACCCCCAGCTTGGGGCTCAGGTGCTTGATGAAGGTGACAGCCTGGAGGGGCTGGGCCTCGGTGCCGACTTGGGGAGTCCTCCCGCCCTGGGAGCAGTGATGTCTAGGCAACGGGAGGGGCTGCTGCGGGGCTGGGAGCGGGGGTCAGGCTCAGTGAGAGCCAAGCGGCCCGGGGCCATGTCCTGGTGGATGGGGCGCCCTTGGCTCACTTGCCGCTGTCTTCTGTGCAGGTTGGCGGCCATGGGCCCGAGTGGAGAGCTGCGAGGCGGGCCCTGCAGGTGACCGTGGCACAGGACCTGGCAGCCTTGGAGTGGGCCTGGGAGCAGGGCAAGGGCCGGGCCCGGCCCCACGGGCCCCGCCGGCTGGTGAGGACTGAGGCCAGGGTGCCTGGCGGCCCGGGCCTCTGGGCCACCGAGGCGACGGAGGCGCTCAGGGTCCGGGAGGCCTGCCTGGAGGCGATGCTGCACCGGCTGCAGGGCCAGTGTCGGCAGGAGCTGGCCAGGCTGGCGGGAGCGCGGCCCGGCCTCATCTGGGTCCCGCCGCCCGCACGCTGAGTGCTGCAGGCGCCCCCGCGTCCGGGCTGGGCCTTGGATGGGCAGGATCCATCCTCAGCAGCGCAGGCTCTGGGCCCCGGGCCCCACCTTGGGCAGAGCGTGCCTGCGCCCTTCAGGCCTGGGGCAGGCCCGGGCTGTGCCCCCGAGGAGGTTGTGACAGCCCACAGTGGTGCCATGGGCGTCAGGCTTTGGTGAGGACTCAGAGGAACGCCATGGAGGCCTGTTGGCAGAGCCGAGGCTCCAGCTGGCCTCTGTCCGGGGAAAGGGGCACCCCTCAGGCCCGGGGATTGCCCCTGGGTCACGCTGGCAAGGTGGGGCTGGCCTGGGGCTGCCCAGGTGCTGGACAGATGGGCAGGGTCTGCAGTGCGGGGTGGGTGTCGGGCAGCACGCCCTGGGCGCCCCTGCACACCCCACCGGGGCCAGCCTGTGCCCGGGACGTGTGTGATGGGAGCCCTGGGTGGGGGTTCTGCTCTGTGCCTGGGGGTGGTGCCCAGGGGCCCGGGAGGGAGGCCAGTGCGGACAGAGGGGCTTTGTTTTCTAGGCCGCGAGGGAGCGGGGCCCAGCTTGACAAAGAGCCATCTGTCTGTGGACGTCCCGCCAGCCCTGTCAGAGCTGGCCTGTCCCCGTCCTCGGAGACTGGTTTCTTGTGCCCATGCCCCGCCCCCGTGGGCACAGGCGAGGCCCGGCCTCCTGGGCCAGGCTGCCCTCTCCCTGGGCACTGGACCCTGACCTGCCGCTGGTTGGCTCAGGCCCCGGTCCCCGGGCCCCCCAGAGTACATTCTCATTGGCACATCCCCCACACCTGGGGGTACCAGCTGGTCCGGGCCTTGGTCCGGGGTGGGGGCACACCCATGGCGCCTCTGCACTGGCCTCTGGCGCGTCGGCCAGACCCGGCAGTGGTGAGCGGACGCCCCTGTGAGGACCGCCTGCCTGACCCTACCCCGTGGCCGGCCCCTGGGTTCTCTGCACCCCCTCCCTGGCTGGAGCCCTCCCGCCAAGGCCGTGGCTCCCAGCTGCCTGCAATTGGGGTCCAGGTACCTGACCCAGGCCCTTTGCCTCGGGTGTTGAGGCCACTTCTCGTCTTCCTGCCACCGCTCTCTTGCCTGCCGGATGGGAACAAGTCCACGGAAGGACTCCCTGCCTCCTATGGACTCCCCAGGGCCACGAGGGCCACGGCCTTCGGGAACCTGAGCTTTAGAAACGCAAGTGGAAACTCAGTGCCTTGGGGCTGTCACTCCCCCACTGACCCTCCGGCCCAGTACAGTTCAGCCAGAAGCCCTGTGTGTCCGTGTGTCTGTGGGGCTCGGGGCGCTGATCCTGAAACACGAGGTGGACCAGCCTGAGAGGCCAGGCTGGTGGGCGGCGGGGCCCCTGGGGTCGGGCTCCTCCTGCTGCCGTAAGAAGTGAGTGTGGTCCCGATCCGGCCTCTCCGGGGGGCTGAGGTCCAGTGGGCAGGCAGGAGGCCCCGGAGAATCTGCCCTGGGCCTCAGTCCTCACAGGCTCCTTCTCTGACCCGCCTCTGCCTCTCCACGTCTGCACTCCCCCTGGTCTGCCGGCCACCAGAGTCCCCTTCTGCGTGTGACGTGACAGGTTCAGAGGCGTGACCGCAGGGCTCAGACCCTGCCCGCCACCCCTGGCCCCGCGTGGGGCAGCGCAGGCCCACGTGTGCCCTGGAGCCGTGAAGGAGGCGGGCACGCCACGGCCCGCTCAGCGGGGAGTCTGCATGGAGGTGGAGGCCTGGTTACTGAAAGGAGCCGGAGCTGCGGCTGTTGTGACAGCTGCCTGTCAAGGCTGGAGTGGAGCGGATGGAGCTGTCTGTCCAGGGGCCCCAGAGGAGAGGAAACAGGTGATCAGATGAACGACCAGACACTCGCCTTCACTGTAACCAGGGACGACGGGCAGGGCCGCCTGTGGGTGGGTGGGTGGGGGCGCCTGGATTTGAACCGCGCCCCCCCGAAGCCCCCTCAGGCATGCCTTTCGAGGTGGGCGTCCCACTGTCGCCAAGGGGAGAGGCAGGGAGCGAGGGTCCTGGCAGCAGGCCCCCTGCCGAGGCCTCCTGGGGTCCAGGGGCCAAAGATCCGAGTCCCCTAGAAAACAAGCACGTCCCAGAAGACGTGCAGGAGACCCTCAAGAAGAGCAGCCGTGACTCTGGCAGGGAGGGCTCGCACCCGAGGGGCCTCCCTGGCGGTCCCGCCGTGAGACCCTGCGCTTCTGCTGCAGGACGGGCTGGTCTGCCCCTGGTCGGGACCTCAGATTCTCGAGTGATGCGGCCAAAAAAAGGCGCTGATCATGCGCGCGTAACCTTGGGGGCGTGCAGCTCTGGGGTCCCACTCGCCCCAGAGGGCAGGGCCTCAGAAGGCAGGGCGGGGGCCGGGGGCCCCCCGCGCCCAGACTCTCACCCCCGACGCTGTCTCCGTGGTCCTCCGGGTGCTGGGCCTCCCTGTCTACTGGCCCCCTCCTTTGCCTTATTCGCACTGGTTGACCTTGGCCTGGGGACGTGGCTGGCTAGTCAGGACCATAGGCCCCCAGATGCCTTTCCCTGTGGCCTGAGGGTGTCCCTGGGTCCCACTGAAGTCCAGGTGTGGGTGGGCAGGAGCATCTCAGTGGCATGTAGGAGACAGCCCCTGCCGGCGGGACCCAGCTGGCCACCGGTGTCCTCCCCCTGGGCGTGGCCGCTGCCCACGAGGTGCCTGTGAGCTCTGGGGCCTCAGCTGGGTCCTGGCTGCCGAGTGCGGCCGGGCACCGGGCTCTCCACTTGGCGGGGCTGGGCTGACTCTCCACTTGTCCGGCAGCCAGGACTGCCGCGATGCCCGTGTGCCTGCCCTGGGGCCACCCCCGGTGCCTGGGGGAGAGCGGACACCCAGACGAACCTGCATAAGGGGCAGGGGCCGTGCTGTGCGGGGTGGCGAGGCCCGAGGTGATAGCGGTGGTCAGAGCAGGCCTGCCCCGGGCGAGGGCAGGGAGGAAGGGGGGGCCGGGGGGAGGATGGGGTGCTGCGCGTCCTGTCCAGGAGGGGGGTCAGGAAACAGGGTGCTTCCGGGGAGGCTGCGTGGGAGGGGCATGGACCGCAGGCTCTCGTGTCTCTGGCGGGGGGCACCCTGTCTAGGGCCGGGTCCTGTCTTGGTTCTGAACAACCCCTCTGCCTCGGGTGGGGAGGGTCTGGGGCTCAGTGAGGGGTGGGTGAGGTCAGGCTGGCTCCTGGGGTCTGTGGGGCCCCTCTTGGCCTTGGGGCATGTCCGCTGGCGGCTTCTCTGGAAAGCCGTTTTTCCCCGTAGAGCCTCCCTCTTTGGTGGTGCTGTGTCTTCACTGTGGCCGTCTGGTTGGGACTCCAGGGCTTGGTTGTGGGACCGGAGATGCCAGCGAGGGGCCACATCAGTCACGCTGCACTGGGAGTGTGCAGTCTCATGCACTTGGCCAGCAGAGCATTCCCTGTTCCAGTCTTTATTTACAAGTCCCGTCTCTCCCCTTCCCACTTAACGACATTTTTAAATTGTAAAAAACACATGACTGAATTTGCCATCTTAATCTGCCTGCCAATGCAGGAGACACTGGAGACACAGGTTCAGCCCCTGGGTGGGGAAGATCCCCCGGAGAAGGGAATGGCAACCTACTCCAGTGTTCTTGCCTGGAGACTCCCAGGGACAGAGGAGCCTGGCGGGCTACAGTCCACGGGGTCGAAAAAAGAGCTGGACACGATTGAACGTGAACACAACATCATTTTTTAAAAATTGAAATATAGTAGATTTACAATACTGTTAGTTTTGGGTATGTGGCAAAGTGATTCAATTATACATATATATATATATATATATTTCAGGTTCTTTTCCATGGTTTCCCAGGTGGCTCAGTTGGTAAAGCGTCTGCCTGCAGTGCGAGAGACCTGGGTTCGATATCTGGGTCGGGAAGATCCCCTGGAGAAGGAAATAGCAACCTACTCCAGTACTCTTGCCTGGAAAATTCCATGGGCGGAGGAGCCTGGTAGGCTGCAGTCCATGTGGTCGCAAGGAGTCGGACGCGACTTTGGTTTTTTTCCCATGAGATAGTGACTGTATTTCCCTGTCTTTGTTGCCTGTCTGTTTCACGTTTACTGTACTGTATCTTTAATGCCATGAAAGTGAAGGTGTTGGTTGCTCTGCTGTGTCTGACTCTGGCCCCAGGCTCCTCCATCCTTGGGATTCTCCAGGCAAGAGGACTGGAGAGGGTTGCTGTTTCCTCCCCCAGGGGGTCTCAACCCCATATTCCCGATTGATTCTTCCCTATCCCGTTTCCCCTTCTGTAACGATAGGTTTTTTTTTTAATTCCTATGTCTGTGAGTCTGTTTCTTCTTTTTTTAATTAATTGATTAACGACTCTTGGCTTCCCTGGGCCTCCGCTGCTCTGTCCAGGCCTCCTCTGGTTGTGGCGGGGGCTGGCCTTTTGTGCGGTGCTCGGGCTTCTCACTGCAGCGGCTTTTCTCCTGGAGCACGGGCTCTAGGTTCACG
This sequence comes from Hydropotes inermis, assembly GCA_020226075.1. Lineage (NCBI taxonomy): Eukaryota > Metazoa > Chordata > Mammalia > Artiodactyla > Cervidae > Hydropotes > Hydropotes inermis. The sequence goes on from CM035284.1 coordinate 65,352,655, forward strand.
GGCTTCAGGAGGTGTGGCTCACGGGCTTAGCTGCTCGGCAGCATGTGGAATCCTCCCAGACCAGGGATCGCACCCCTGTCCCTTGCGCTGGCAGTCAGACTCCCAACCACTCGACCACCAGGGAAGTCCTGAGTCTATTTCTGTTTTGTAAATAAATTCATCTGTATCATTTTTTAGTTTCCTTCTGTAAATGATAAATAATATATTTCTCTTTCTCTTTGTGACTTCTCTTAGTGTTATAATGTCTAGGTCCACCCATGTTGCTAAAAGTGGCATTATTTCATTCTTTTTTATGCTATCCTAACCATTTATTTTCAGATCAAATACTGCCACCTGAATTAATTGATCCATGCGGATTTTTGCCTGATGTTTGCTGACTCTCAAAAACTGGTTTGCAGGAGTTCCTTGAAAATTCGACATATGAATACCTCATTGGTTTTACACATTACAGATATCTTCTCCATTCTGTCTCCTCATACCTTAGTTGATAAAGAATCTGCCTGCAATACAGGAGACTCCAGTTCAATCCCTGGGTTGGGAAGATCCCTTGGAGAATTCCATGGACTGTTTGGACAGGGTCGCAAAGAGTTGGACATGACTGAGTGACTTTCACTTTCACTTTCTATTCTGTCGCTGGCTAAAAATTTGCTCATGGTTTCCCTTTGTTGAATAGAAAATTTAAATTTTGTTTTAATTGAATTATGTTTTTGCCTCTTGCTTTTTATAGTTAGCATTTGAAGACGTGCTTCTGTCTCGTATCATATTCTCCACATTTCCTTCTGTCAGTTTTTGCTTCATTCCATCCAGAGTTCACCTCTGTGTGTGGAATCAGGCAGGAATCCAGGTCTCTTGCATGCAGTGAGTCAGTTTCCAATACCATCTACATACAAGCGTACCCTGTCCTGGATTTGTGCTGTCAGCCTCTCCACACTCAGCCGCCTTCTCTTCCTCCGGGCAGTTCATGCACCAGTGCCATGCTGCTTTCAGCACCCTGTGTTTCGTCAGGGTTCACCCTTAGGAGCAGAACCAGGAGAGGTTCTAAACCAAGAGATGCGCTGTCTGCGGCTGCTGGTGTAGAAAGATCCTGTGGTGACGGTAGCTTCATTGTGGCCATCTTGCTAACGCTTACCAATCAGCATGGCGGTCCTGTTCTTAGTCCTCAAGGGCACACACCTAAGGCTTCCCCGTGAAGAACACTGTGTCTCTGCTCTTCTGGTACATAACTTTTTACAACTCTTAGAAAGTTTCTTCCACTCTTATTTTCCTAAGAGTCTTTTTAGAATCATAACTATTAAATGCTTTATCTTCATTAATTAAGACAGTCATATGATTTTCTCCTTTATCATGACGAATTATAATACTTCAGCACCCTTTCCAAAGTCAAACCACCTTTGTATTCCTGTGAGAAGTCCTGTTTGATCAGGATGCTGTTAACATTTAAATATGCAGTTGGTTTTGGTTAGGTATAATTTTATTTAGAACATTTATATCAATATTTGAGGGGAAATGGGCCTATGACTTTCTTCTCTTTTTTTCTTTGTATTTCCCTTATTATATTTTGGAATCAAGGTTACATTGGCCTCATCATAGCCTCTGTCATCTATTTTTTGGAATCACTTATTAAGATAGGAATTAATTATGCCTTGAAACTTTTTTCTTAGTCACACTGGTGTAGCACTCAGGCTGTTAGTTCCTTGACCAGGGATTGAACCTGTGCCCCCTGCACTGGGAGTGTGGAGTCTTTTTTTTTTAAGATTTATTTATTTGGCTGCACTGGATCGTCACTGCTGTGCACGAGCGTCCTCTGGTTGTGGCACGCAGGAGCGACTCTGTTGCCACATGCAGGCGTCTCATTGCATGGTGGACTTCTCTGTTGTGGAGCATGAGCTCTAGGCGTATGGGCTCAGTCATTTGTGGCAATCGGGCTTAGTTGCCCTGTGGCATGTGGGATCTTCCCAGACCAGGGATCAAACCCATTACCCCTGCATTGGCAGGTGGATCCTTAACCACTAGATCACCAGGGAAGGCCTGGGAATGTGGAGTCTTAACCACTGGGCCAGGGAAGTCCTGAACTTGACTTTTACCAAGTAAAGGTTTTTGATTTTGATGAGGTCCAGTTCATCACTTCATCTCTTGTGGGCTGTGCTTTTGGTGTCATGGTTTTTTGTTTTTTACCAGTCCCAGGTCATGAAGATTTCCTTTTATGTTTCCTTCTGCAAATTTATAGTTTTTACATTTAGACATACTAACCACTTTGTGTTAATTTTTGTGTTAGATATTAGGCTAGTTTAAGGATTTTTTTTTTTTTTTTTGGCATATGAATGTCCAGTTAGTGAAAATTCTATCCCTTCTCTGTCGAATCACCTTCACACCTTAGTTAGAGCTTACTGGTCACGTCAGCAAAGCAGGGGTGGAAAGGACCTTCCCCAGGCTGATGACAGGTATCTGCCACTTTCGAGAGGCTTGTATCCAAAACACAGAAAGAAGTCCCTCCTACAACTCAACAGTAAGAGCACCACAGTACAATGGAAAAACGGGCAGCAGATTTGAACAGATGTTTCTCCAAAGAAGATACACATTTGAGCAGTAAGCACATGATGGGATGCCCAGCATCATGAGCCACAATGGAAAAAGCAACTCCAACTATGAGGAAATAGATACTCCTTCACCCATAGGGTGGCTGTGATAAAAAATACTGACAGGTAGCAATCACTGGGGAAAATGTGAAGAAATTGGAACCCTTATATATTGCTGGTGAGAATGTAAAACAGCCTGAAAAACAGCAGTTCCTCAAATTGTTAAACATGGAGTTAACCTCATGACCCAGCAATTCCACTCCTAGGTGTACACTCAAGAGAAATGAAGACACAGGTCCACATAAAATCTTGTTCAGAAAAAAATCTTGTACAAAGTGTCCATTGCAATATTATTTATAACCAAAAAGTGGGAACAACGTAAATGTTCAACTGATAAATAGATAATAAAATAAATCTGGAGTAAATAATGGAAGGTTACTTGGCAATAAAAAAGACTAAAGTAATGACAGACTCATTTGCTTTGTAAATTAAGTCACAAAAGACCATACTGTATGATTTTATTAGCATGAAATGTCCAGAATAGGCAAATCTAAGGAGTAGATTAGTGGTTGCCTAGAGTTTGGGAAATTGGGAAATAATCGGGGATTGATCCCTAAGTCTGGGGCTTCTTTTTGGGGGTGATGAAAATGTTCTAAGATTATGATATGTGTGAATATACTAAAAAAACCTTGAATTGTAAACTTCAAATGTGTGAATTGCATAGTATGTGAATTATAATAAGCCTGATTAAAAAATCGACCATACTGGTGTGGGTTTATTTTTGGACTCCAGTTTGTTCATATAGATCTATGTACTTATCCTTTGACAATACCAACTGTTTTGATTACTTCAGATTTACAATGTCGTTTTAAAAAAAATTTATTTATTTGGCTTCCCTAGGTCTTAGTTGCAGCATGTGGGATTTAGTTCCCTGACCAAGGATTGAACCTGGGCCCCCTGCATTGGGAGTAGTGTGTTAGCCACTGGGCCACCAGAGAAGTCCCGTACAATAAGTCTTAAAATTGGTTAGTGAGAATCCTCCAACTTCTCCCCTTCTTTTCCAGAACTGTCTTGGCTACTGTCTATATACATTGACATTTCTATATAAATTTTAGAGTGACCTTTTCTATATCTACACAATTTCCTCCATGGATTTTGATTGGAGTTGCATTATATCAGTAGGTCATTTTGGAGGAGAACAGGCATCTTAACTACATTGCACCTTCTACCTCATGAACACAGTTTTCCATTTATTTTAAGTTCTTGATTTCTTTCATCAGCATTTTGCAATTTTCAGCACACAGATCCTATACATGTTTTGTTAGGTTTATATCTAATTTTGAGGGGAGCTAAAGTGTTATTCCTCTAAAATTTTTGGTTTTCACTTGTTTGCTTCTAGTAGAAGCAAAATTGAAGTTGTTTTGACCTTGTATCCTACAGCCTTGCTAAGCTCACTTATTTGTACTCAGATATATTTAAGTAGAACATTTGGAATTTTCTATATAGACTTTATCATCATCTATGAATAGAGAGGGTGTTTCCCAGGTAGCTCAGTGGTCAAGAACCTCCCTGCCAATGCAGGAGACAAAAAAGATGGTGGTTTCCCTGGGTTGAGAAGATCCCCTGCAGAAGGTCATGACAACCCATTCTAGTATTCTTGCCTGAAGAATCCCATGGACGGAGAAACCTGATGGGCTACAGTCCATGGGGTTGCAAAGAATCGGCCACAACTGAAGCGACTTAGCACACACGCACGCATGCATGCATGCATGAATAGAAAGAGTCTTCTTACTTTCTATTATGTATGTCACTTATTTTTCTTATTTTATTGCATTGGCTAGGACTGCTAGCCAATAGTGAATAGTGGATGCAGGGGACATCTTTGCCTTGTTTCTGATCTTAAACACCTAGTCTTTCAGAATTAACTCAGATTAGCTGTAGATTTGTTTTTTCTCTCTCTCTTTGAGATGTCCTTTACTATATTTAGTAACAATTTTCCTGTTTCTAGTTTGCTGAGAGTATTTATCATGAGTGGATACTGAATTCCGTCAAATAGTTTCTTCACATGAATTTATATGCTCGTGATTTCTTATTTAGACTGTTAATACAGTGGATCATACTGATTTATTTTCCCATGTGGAACCAGCCTTGTTTTTCTGAGGTAATCTTCATGTGGTTGTGGTTTTGTTTTTTTATGTTGCTTGATTCTGCTTGCTAATACTGTTGCTTGATTCTATTTGCTAATATTTCGATGAGGATTTTTATGACATGATGACATTGGATTTTCTTTCCCCTTGTGGGTTGGTTGGATTTTCCCTGGTTCTTCATATGCAGAGTAATGTTGGATTGTATCCTGCATATTTAAACATTATTTCATGAATATCTGGTTTTATTTAAATTCCATTGAGAATGGTGACATTTTTGTTTTAGCACACAATCAACCCAGTTGGGTTCAAGCTGCAAATTCCAAATAGCCTTGTGTGGATAGCGGTTTCATTGTCAGTTCTGCTTCCAAAGCCGTTGCCGTGTTGTGTGAATTCTGTCCTCTGTGGGCACTGCCAAGTGACCAGTGTGGGACCTGGGCAACGCTGTGTCCTGCGGCTCAGTTCTGGGACTTGGGGCTGAGCCCAGAAGTCATAAGCCACCTCATGGTTGCTCTCTGGAGCCCCTCCTCTGGCTTGTCTCTGTCACTTTCTGGCCGCCTGGGGCTCCGCTTTCCAGTCCTCTGGCAGAAGTCTGGGCCTTTACTCACCCCACCGTCCTGTACACGCCCCCAGACTGAGCCTGCATCTTGAGACAGAAAAGTCCTGGCTCTCCCCCTCCCCTCAAGGCAAGTGGGTCCCACCCTCTGGACCATGTCTCCTCTGACTGGAGAAGAGGGTCCTCCCCCTAAAGGGTGCCTGTGAGGCCTGCTGCAGTGACTGCAGCCTGCGTAGACGTGGGACTGCCCAGGGGCCCCAAACCAGCAAACAGAGCCACCCCTCCCGATCCCTCTCCTCTCCCTCCCGGAGCCCCCTGGCGCAGGTGGAGGCCAGCCCAGGGACACAGAAGGAAGACCCTGAAACTCACCACCAGGCTGGTGCTTCCCATCCTGGTCCCCCTGCCCCCGCCCGTTTCTGCTCTGTCTTCAGAGGCCTAGGTGCCTCCCGCACCACCTTCTCTCTGCAGGTGCATTGGCTGGGAGGGGCCAGGTTGGCCAAGTTACTCCATCTCACGCGAAACGGGGACCCAGGAGACGTGAAAGAAAAAGGCCACACACATACATGATTCCTTGGTCTCGCCTGGGCAGCTCTTCCTGTCTCGCCACCTTTGGCTTTTCTTTACCGAAGTGAGTGTGTGTGCATACACGCACAGTGTGTTCTGGACCGCTGGAGCGTGAACTGCAGGCACCCTGACAATCCACCTGGACACGTCATCACGCCTCGCTCCAGAAATGGTCTCCTGGGGAGCATCCTACCCCGGAGGCCCCCGTGGTGATGCCACACGCCACCCTTCTTCAGTGCATATTTGCACGATCAGTCTTTCCCCATCCACACGCTCATGATTTATATGTGTCCCTTGTAAACAGTATATATTTTGATTTAAAAAGAAAAACAAAACAGACTGATCATCTTAGTCTTTCCATGGGAATGTTTAGTCCATTTGCATCTAATGTAATTACTGATAAATTAGTTTGTAAACCTGCTGTCTTTAGAAGTTTTCAAATTTCTGCAGCTGCTCTATTCCCCCCCCCTTGTCCATGGGGCTGATTAGGGAGAAAAGTTCCATGGTTTCTTCCCACAGGTGTGAGCACCACGGTCTGCTTATGTTCCTTCAGCTCTGCAGCAAGCAGCTGCCAAGTGCCTCTTAACTCACTACAGGTAGCTGGCCCTCTGCATTTCACTTTTACTTCACAGGCCATTCTTGGTTTGTATTTTATGTTCATGTTTCCTAAAACAGTGTCATTCCTAAGCACCTGTAATTTTTTTTAATGTGCCTCAGTCCACTTTTTTATTTTAAAGAGCCTTTGTTGAATTTGTTACAATATTGCTTTTGTTTTTAAGTTTTGTTTTTTCAGACAAGTGGCTTGTGGGATTTCAGCTCCTTGACCAGGGATCGAATGTGCATCCCTTAATTGGAAGGTGAGGTCTCAACCACTGGACTGCCAGGGCAGTCCCAATTTACTTTTTTATGTTTTAAAAAAATATTTATTTGGCTTCGGCAGGTCTTCGTTGCAGCATGCGGGATCTTCGGTCTTCCCTGCAGCACGAAGGGGTAGAACCCAGGCCCCCTGCAGTGGGAGCACAGAGTCTCAGCCACTGGACCTCCAGGGAGGCCCTGCTAAGCATTATCATCACTACTGTAATAGTCTGTGTTAAGATTGCCCCGTGGATTTGCCGCGTCTTGCGCTCAGCTTTCCCTCCTGCCTCCCTGATCTCATATCTGGGCTTCGTTTCTTTGCCCCGAGTGCCTCCTTTAGCAAGCCTGCTACAGCAAACTCCGTCTCTGAGTAAAGTCAGATTTTAGGTCGGCAGTTGTATTAGTAACCCACTGCTGCTGTGACAAGTTGCCGCAGATGACCGCTGCTCATGTTCAGCCTCACAGTTCTGCGGTCTCACTGGGCTGAAATCAGATGCTCTAGAGGAGGGCGGTTTCTGTGCCTTTCCACCTTCTAGAGGCGCCTGTATTTCTTGGCTCCTGGCCACTCCCTGCACCTTCCAAGCTGGCTGTAGCCTCTTCAGATCTCTCTGACGCTCGAACCCCACCTCCCTCCCACAAGGAGGCTGGTGATGACCACGCCTGCCCTGGCAATCTGGGATGATCCCAGATCTCAAGGCCTATGATTTAATCACGTCATCCAGAGGGAGCCGGCATGCGTCCCAGGTGTTCTGGGCCTGGCCGGGGAGGGGGCGGGGTGTGGACACACAGATGGAGGATGGGGAGGCCAGAGCTGGGTGCTGGGGCAGTGAGGGGCGCGTGGCATGCACAGCACTGATGCAGGCATGCAGGCCTGGGGTGAAGACTGGACTTTCCCAGCAGCCCCTGGGTGAGTGGGGAGGGCAGAGGGAGACAGGAGGGGGGCAGGGAGGCCTGGCCGGCAGCCCCTCCTCGAGGGCGGATGGCGGTGGGAGGTGTGGGCTCAGGGCACCCAGGCCTGCCCTGGCCTCCTCTACCTCCCCAGCCAGCCAGGGTGGGTCTGCCATGGGGTTGCTGGTGGTGCCCGCTGACCAGTCAGAACCTGCACCTCCATGCTACAGGAAGAGGCCTTGGTACCCGGGCCCCTGGTCCCTGGAGACCTTCCTGGGGAAGGTAAACCATCATCGTGGATCTGAGGCCAATCCCTGGGCACAGAGGCATCTTTGAGGCCCTGACTGCACTTACGCCAGTGTATGAGTGGCTGCGGGTGCTGGTATCCGGCCAACCATCCTGAGAGTTCAGCTCCAGAGCATCTCAGCGTCTCCCGCATGCTTCTCAGGGACGGCCCAAGAGGGCGTGCTGGCTCCAGGGCGACTCTGATAGCCTCTGATCGCCTGGTGCCCAGGAAGGGCACATCATCTATGCCCATCATCTGCAGAGTCTCGGCCACCTGTGTGGGACCAGGCACTGCCCGGGCCTGGGTGCGAGCAGACAGGTGCGGGGGACCCAGGGGGTCCTTTCACCTTCTGATCTGCTCTCCTCCGTCAGAGGCAGCAGGCAGGCAGCGGGCGCGCGCCTCTCCGCCATCCCAGGGAGGACGTGTCTGCGATGTTGGGGGCGGTGTTCAGTGAGGGCCGGGGGGGGGGGGGGGGGAGTGGGAGGGTACTCCGGTGGGTGGAAAGCGGCGTGAGCCTCCAAACCCTAGCATGCTCCCCGATGGCTGCCCTGCTCCTGTTCTCTGGCCTCAGATGAGGACCGGGGAGAGGAAAGTGGAGGAACCCAGGGCCCAGGGTCTCTGGGAGGCGGCACTATGTCGGCAAACGAGGTCCAATGGGGCCCCCTGCAGATGGGGGCGGCCACCCGGGCCCGCCTCGGGGCCAGCTCCGCGGTAAGACCGCCTGTTGCCGGCGATCAGAGTCGCCCTGGTCGGCGGCCTGGG